>SEMN01000215.1:609473-848223 GCA_005408345.1 Macquaria australasica | reverse complement strand
ATATATAGGGAAGGGGGTTAATGAGCGAAACAGAAACAGGTGAGAAACTGGGCACAGGTGAAGACAATCAAAACTTTTGGGAAAAGAACAAAGACAGGAAATAAAAAGGCACAAGAACCGAAATTTCAAAATAAAACGGGAAATAAGTCCAGAACACATAGGATGTACATAAATTCCATGTGGGACATGACAAAGCTGTGACTGGCACACAAAAGTATCATTGCAAAATAAGACTTGCCGTTGTAAAAGAGTTACAAAAGAATGCTGTCAAATATCAAAACATTTTGAGAAATGAGTATTCCTCAATGTCAGAGTACATAAGTCAAATGCAATATGTTAATAGCTGGGCTACAGAAGTAGAAATACAAGCAGCGGCAGATTATTTAGGAGTAAATATATTTACATTCTATGATGGTAGATGGCTAAAATACAGTTGTAACACTAAGCTTTTGTCTAAACACAGCATCTACTTAGAAAATTGCAATGGAAACCACTATGAGACTGTGGTTTGTGTTCATCAACCTGAACTGCAGACTTGTCATGGTTTCTGCAAAATTAGTTCTTCTTATTCAAAAGGGTACAATGTTAGGTCACCAATTAAAGATAAAAATAGTGTTCCTGGTTTGGAAAGCAACAAAGCAGTTGAAGAACAAATGTACATTGACCCAGAACAACATCAGACTACATTAAAAACAATACAGAGACACATGTTGGGCTGCTGCATTGGAATTAGGTTCTGATGTTGAAATTATGGAGGAATCAAATCACCTACAAATTTAGTCCTTTATCCACTGAAGTTGCACAAACGTTGTGCAGTAAATGTAATGTAGATTTTGAAACATATTCAAGTACCCACTGTCTACGGATCTTTAGGTGTAGTGTGTAAAACCCATAAAATTGTAGAGGATGGTAATAGTTAGGTCAATATCTGAAGCGATCTGTGGTTCTCAGAAAGGTCACCGAAAGGTCAGACTTACTGTTAAGTACATGGAGAATCAGTGATGAACACATAAAATCTGTAGGGAAAGAATATGTTTCAATGGCAGACTATATTAACAAGACTAAAATGAATTATGTTGGCAATAGGGCTACAGAACTAGAAATACAAGCAACTGCAAATGCATTTGGACTGGACATATTTACAAACACTGGTGAAAAATGGCTCAAATACAGTACAATGAGTCCAAAACTCTCAAATGAAGCTATATATCTGAGATTGTATGTATGATAACCAATTTGAACCAGTGGTTTGTGTCCAGCCCATTAATAAGCAGGTTTGCTTTTAATGTTTGCAATCAATAGTTTCTGACACACAGTACATGTTTAGAAAAAAGATTTATGTAACGTTTTAAATGTGAAGGACAATGCACAAGAACATGTAAGTAGATTGTCTAATTCAAAGTACTTAAAAAAGAAAACAAACTTACTAAAAAAAAATGCGTTATGAGAAAAGTGACTTTTACCAAGAAGAGATTAAAGGTGCATCTAGAAAGAAATAGGCTATAGTGATGTAAATTATCAACAAACAGTGAAACTTGCTCGTAAGATAAGATATCGTAAGGATGAAAATTATAAACAAATGCATATTGGATACTCAGTTAAAATACCATGGACACACATGGTATAAGCAAAATCTAAAATTCTTTAGTCAACAGAAATATAAAGATAATGTGTTGCATAAGAATAAAGCCAAGCAGATGAGTAAAACCAAATAAAGAAAATAAGCAGCATAAAGACAAAGTAAAGGAGATGAGTGTAATCAAATATAAACAATGTCATGCATAGGCAGAGAGTTAGAGGATTAAGTAGAAAGAAATATCAAAATCAGTTGCACCGTCAGAATGTCAAAGCCAAAGGAGTAAAAGAAAGTACCATGACAATCCAGAATTCAGGGAACGTGTTCTAACAGCTAATAAAGAGGCAAGAGAGGAAAGAAAACGGTAAGCACTTTGATTTTGTTATGGAGCAGTTTTTGTCCAAAGTAGAAAATGGTCCTGATTTTGTGTGTCGTCTGCCATAGATTAATGTTTAAACATCAGGTTTTACATTGTAAAACAGAAGATTATAAAAACAAAAGACAAGTAGCTTTAATAGCAGACAAATGCATTAGTTATGATTTTGTACACAAATGTAATGATGACTGTGTATTACCCTGCCAATTGTTGGATACACCTCGAGGTCAATTATGGATATGCTTCACTTGTCATTTTAAAATAAAAAAAGGTGAAGTCCCACCTCAATGTACAGTTAACAATATGACAATAGATCCTGTTCCGGCTGAAATGGTTTGTTTAAACAATTTAGAACAACATCTAATAGCATTACATATACCGTTTATGAAGATGTTGGCGTTACCCAAAGGTGGGCAAAATGGCGTACATGGACCGGTGACATGTGTTCCAGCTAACATTGTGCAAACAACTAAATTACTTCCTCGATCAAATATGGAAGGATCTCTGTTGCCTGTAAAACTCAAACGTAAGCTAACGTATAAAGGTCATTGAGTACAAATTTGTTGATACTATGCACATAAGGCAGGCCTTACAGTATTTGAAACAAACAAGTATTCATTATAAAGATGTGGAATTTAACAATGATTGGCTGAATGAGTTTTGTAGGGAACAGGATAATGACATACAAGAAAAGGCAAGTGATTCAAATATAGAAACTGCTGAAACGTCTGCAGATACTGGTGATGATGAGCTGTTACATGATAGACAAAATCATTGTATGTTTCAAGACATGCGTCTTATGCCGGTTGACATTGGTCAAGAATTGCTAGATCAATATTTTGATAACATCTTAAATCTGGCTCCATCAGAAGGGAACAACCCTGTAAAACTGCTTACAGATCAATCAAATGAAGCTAAATGTTTCCCAGTATTGTTTCCCCAAGGAAAAAATACATATCATAATTATAGAGAAACAAAACTGACATTGTCACGTTACTTAAACGCCAGACTCTTACATGCAGATGGTAGGTTTGCTCAAAATGTTGAGTATATATTTTTTGCCCAATACATGTCAGAAATTCAACAGGTTATATCAAGTGTATCCATAGCTTTATGTAAGGGCAAAGGAAGTGGTGCGTCACAAAAAGTATCATGATTTTGTAATAGATGAATCTTTGAAAAAATTGTTGCAATTTGATGACGGTTACCAATTCCTTCGACTTATCCGTGGTACTCCAGCTTTTTGGCAGGGAGCACAACGACTTGGTGGCATGTGTTCAACAACTAGGTATCCCAACTTGGTTTTGCTCATTTTCATCTGCAGATATGCGTTGGACAAACCTTCTATATAGTATATTGAAACAACAGGGTAGAACACAAACAGTAGAAGATTTACAGTGGGCAGACAGGTGCGAACTCTTGCGTTGTAATCCTGTTACTGCAGCAAGAATGATTATCGCTGGCATGTGTTTTTGAATGAAGTACTTATGTCTCCATTACAGCCAATTGGACAAATAAAAGATCATTTTTATCGCATTGAATTTCAACAACGTGGTTCACCTCATGTGCATTGCTTGTTTTGGATCGAGAATGCACCTCAGATTGATTAAAAATACAGATGAAGAGGTGATTCAATTTATTGATAAATATGTCACATGTGAATTACTGTCACATGATGACTCATTACTGGACACAGTGACATCAGTGCAGCAGCATTCAAAAAGACATTCTAAAACGTAAGAAAAAGAACACTGTTTGTCGTTTTAATTTTCCAAAGCCACCATCAAATCGAACATTCATATGTCGCAGTAAAATTGAAAACGATTGCCCAAAAACTTGTATGTGTGACGTAACCAATACCAATAACTTGACACCATGTGCATGCGTAAATCAAAAGCAGGAAGCATCTAAACAAACAAAGAGAAATAACCAGGGAACTTATCCAAATTAAAAACTGCTCTTTCAGATGACAGTGAAATATGATTCTGTGAATCAATTGTTTCAATGTGTAGGTCTAAATCAGGAACTTTTTGAAGCTGCATATTAATGTATGGGAAAAAATACAGGTAGATGAACTGTGGATCAATCAATATAACGCCTCACTCAACAGTGTTGGAATGCTAATTTGGATATACAGTATGTTGTTGACGCATACGCATGCATAGTGTATATTATCTCATACATTTCAAAAGCAGAAAGAGAAATTGGACTGTTAGGAAATGCACAGAGAGAAGTGTCTAAACAAGGAAATGTTGACACTAAAGATGCATTAAAAAAAAAACTAGGGAGTGTGTACTTGCACAATAGGGATGTTTCTGCTCAAGAGGCAGTCTATAGAATAACAAATTTGCATCTTAAACAATGTTCTAGAAAAGTTGTATTTGTCCTAACAGGGGATAATGTAGTTAAAATGAGTTTGCCTTTAAGTGTCTTAAAGCAAAAGGCTACTTCACAAGCTCTAACAACAGACATGTGGATGACGTGTATGCATACCAAATTTGGTGCATCTAGCTCAAAGTGAAAGGGGAGGGGGGGGGGGGCTTTTGGTTTGAAAACTCTAGGTGGCACTATTCCGCCCCCCCATGCTGGGAACCCATTTCGGATCGCAATTTTCGCCAAGCTTGAGGTGTGTGTAAATTTTCATGACTTTTTGAGCACGTTTAGCACCTCATTTTTGCAGTCGTTGACGACTAATAATAATAATAACTCTTTGAAATTCAATAGGTCCTTGCACCGATTTTCGGTGCTTGGGCCCTAATGTCAATAACAATCACCACCATCAATACTTATCTTAATAAATCAATAATAATAATAATAATACACATTTTTGGATGTGTTGTAGCTGTATTTGCATGTGCACTTGCAGCGCTATAATACGTGTAACAATACCCTTAATAGTAATACAAACACTAATAATAATACCACTACTACTACCAATGATGATAATCTTAACAGTAACGTGTGTGTGCTCTTTTTGATGTTGAAATGATGAGATAGAAAGCCGCCAGATGTCAGTGTATGAAGCAGAGTGGTGCTGAAAGAGTGAGCTCACAGTTGAATTTAGCTGCATCTCTGAGGGTTGGAGTGAACTCTTTGGTTTTCAGCTTGTCTGAAGGATTACAGGCCTCTCCGTCAGCTGAGACGCTTACAACTGCAACAGCTGTAACAGTTCAGAGCCCTTTAGATAAACTGAAATGCATTGTCATTAAACGACAAGCAAGACTGAACAAAAAAGCTTGACATTTGAGAGTAGCAAGGATTTCACCTGTAGACAGTACTGTGTTAGACATCTGCAGCTCTTCTCTCCAGAGCGGAGCGGAGCGGCAGCCAGTAGGACTGCAAGCTTGTTCTGGCGCTTCAACACAAAACTCCCCTTCATTTGGAATGCAACTCTGGGCGTGGATGTGATTTCATGTTCTGCTGGAGGTAATTGACTTGTCTTATTAATCATCATGTTTCACAGCACTGCCAGGAGACAGACAGACGGACAGATAGACAGACAGCTGGTTCCTCAGCAGGTTGATAACAGGCCTCTATTAGCTGCGTGTTGACGCCTCCGGTTGGCCCCGATGAGGACGAAGCAGCAGCCAGATGATCGTCTCGCCCACACAGTCTGTATTGCATAATGTTGTGTTGTGCAATCATTAGCTATCATAGGGTGTGTGTCTCACTGCACCACAGTGTATTCTATATGTGTGTATTTGCATGGGGAAATGCTGTAATGTTTCAGACTGAATTGGAACACGTGCTCCATTTATCAAGCAGAACTCACCAGGCTGGAGTCAGTTTGCGTGTCATTTGTGTGAGTGTCTGCAAGGTGCGTCTCTCTCCTGATCGCGCATGCATTTAAGAGAGAATTACAAAAATAATAGGAGGAGACATGTTCACTTCACAGAGGTTGATTATGTATTCTGCTGGATTTACAGAGGTCACGCTGTTTGTGACTGTCAGTTTTGTGGCCTCTGAAAAGGAGGCGTAAACACAGCACAGATGGGATTTGCAAGATCCACAAGGAAGCTTGCAGTGGTGGAAATACATGTGCATTTAATCTAAAAACGTATTATTATGAACAAAAATGAATCTATTGGGCTATTATTTAACACAATATCTAAACACAAACGAATAGTGGACAGATGTAGTGGTTTGTGTTCATCAAACTTAAATTTTAACTTGACCATCAATGAACTATAAAATCCCTGCAGGCTGCAACTCAACTTTTCTTTTTTTTGTTAAGACATTGAAGTGACTGCATTTACTTCAGTATTAACATCCATATCCCTCCACCTCCACCGCTCTGCTAGACTTGCTGCTCTCTCCCCCATTCACCGGTTGCAGTGCCATGTCTACTGTGTGCATTTGTCTTATACTTCATCTCCTTTTTGTTTCCCATGAACATGTTTATTGCCTCCTAATGTATTAATAATTATATATATGCTAAAGATTATAATATAAGTTATAGTAACAAAGTAAATATATTGTAATTGAGATCACCACGTTATTTCTTTTCTGAGCATTGTGAGTTCTGCTTCACTGGCAGTGTGTCTGGAGGGCAGTACTAGGTTTAGTCCAGGAGATGACTGCCTAATGAGCTGCTGCATTATATCAGGCGCTGAATACACACAGATCTTGGCCGCAAACTCAGTGACAACTGCAGTGCACATTTTCTGAGTAAATCTTGTGAAAGAAATCTGTGTGTGTGTGATTGCACATGTGGTGGAAATTGTATATTTCCTTTGGAGAAGTGAGCAGATAAAAGGAAGATTCAACAAGCCAATGTGTTTTGTATATTTAATTAAGGAAAGAATGAAACAATCAGATGAAATTGTGAAAAAGAATAAAACGTAAATGAAAGGGGGGTGCAGGCGAGCGCACAGAGTCAATCCAATTCAGCTGAAGGACAGAGATCATACATCAAAATGCATATGAAGCGTCTGACAAAGAAGGAAAGATGCTGTCACATACTTACAACCTCACAATACACAGACAGACATATCAGAGTACAGAATCACCTCTAACAAAGAGTCTGTCTCCAGCTAAGTTTACCTCCCCAAGGCTGGAAACCCTGGGCAGACTGTTCCCCAGACTGCAGCTGTCTTTTCCCCTGATTACAATTTGTCCTCCCGCTGTAACCAACCAAGATACCAATGTACCTAAAACAGAAATTATCTGAGTGTACAGAATTAAGACTAATTAACAGGAAAAAACAAGTTATTCAATTCAGTTTTATTTATATAGCGCCATATCAAAGTTATCTCGGGGGGACTTTTTCGAATAGAGCAAGTCCAGACCGACTCTTTATATTTACAGAGACCCAACAGTTCCCACCATGAGCAAGCACTATGCGACAGTGGCAAGGAAAAACTCCCTTTTAACAGGTAGAAACCTCGAGCAGAACCAGGCTCTAGGTGGGCGGTCATCTGCCTCGACCGGTTGGGTTGAAGGGGGAGAGAGAGAGAGAGCAGGAGGAAAGAACATACAGCAGCACAGTACAGTTCTACATAGAGATGTAAAGTAATAGTTGTGGTAATGGTATTGATGATAACACCAACAGAAATAATACTAAGAGCAATATTATAATAGTAATACTAATAATAAGAGCAACAACAGTAATAGCAGCAGCGGGTGCAGAGCAGGAGCACGGGGGCAGCAGGTGGCCGCAACCACAGATCCAGACTCAACAGCTCCGGAGGCAGAAATACCTGCAGAAAGCAACAGAAGGGGAGAGAGAGGAGAGAAAGCACACAACTACGGGAAGAAGTTGAATTAATAACAAGCATTGATGGGATATGAGGGCGTACAGATGGAGAGGAAGAGGAGGAGAGAGGAGCTCAGTGCATCATAGGAAGTCCCCCGGCAGTCTAGGCCTATAGCAGCATAACTAAGGGGGGGCTCAGGGGTCACCTGAGTCAGCCCTAGTATAAGCTTTATCAAAGAGGAAAGTCTTAAGCCTACTCTTAAATGTGTGGAGGTTGTCCACCTCCCGTACACAAACTGGGATCTGGTTCCACAGGAGAGGAGCTTGATAGCTGAAGGCTCTGGCTCCCATTCTACTTTTAGAGACTCTAGGAACCACAAGGAACCCTGCATTCTGGGAGCACAGTGCTCTAGTGGGGTAATAGGGTACTATGAGCTCTTTAAGATATGATGGTGCCTGACCATTTAGGGCTTTGAAGGTGAAGAGAAGGATTTTAAATTCTATTCTGGATTTTACAGGGAGCCAGTGTAGAGAAGCTAATATTGGAGAAATATGATCTCTTTTCTGGTTCTTGTCAGTAAACGTGCCGCAGCATTCTGAATCAGCTGGAGAGTCTTAAGGGACTTATTGGGGCAGCCTGATAATAGAGAGTTGCAATAGTCCAGCCTAGACGTAACAAATGCATGGACTAGTTTTCTGCATCTTTTTGAGATAGGATGTGCCTGATTTTTGCAATGTTACGTAAGTGAAAAAAGGCAGTTCTTGAAGTTTGTTTTATGTGGGAGTTAAAGGACATATCCTGATCAAAGATAACTCCAAGATTCCTTACGGTGTCGCTGGAGGCCAGGGCAATGCCATCTAGAGAAACTATATCTTTAGATAATGTGTTTTGAAGGTGTTCGGGGCCAAGTACAATAACTTCGGTTTTACCTGAGTTTAACATCAGAAAATTGCAGGTCATCCAGGTTTTTATGTCCTTAAGGCATGCTTGAAGTTTAGCTAATTGATTGGTTTCATCTGGCTTGATAGATAAATATAATTGGGTATCATCTGCATAACAATGAAAATTTATGGAGTGCTTCCTAATAATATTGCCTAAAGGAAGCATATATAAGGTAAATAGAATTGGTCCAAGCACAGAACCTTGTGGAACTCCGTGACTAACTTTGGCGTGCATAGAGGATTCATCATTAACGTGTACAAACTGATATCGATCTGATAAATAGGATTTAAACCAGCTTAGTGCAGTACCTTTAATGCCAATTAAATGTTCTAGTCTCTGTAATAGAATGTGATGGTCAATGGTATCGAATGCAGCACTAAGATCTAGTAAGACAAGTACAGAGACAAGTCCTTTGTCGGATGCAATTAGGTCATTTGTAACTTTCACCAGTGCTGTCTCTGTGCTATGATGCACTCTAAATCCTGACTGAAAATCCTCAAACAGCTTGTTGTTGTGTAGAAAGTCACACAACTGATTGGCGACTGCTTTCTCAAGGATCTTAGAGAGAAAAGGAGGGTTAGATATAGGTCTATAATTTGACAAAATCCCTGGATCAAGAGTGGGCTTTTTAAGAAGAGGCTTAATTACAGCTACTTTAAAAGGACTGTGGCACATAGCCTTTTAATAAGGACAGATTGATCATATCTAGTAAATAAGTGCTAACTAAGGGTAAAATTTCTTTAAGCAGCCTAGTTGGGACGGGGTCTAAGAGACATGTTGATGGCTTAGATGAGGAAATCATGGAAGTTAATTGATTAAGGTTGATGGGAGAAAAGCAGTCTAAATGTACAGGTTTTACAGTTGTTTCTAAGGTTCCTGTGTTTGAAGAAAAGTCAGTACCAACTAGACATATATATGGGACATAAAGAGAGAAATTTAATTACAGTAAACATATGTAATAATAAAGGAAAAT
This sequence comes from Macquaria australasica, assembly GCA_005408345.1. Classification (NCBI taxonomy): domain Eukaryota; kingdom Metazoa; phylum Chordata; class Actinopteri; order Centrarchiformes; family Percichthyidae; genus Macquaria; species Macquaria australasica. Next base: position 838,660 of record SEMN01000215.1, on the reverse strand, counting down.
AGAAATTTTGCCCTTACAGCACACATGAGGAAAAAACTATCGTGTCAGAATCAGTAACAGCCACTAGAATTTCTGTTGGTGTGTGTGTGCATTTTTAACCACCTGTGGGTATATCTAATCATGCGTTTGTGTTTCAATATGTTTAAAAAAACAATGCTTGTCTGCTTGTTTGTAGGCATGTGAAAATACTGCAGTGTTTAAAGTTATAATAAGTTACAACAATTCACTTTTTCAATCAAACCCCATTTATAATATAATTTATGACCGATTTTTTTTTTTTTTTTCAGCAATAATAATTCGCCTTTCCCATGTGGTAATCAAGAGTTCCCAATGCTCAGCGTCCACAATGACCGAGCAAAAACAGCTCAATTTGCCAGACAATAAAAATGTGGCCAAATGTCAGTGCTGGAAGAAGTATTCACATTAAGCAACAGTAGCATAACAATCATGTAACAATACTCTATCACAAGTAAAAGTCTGCATTCAAAGTCTTAAGTAAAAATACAGAAGTATTGTCAGCAGAATGTACTTAGGTTCAAGGTACATTTATTTGTCACACACACAGAGCTGCACGATGAAGTTATAGCCCCCTCCATGCTACACACAGGTTACTTTTGATACTTTCAAAGTACAATATCAACCAAGGAAACCTGCTTATTTGCTTTGTTTCCAAGAGTGAGATGACAGGAGATGACTGGAGTCAGGAGGCTATTAGTCTAGCTAAGCATAAAGACTGGAAGCAGGGGGAAACAGCTAGCCTGCTTCTTTCCAAAGTTCAAAAATACACCTACCAGCACCTTTAAAGCTCACTGATTAACTGTATGTTGTTTGTTTAGTCAGTACACAAACTGAAAAACTGAATAATTTCTTGCTTAGGAGGAGTTATGTGCTAAAACAGCAGTGTATCTGTCTGCCCGGTACATCTGTGGGAACCCATTTCGGATCGCAATTTTCACCAAGCTTGAGGTGTGTGTAAATTTTCATGACTTTTTGAGCACGTTTAGCACCTCATTTTTGCAGTCGTTGACGACTAATAATAATAATAACTCTTTGAAATTCAATAGGTCCTTTAACGCACACACATTTCCGTTTGTGTGTGCGTTAAACAAACGAGATACACTGTGTTAATTAGTGAGCTTTAGAGGTGTTGGTAGGTGTATATTTGATCAGAGCCAGGCTAGCTGTTTCCCCCTGACTCCAGTCTTTATGCTAAGCTAGGCTAACCATGTCCTGACGCCAGCTCCGTGCTTGTTCATGCTGTGTTCACGTTATATTGTAGACCATAATTCTGAGCTGCCGAGTTGGAAAAATTGTTCACGTGAACTGCCTAGTAGCTATGAGTGAGAGATATTAATTTCTGATGGCTACTGGGCCAGTGGCATCTCTTCCAGGGATAGAAAGAGACTGGACAGACTGGTAAAGAAGGCCAGCTCTGTCCTTGGATGCCCTCTGGACCCAGTGGAGGGGGTGGGAGGCAGGAGAATGGTGGCCAAGCTATCATCACTACTGGAGAACACTTCCCACCCCCTACATGTCACTCTTTCAGAACTGGGCAGCTCCTTCAGCGACCGGCTGCTCCACCCGCGGTGTCTGAAGGAGAGGTACTGTAGGTCCTTCCTGCCTGCTGCTGTCAGACTCTATAATCAGTACATCTCCCGGTAATCTACACTTGACTGTCAGTGTGCAGACTATTCGCTACTATACTTCATCTGCTGCTGTGCATTATCTTCATACATATATTGTATTCATGATGTTATCTACTTCATATGTTGCTGTGAAATATTTTTCATATACATGTATATTATATATGTGCAATATTTTTATCTTATCTATTTGTTCATACAACTGCACTCAGTCACTCTATTATTTATTTCTGTCTATACTGTGTATAGGACTATTTTTCTATTTATTTTTATTGTATTTCTATATATGACACTTTTGCTGGCTGCTGCAACGCTAAAAATTTCCCCGCTGTGGGACAATAAAGGCTTAACTTATCTCTTATCTTACAATATCTCCCACTTGTTGAAAAGAACTACATAAGTGTCAATAAACCTGTGGCAAAATGGCTGCAAAGCCATGTAGGGAATATATGGCTTAAAGGATACCAAAATATGTAACAATAATAAATAAACCTCAAAGAGGCACCAAAATTATAAAGTGTTAACACATTAATTGGTACAAAAAGATAAAGTGGAGCGATTGCACTCACTTCAGGCTGTCATAAATAATCAATGTTTACATGAAATAATGGAATTTAACAAATTTACGTAGGGGCACCACCCTTAAAGAAGGGGAAATGATAGCCAATGAATTAATTTAGTCTCATAAATATAAAAAAAATAGTAATAGTAGTGTGAATGTGTGCACACATGTCAGAAAGAACGAGTGTATGTTACTTTGGTCTGCCTTTGTATGTTCCGTGTGCGCACAGGCAGGAACACACGTGTTAGGCCAGAAACATAAAAGTATGTGAAACAGGAGATTTGAGTTTCATCTCCACATGTGTTTCTATGTTTAAGGCCAATTCGAAGTGTATGTATGTGATCAGTGTAGGATAATGGTGCCAGGTTAGGAAAGAGGATGATTAGTTTGCATGCAAGACTTTGTGTCTGTCTCTGTAAAACAATACAGCTCAGTAAATAAATAAGTACAGTACATGGTGCAGGTTGGAGGAAACTGGTCGCTCCTTTGTTCTCTTTGCAGGGTTAGCAGCTCAGAGCTAACTTCCTTTGTTGCTCCTGTTGCTTGTAAAGTTAACTTAGCAGGCAGACCTTGTGTTGTAGCCGCTGGTGTGCTAACCAGGGATCTTAGACCGGCTCTCGCATCGCTGCCATAAGAAGAGAGTTTGGTGTGTCTGCTCAGAGCAGACTACACAGTGGAGAAGATCTCGGTCCGGAGGTCAGAGAGCCATCAGAGGAGAAGAGGTAAGAGAGAGAACAATAGGGGAGCTGGGTTTTTCTTGACCGTAGTCCAGGGGATATCCGGTTACAGTAACAGGAAGTGTTTTGAGGGAGTCGTGCTACTGTAAACGTAATGGCTTATGTATCAAAATGAAAGTTCAGTTTAAGTCACACAATGAAATAATACATCTGAGGAGTTCCCGTTGCACCTAACAGCCACTATCACTGGCAGTTAACTAAACAACTGGTTCAGCAATTTTAATATGTAAAATGTGTTTAAAATGTGGTTCATTTACTGAACTATTAACAAATTGTATGACTACAAAGCTAGCAGTCAGGTAACCCTCTTGGAAAAATATGTGAACATTCCCAAACCAAAATAAGAGTCCCAGGCCCCCTAACTGTTTAGTCTGGCAATGGCTTTATTATAAATGTGACTGCTATGAATACTTTCTATTCTATTCGTCCATTGTGTTGATAAAGTCAAAGTATTCAGTGTACAACTTATGAAATCTAATCTTCCATTTAAATGTATTTCACTCTACTTTCTGTAATCTTTGTGCAGAGGGCTGTGAGGCACCAGGGGAGTATACAGCTCCCACTGCCCTGTGCTTTCTGCCTCTCTCTCTCTCTCTTTCAGTCATCATCTGGCCTGGTTCAGCATGGCTGCTCGGCCTGATTGTTTGTAATTGTTTGGCTGCTGCAGCTATCGGCCCAGAAGACGCTGAGCTGGCACAGTTGTGCTTCAGGTTTTGCTGCTTGCCCTTTGTTTTTCGGTTGGTGTGGAGAACTTTTGTTTTCAGAATGAACTTGGCGAGGTGTTAAAGCCTGCATCTACATCTGCATTTCTGTAAAGTATACTCCCCGGCCCCTGCAAGGTGTGGAGACTCCTACACTCCCACAGAATGTGGCTTTCAGCAACAAAAATAAATTAGCTCAGACGTTGTATAAATTCTATTAAAATTAAAAACATAACATTTACTTATTTAAAAAGGCAGCAGAGCTCTACACAGTCAGCACCTGGACTGATTCTGGAACTGACCTCCAGACACGTTCACTGAGGGAGAGCTCAGTGGGTGAAGTTCAGTGGTGAGATTTCAATGGGTTTTTCAACTTTACTCATAAAATTACAATTTTTGGGACTAGTTATGTATATTATTAATCCAATAGCAGTCAAAACATTATGGGAAAAGATAAAGAGATGGAATAAGATGCACAAAATGTACAGAAGCCACCTCAGCCTCAAAAAGAGAGAAGGACAGAGCAACAGAATGTCTTTGTAAGAGTGTTTTTTAAGAGGCATGTGAATAAAACAGTTCACATCAAACAAAAACTGAAACTGAAAGATCAGCAGAGGTCATTGAAGTGGTCAGATCCTTTACTTCAGTTAAACTAGTAATACCTCAGCCTAAGAGTAGTCTTTTACAAGTAAAAGTGCTACATTCATAATTAAAAGTACAGAAGTGTTATCAGCAAAATGTACTTAAGTCATAAAAGTATGAATGCACAGAATCGATCACCGGCGATCGCCGCACAATCCATGCTGGTTGGATTTGTATCCGACTTGATCCCGACTTACTCTGACGTCATGCACACGTGAGCAACGATAACCTCACGAGATCGAGGTGGCTGCAGTTTTTAGAGCCAGGTGCTGCAGTTGCTCTCCGCCGACTGCAAGACCCAGGGCATGATGGGCAACACCTGGCTGTCGCCTGATCAAAGAGCTGATTGGCTAATTTCCTGTGTAATTGTAAAATTTAACGCTAGATTGTAGGCTTTATGTTGTGCAGTGAAGGTTTGATCTGTTAACAAACATATCTTGTGTGGTTGATATAAATAATAGTTTATTTCAGCCATAACTACCAGTACCTTTGAAATAAACACCCTGTTTACCATAATCCTGTCTCCTCATCTCAGTCTGCACCTGGCTTCACTAGTTCAGCATCGTAACAGTTACATAGATTATCACATCGCATTTTTGTTGTAGCTGGTTGAGGTGGAGATGAGTTTATCACCTTCATAAAGTGTAAATAAAGCTGTTTATTCCAGCAAAAACCTCAATCATATAAAAACTAAAAACTCAAGAAATTAGTCCTAAAAACCTCATTTTGCAGCGCAGTAAGAATATTTCAACCAGTTTTTAAATCAACCTGATTTTTAGATGTTTAGTGTCTTGAAATAAGAAAGAATAAGGCACCAGAAATATGGAAAAAGTTGATTTTAGAAAAACAACTTTCAATAAGCCGATATGCATTAAAAAACAGGTTGAAATATTCCTACTACAGTACACATTTTTTTCACTTTTTGAAAGAATCCAAAATTGTAAGGCCTCAATTTTAGACTAAAATCACTTGATAAGAGGCAGATTCTTTCACCGAACAATGTATCATGTTGTAGTAGATCATCATATGTTTTGCATGAAAAATAATCCTCAAAATTCAGAATAACTAGTAACTAAAGAAGTATAAAGTTGTAATTGAAGCACAAGTACCTCAAAGCTGTTACATTCCACAGTACTTTGGTAAATTAGTTACATTCCACCATTTGAAAGATCAGGTGGCAAACTCAAATCAGTACAAATTGGCGACAGCATCACAGTTTGATATTAGTACAGAGACAACCAGGATTAAAAGAAAACAGCAGAATGGTGCCCAGAAATGGCACAATAAAACTAAACACTGCAGGATTCCGTGCCAAGCTGCTGGATGCCTGTGGATTTGTCTTTCGGTACTGGCACAAGCTCTGAAAACATGTGCTCACAAACACAGCAATACATTCATACAAATGCTTACACACAGTGTGTGTGTGTGTGTGTGTGTGTGTGTGTGTGTTTGACAAAATAGGACAAACAAATTGTAAATCAGGCATGGGAGAAACAGTTTAATGAATCATTCCATCCAATATGTAATGTATTCTTTTTTTCTTTAATGAATCACTATACCCTTAAACTACTTCACCCATTCCCTAGAAATATTCATTTGTGCCCTGAAATTGCTTAATCTATTCCCATAAATGAATAATAGTGTGTTAGGACATCACCTCCAATCCATTCCCTGTGTCAGTGGATTGATTACAGTTTCATTGTTATTTTGGGCTAAAATATGTGGACATCCTGCTGGCTTTGACTGTTACACACAGCATTGTTTTATCTTTGACATACCTTAAATGCATTTTATTGAAAAAGAGATGTTACACTAGGCAAATGTGATGGTACTGCTGATGTTATCCAGTTCTTCTGGTTTTCTTAATGACACCAAACACATAAAAAGATCCAAACCAACAACAGGAAGTCAGAAAGTATTGAGAGATGGACTAACATGTCTGTGGCTCACAGCTCCAAGCCCATTGGTTCCTACTGAAGATGTCAATTTTTAAAATCACCTCACAAATATATACTTTCATTATTAAAAAATGAAACAATATATTTGACATTTCTTAAAATAGCTGGCCACTGTGGTTTTCAAAAAACGTTGCTAAAACAGGATGAAATAGTGCATTTGTTTTGGCTCTGGCACAGGAAGTTGATGCCTCCCATTCTTAATCCTGCCTGCAATGCTATGATTGGCTTGGGTGTTTTTCAAGCAGATATATAGCCACCAATTAGCACAACAGCAGATGTGGGCAGCAAATCTGGCTGTGTATGTGGGATTGACAAAAAATAAACCAGTGGCCGTGTTTAGGGATGCACTGATCAAACTTTTTCTCTTATGATACTGATTCTGATACCTTAACTTTGGATATTTGATTATCTGATTATCTATTATATGTTTATGTAAGATAACATGGGGCCTGAGATGCTGTGGCACTTAGAACTGAATTGGTGACCCATGCATCTGTAGCCATATTCTTGGTAATGAAGGAACATGGCCAGTGCAACAGTGTGGCTCACTGATGTTGGAGGAAGAAGATATATCAGGCTTTAAATGCACCCACAATACTTGTTATTCGAGAGAACAAATTAGTAATTTGATCCCATCAATTAGTCATTTTAGGGAAGCAAGTTATGATCAATTATGCTTTGAGGATAGGCACTACAGAATGTTCCTTGTTAACATGAAATGTGTACATCAGTGATTCCCAACCAGGGGTACTTCAGCAGTTACCAGGGGGTATGTGGGTATGTGAAGCTCAGCTAATTTGAAAAAACAGAAATTAGGATTTGATAATATATATATCCACATGTGTTTAGGAGAAAAATCAACACATAAGTAAGATTACAAATGTGTGTGATGTATGTGTGTGCGCTGGTCTTTATAGTTATTGTCACAATAACTTACCAACTATGGTTCTCTGACTGCACAAGACATGCCTCAGTTTCCCACCAACCTGAGTCAATTGTAAGTTGATTAAGACTGCAGAAAGACTAGTTGGAAAACAGACAAAGATCAAAGTAAAGACACTGTAAACGGTTGAAACAACCAGTTTCTGTCACTCCAAATGGCAGTATTACAAATGCAAACTTGGCCAAAACTACTGGAAAAATATCTTCTAACCTTTTGTTAGAAGATTTGGCTCTATGGTAAAGAGGTACTTAGGCCCATGTGATAGGGCTTGGGGGGTACGTCCAACAAAAAAGGTTGGGAACCACTGGTGTACATGACCATATAGCACAAACCATACATCACTCCACAGCCTGCTCTATTTTGTTGATAGTGTCCCAACATATGCTGTCCCCAAAAATAACACTGCCTCTCTACAGTTGTTGAAACTGACAGGACTTATTTTCAAGATGAGTTCACTTGACATACTTCCAACTTGATTATGCAATGCAGTGTTTTATTCTGTTTGTTCTATCAGTCACTAATAGCTCATTATCGACTGGAATTGGCCTTTCATTTTAAAAATGCAATCGTTCATCCAGTTAAGAAGCCATCATTAAGCCTGTAACCCATTAAATAATTATGGGCCAATTTCCAAGCTTCCTTTACTGTCTAAGGTTGTGAAAAAAACATACTTGCGCAGCAGCTGACTGCTTTTATCATCTGAAATGAGCTACTTGAAGACTAGGAAGTTCATTTCAAATGTCTTTAACTTTCAGCTGGCATCTCTGAAACTTGTTTAAATTGGCATTCCTGCTCTCTGGATGATATTACTTTTCGAGCTGCTACTCATGGAGTGTCAGTAATGTTTCTTGAATAAAAATTTAAAAATTGCATATACATTTGTGTGGTGGGCTCTTAAAATACAATAAAACTCATATTTTGGTTGGACGTGCTATTGTAACTGTGGCTCTGTTTATATGCAGCTACTTTGCATAAGCACTTACGTTTTTGCTACAATATAATGCTGCCCCTGTCTTCAGTCAGACAGCAAAATTTTGTGAGCTATTTCATACTAAAACAGTGTGGTGATGTATTGGTGGTTGTTAGGTTGACAGTTTTGGCTGTAGCTCTACCATCCTCCCAGGTAGTGATAAAAAACTTAACACTTAAGTTGTTTGATCTTTGCTTTCCAAAATGACACGAGCATTTTCTGATCATCGTTTTGCTCCACCTGCAAGATGACACATTTTGTCAGTACCTTCCAAAACCATTACATATGACCATTTAGACACAAAAACTACTTGGCTAGGGTTAGAGAAAACAATGTTGTTGACAGTCGGTAGAAAACTGGAAATGAACAGTGGTCTCCCATATCAAAGTCACATGCTTCATTGACCCATTCATCCATCCACCCAGACCTCCTCTCTACAGGATTTTGCAGCACATAACAATAGTCAGGTTTCCATTCAAATGTAGATCAGATTTTACCCAAATTTCCAGAAAATTGACTAAAGAAAATACCAATTAATGCACATTTTAATCCATTACCGTTATGTGAATATTTGGAGTTGGTTCATTGAGAAACAGTTGGTGCCACTAATTCTCCAGTTGGTGCCAGCAAACCATTGCAGAGGAAGAGGGCACAACAAGATGGCATAATTAAAAGAGCGCCAGTCAAACCTCAAAGGTAAACCATGTAGAAAATAAATACACAGAACTGATGTTTTCATCTGCCACGATTTTTTGTCTCCAGTGGAACAGACACTTGGGTGACAAGTCACATGCTTCTTGTACATCATGATTTATTGGCTAAGTCTGTTTCCATTGCACTTTGCCAAGCTAGCGTAAAGCCAAGCGTAAAAACCTTGTTGCAATATTTGGACTCAGTGTCACACTCCATCAACCTTTCTTCCTGAAAGATAAGAGTCATAATTCACATAGCCACCAGAGGTCCTTGTCAGATTAATATTAACATAGGTCTTATCAGGCATTTAAAAAAAAATGACAAATTCTGTCCTTTGTTGCAATTGATCATACATCTGCTGGAGATGACATGACAGTGATTTCTGGTGATGCCTGGCAGCTTTTTTAGGACAGTATCCCCAGTGTGGCCTATTTTTGGATTTCTGGTGGTCTCTTGCTTTCACTGGATTAAAGAGTAAGTATACCCAGGCTTATAATCCTGCTTGCACTGCCATCTCAGCCTAGTATCACAATGAATTATGTTCATTTTGAACAATTCTGCACCCCGTGATTTAAGTGCAATGGCAACCTTCATTGCCTGCATGAAGTAGTCTGACCTTTATGCAGTGAGGTGTGTAGTGTCAGACTTGTTTTGCAGGAGACATTCATTCTATTTAAATCGCCCAGCACAGACCTGCACAAGCATTTGCTTTTTTATTAACTGTAAGCATGATAAGGTTAGTTGCCTAACCCTGGTCATACCTTAACCATATAGTTTATTTGTCACAACAGTGATCATTCCCTAACCTTGGCCAGATGTTGTTGAAAACATGAATTTTAAATACATGCATTGGAGGAAAAAAACATAATTTGAGGTTTTGCAGAAATATAGACATTCTTGTCTGGCAATAGGGTTGGCCATGTAGTAGTTGCTTCATGCTGTTTCTATGCCCTGTGCAGTATATCACTTCACAATGAACTATAGTACAACACTACATGACATCTGGGTGTGGCTACAAATTACTTAACTAGAGTTACTGTTTTAGGAGGCAACAGACAGTCAGGATTGACTGTATCTTGTATCCTGAACTTCACCACCTTTTGAAATGGTTCAATTTTGCCACTGGAATCACCCATAACCAGAGTTGGCATTTCTGAGGGGGGTGCTCTCTTGCATTCTGGAGTAGAACCCAGATGACAGTGAGTTAAGCAAGTTAAGAAGAACAACCCCAACAATCAGTGCAACTGCCAACAACTGCTGGTTGTGATGACCACTATACTTGCAAGACCCACATCAGTGGATATGTGTTTCACCACATGGGTTGAAGAGTGTGCATATCCCTCTGCTGGTTCTGTTGGACTGCAGGCAATACTGGGAAATTCTCCTGCAAGGGGAGGGCTTCAAACAGGACAGGTGTCGTCATCAGCAGCCATCTGTAAATCAGCTGGAGCTTTGTGAGGCAGCATCCCAAAGCAATTTGTAAGGACAATGGGTTTCGGTTTTCCTCCCTTCTTTCAGCCACTAATCATCACCTCTGTCCAGGCAGCCTGAGGGTTAGGGGAGAAACAAGGGGAATGCTGGATGGACAGAAGTTTTTCAGCTCCATCGTACTTCTCTCTTGTTCTCTTGGTTATAAGAGGAGACAGTGCAGAGGAAGTTCAAGCACATCAAAGAAAGACCCAGACATAAAAAGAAAGTGGGAGAAAAAGAAAGAAGAAACAGTGTTTAAAGAAAGGACAAAGAAATAAACAAGAAAAAGGACAATTAGAAGTTTTAAGAAAAAGAAGAAATTTGAAAATGCTGCATCAAATAAAAGCCAGGTGAAAGTGAAATGAAAAGAAAGATGAATTTGTCAAACCAGGTCAAATCAACAGGCAGATTGAGGCTAAACTTGGAGATTTTTGTAGGCTTTGCAGTTCAGACCAGAGCAGTACTGAGAGAGAAATAAGCCTGACCTTTACTTAGGTCCATGTACATGCAATTGGAAAAGAGCAAGTTGTGTCTCAGTAAATTGTCTCCCTGACTACTGCAAGAAAAATATGCCTCCTTCTGCCAAAGCAGAAACCTCAGGCCCTCTGCGAGCAAGAAACCACCTCAAACCCTGTTGGATAATGACGACAGTAAAGTTAGAGATTTCCATGGAAGGTAAGAGTTGATTCTTTCTAACAGATGAATTAGAGAAGAATGTTTCTCGAGGCCTTTCTCTGAACGTCAACACTTAAATGTTTTATCAGAGGATGTGCCAGAGCCTCTCCTATCTCAAAACTTCCTGCGCTTACATCTTCAGTCTCTTGAAGTTTGATCCTCAAAGGCACAAATCAGTCAGTCTTCCTCTTAAAAGCACATTTCAACCAAAGAACAATTTCCTCGAGTGTGTTTTGAGAAAGAGGAACTTTTGAGGCAGGGAATAGGAAAAAATTGTTATTTCCCAGATGGACTGAGCAGATCTCAACAGCACAACAGACTTGTATGTAAAAGCATATGATTTATTAATGTGGTTTTCAGTTAGTGCTTCCTAAAGACACCGCATTGTTGGGAGACAGTGAAGGGTTTATTGGGTTGCCAGATGGTCATTGGAGAAGACTCTCAACATCAATTAATAGGTGGTGGGGGGTAGAATAGGATTCTGAAAGGTTGAAATAAAAGAGACAGAAAGTCATAGGAAGACATATGAAGAGAGGACTAACATTTTCTTGACCTTTACCAGTGACTAAGGTCATTACAGTCTGGCAAGACTCAATAGCTATTAGCTTGGAGTATTGGATGGATCAGCCTTAAACAAAATTCTCACAGGCCACATTTTAAGTAAGCTGTATAAATAGATAATTGACAGTTCACCCTTTTTTCACCTGACTGGACAAACACACCTCTCTCAAGGCCATCACTTGATCTTTGTTTCTGATTGTCAAACTGGAACAACATGGAAGCTACATTGAAAATTTTGTTTGATCAGTTTTTATCAAAAACTGATCAAACACACTTTATCAAAATTTCTTCCTGAAAATCACTTCCTGAATATATTTTACAAGCCACACAACTGCAGAATCATGCTTCATGTTATATCTGCAATCTACTTCACATAGTAGGCCATAAGGTTTGGGAGTTTTAAGAGGCAGTGAGTCACATCTTGATCTCTCAAGAGATCAAGTTTGCCAGTTGGTCTGCTTTCCAGCTGATGGGGCTCAATCGATTCCTAGTATATATGTTTAACAGATTACTATCCAATATCAAAAACAAAGCTTACAAAATTTAAGATGGCTTTTCGAGACTAGAGGACAGCTGGATCTGAACAAGACTTCCATCATTTAACCTATATAGTTTGTTTGCTCTGGTTCGAATCAATGGATGAGTTGGTAAACTTGTTATCCCTTTGCTCAGTTTTTCACACAGAAAAAAATCCAAGCAAACCAAACTGCGTCACTAAAAGCCATGTGAGAATGTTCTCTCCGCTCATTGGTTAGATGGTTAGATCGTGTAGTGTCTGGGGCAGGATCAAGAAAGTAAACAGGAAGAAGGTCCTATCTGACAGCAATAATACCATTTACTGAGTATGTGTATGCTGGGGAGGTAAACGTTGAAAAGTTGTCTATTGCCACTTTGAAGAATTATCGAATAATGTCAAAATATACATCAGAAATATGTTCCTTTTTTGAATGAAACCCTGTGCTGTGTGAAAAGTGTTCAAGAGAAATGCTAAGTGATCAGAGCAAACCTGCTCTTCAGTAAAATATGATAGTAACTCGCTTGGAAAGTGGACGAGATCAGGTGGAGGGCCGGACAGTTTCCATCAGCCTTCAAAGAATATACAGGAAGTCACAGAAATATTTACATTCTGTCAGATCCATCCGTAACACTATAATACAGCCCACAACTTACTGCGTAACTTCCCGCAATGTAGGGTGTAATTTCATCATATGAATTAATACATATAAAATACTTACCAGTTCCTAATGGTATTTAAATGTAGGTACAGCGGAACAAGTGAGTAACAATTGGGAATTTTAGAGGAAAGGAGAAATAAATTATACTGTAAATATTTTTACTAGGTACCTACGGGGTACAGTGCTGGTAAACAGAGCTGAACGGTTGACAATAAACAATGAAGGCATGTAAAGCTGAAATGAATTAACTCATTATGAATATGAAAATACTGTATTAGCACAATAAATATTGTTAGTGGCAAAGAAAGGATCAATGTTGTTCCTCTGATTGATACAGAAGTGAGCCAATCAGGTGATTTGTTGTTGAGCAGATTAACCAATCAGCAGTCTTTGTTAGCTAACTGAGGGCATCTCAGTTGACAGTCCGCTTCACTGCCAGTGGCCGAGACGGGCGTGCTGCCAGCACTCTCCCTTACTTTTTTATTATTTTTATTATTATTATTAGTAGTATTAGTATTAGTAGTAGTAGTAGTAGAGGTAGCAATAGTGGTATTGGTGGTGGCAAAGGTAGTATTAGCATTAGCATTAGTGTACATTTTAGTTTTTTTCCCCCCCATGATTTCCCTTAGTTTGCCACCTCCCCTCCCTTTTCTCCCATCCACCCTATAGACTTGTTCCCAGTCTGACAGTGTGGACCACAAGCATGCACGCCCACACACACACACACACACACACCAACGCAACACAAATCAACACAACACCTGACGACTAACATCGCCTTGTTCTCTTGTTCTCTGATAAAACTTGTTAATTGTCCTGTATTCATTGGTTTGTGTTCCTTATGTTGTCCTGTTAGTGTTTTGTCTTTTGTCTTGCAGTAAGTAAAAAAATCGAAGAAGCTGCCAGTTCCTGCTGGAAATTACAACAATGTGCTAAAAGAAGCTAAAGACTCCGAAGAGCGGCAGGATTGGTGATAGTTCTGTGGGTTTCTCATTACAAGTGACATCTTTCATGTTTCACATGGTCATTTGACCTGTTGTTAATAAACATATTAATTGGTGTAGATAAGTAAAGAAATTAAAATTTCATTGGGTTTTATAACATGTTTGCAGTCTCCAATGGAAATGGGATATAAAAAGCTGCCTACTCGTGCCATCATTGTTTGTACAAAATCAACAATTATGTGAGAGGCACTAATGAGAGGCCCAGTCAGCCAGCCAATTAAGTCCTGAGCAATCTGCTTGAAATGCATGAAGGCCTCTCAGCATCTACTGTTTAAAGGTCACGCCAAGCCCTCTTGCTGTTAATGCCGGCTATCTTAAAGCGTCAGAATGATTACATAAAGATGAGAGTGAGCATACACGCATACACACACACACACCACACAAGTGCAGAATACAATTATAACCCATGCCCATAGACATTTACACACACATATGCACATGCTGTTGGAATCATTTGGCAGGCGGCTATGTAGTATTATTTATAGTTTTATTTCAGAATCTCATTAAAGCCAGCCTGTGTCACTGCCATACTGCACATCATGTGGCTCAGCACAGGACCAAGCTGTGGATTACTGTTGCACTGAAGAGTTAAAATATTATTTTTCACAGTTTCAGCAATAAAAGCCAGAACACAGAACTGCGTCCACTGAGCCAAGTGGTCTGATTGCAGGGTAGTTCAGGCACATTTGAAAAATAACATGTTTTCATTTATTTTCAAAGTACACTCCAGTCTTCTTTTGTGTTTGAAATAAAATGAGTATAATCAGTATAAAGTCTGAATAAGACTTTTTTGCTTTTGCCAACACACTGTAACACAGTCATTTTTCAGTGGAAGTGTGAATGAAAACCAACAGATATGTTCACACAAACTCTAACCCCATTTACAGCTGGTATTAACATGTTATCTGTATCTGGATATATTTATATGTCACATATTAGCTTTTCCAACAAAGTGTAATTTGTCCTCTTACCTATTTCAAATATAACACAAGTGTCCCTTAGTTTTGTTTTCTGCGTGCTTTCTTTGGAAATGGTTTTGGGGATCAGCGACAATGAGGTTGACCTGCGTATCATGTGTTGTCTTTAAATTTATTGTTGCATTTATCGCTGTATTTCCCTTATTGTTCTACTGACTGTTGTCCATAAGCTATATGGAAACCTATATTTTGATTTAGTCAAAATTCTGAATTTTAAGTCATAATTATGAGATAAGTAAAACATTTGCAATCATTTATGCATCAAAATGTTGTCGTCCTCTGTCACATTTGAAGTGATAAGACTTACCCTTTTTGAAATGTGGCCTTTAAAACAGGAGAGCTATTCAGCGGTCTCATTAGCTTAAACTTAAACTGGAAGCACTTTCATTGCTTACACTTTCTGTCACCTAAATTGTTTTTACCCCTTACATCAACATATATGAGCTGATTATATTTTTCAGCTGACAGCTCAAATACATTCAGATCTCACACATCAGCTGCTTTCATCTCTTATTCTTCAACTGAGTTCATCTGCTTCCAGCATTTTCACCTCAACTGATACTTCACTCAGCGATTACACTTAAATTGATATTTAAACTTAATTATGTGCCTATATTTTAACAAACTTCAACTTCTTTCAGTAATTGTATTTCAACTCCCACTTTAATTTATTTTAGTATTTCAACCATTTTAAATGTTTCAACTGCAGATTTTCACAAATGAGCACATTTTTCTTCTGACCTTTTCTTGTTGTGACTTACCTTATAATTGTGACATACAAAGTAAAAAGTTTGACTGAGATAAAAATTCTCAAAATTATGAGATACTATGTTCCTCCCAAGCCACCATAGTTGTCACCTCCCACTTCTGTATTTTCAATTTGGTTGTCATAATATATAAGCAGTTGAGATGAACACGCTTTGTGCTGCTTTTCTGCCTGAAAAGCCTTCCAGTGACTGACGGCCCAAACACGGAGTAAGACCCAAGCGCAGGAACCACACAGAAGAGGAGGATAAAATTCAAAGAGAGTCCTTTACTTGCAGATCCAAAGTCATATACAGGTAGGGCAATAAACAAGGCAGAGGTACAGACAGAGAGTAGGCAAGGGAGAGTCCAAAAAACAGTCACAGGGTTCAAAACACAAGAGGCAGGCAACCAAACCCAAAGGGCAAAGGCAAAGGCGAAAACCGAAGATAACATGCAGAGGGTCAAAACACACGGGAGATCAAAAAACGGCATACATACGCTGGTGAGCTTAACACTAGAGAACAAGACAATCTGGCAATGGACAAAGGGAAGAGAACTGGTGTATATATACACAGGGAGCTGATTGGTAATGGGGCACAGGTGACTGGGGAAAAGAACAAAGACAGGAAGAAAAGAAGAAAGACAGGAAGTAAACAAAACAATGAAAACCACACACACAGGACTTGTCAAAATAAAACAGGAAATGCTTAAGGGTCTGATTGATTCGTGACAGTGACAAGCTGAAATGTTAATTAACCTCAAAGATAAACACACAGTGAACACACACAAACTTAAATGGAAGAATGCAGTAGCATGTTGAAATCAATGAGTAATAAGTTAAAACCTCCTAATCAATCTACCTATCTAACACATACCTACACACACAATCATCAGAAAAATCCTCCAGTAGCAAGCTAAAATCTTACAAGTTAATCAACCTTGTACTCTTTAACAAAGCCGTCTGTCTCTGTAGGGATCCTTTCCATAACGTTGTCAGACACTTAGAATAACAATCTGAGCCCATCAGTGGCAAAAACAAGCACTTTTAATGGACGGACTTTTCACAGGCGAAATTGCCCACAAGGATTACGTTGCAGCCCATTCACAGATGCCAGCAGAGGCGATCTACTGAACCAATTCCAAAACTTTTGGTAAGTATTAGTCATTTCGACCCCAAAATTTGTAAAAGCTAGGGCCCAGGTTTAAAAATACCAGATTTTCCCTTTTAAGTCCTGGAACTGTTGATAGATGTCGGGAAGTATATTTTTGAACTATGGACAGACCCAGGCACGCTGTTTCCCCCTGCTCGCAGTCTTTATGCTAAGCTAGGCTACTCGCCTACTCCAGCTTTCATACTTACACACAGACATGTGCCTGATAGTACTCCTCTCATCGCACTCTGGGAAAGAAAGTAAATCAGCATATTTCCCAAAATGTTGTTATGAAATGATGTTGTCCTGCCGACAACGTTATCATAGTTACTTTGGTTCATTTTGTTACAAGTCTAACCGTAAGGCTGTAACTTCAAAATAAAGCATTAAATAGTGACAAACACTGTGGCATTTCTCCTCTTGCTCTCTGCCTTCCCCAGATACCACAACAGACTCACATTTAAATTGGATCCAATTTCTTTTCAGGGATGAATTGATCTTGTCTGGAACTTCGTAACTGACACTGAAATTGGACTGAATACGAGGAGCTCACTGTTTCACCACTTTCCCCCTCTACAAGTCCCACCCAGCCACAAAAATTAGAATGTTTTATTGATTAGCCACTCTTTATATTAAGAGAAACTCTATATCTAACAGCTGAAATGAACAATATTGAAGCTTTGCCTGTGGAGGCAAGTTTTGTGTTTGTAACTGTCCTGCATAACCCGGTCTGAATAAAGTTTGACTGCAGGACATTTTAATGTGAGCGGCCAATCTAAATGCACTTTACTGTTGTTGCTGTTTTGGCTCACAATAATACAGATCAATTTAGGAGCTGCATCTGATCAAAGTGATGTAAAATAATAAGCTCCAAAATACATTTTTTTTTACAATTATTATCTGATGGACGTCAGCTGTGATTGGTTACCATGCCGCATTTTTCCACCCAGATTTTCTACCCAGGTCAGTTTATTTATTTTAACTGCCTGTCTCTGCCCGTTATCCCATCAGGCTTCTCAAGAGGGATTCACTGCTCCTCATAGTAAATGAATGGGAGCCCACGGCTCTGCCCAGCTCACCAGTTATTGTGTGTTTCAGCAGTAATCAGACTTCTCACCTATCCCTGACCTTATTTTTAAACCATCACCCACTTATTTTAACTGTAGTATTGATAGCTGCTTCATGATTTCTTTTTTTTCTTTCTTTCAATTTTACTCTGACTTGAATTCAATTAATTTGAATATGAGGATGTTATCTCTACATGTGATGATCTTTCCTCCCATCCATCTGCTCTGCTGTTGTTACTTTCCCTGTTGGCCTGTCTTTGTCATGCTCATGCTCACATGGCCAACAAATCAGCTTTCTGCAGCAGATATCAAGCTGGGGAAATCAGGTATCTCTATTCCCCTTCCCCGATTATTGAAACTGTGTTTCTCATTTACAAGATGTTGAAGAAATCTGTAACCCAGTTTCTTAAGTGCATGTAAACACACTAAAGAGGCTTTCAGACAGCGAGCGGTTGACACCTGGCAACACTGATGTTCTCTATTTTGAATCGGCGGCAGTAGGGCGCAACTTCCGATCCTACCAGCCTGTACACTACAGGCTGCTGCTAACCACCTGCTGTAATCAGCAGCTAAGGGTGTTGTAGCTTAAAACACAGGAAATTATTAGCAATATGACACGATTAATATAGCAAGTTTTGATAACTAGTATCATAAACGTTTATTGTCCCTGCATGGATGTTGACCGCAGACCGTTTCTCTTCATTGATCTGGTGGTGAAGAGGTATATAATCAGGGAACCCAAATTTAAGTCCCAAATTAGCTCCTGTATTGATTTGGTGGTTGCCATGGTAACACAGTGAGCCGCAGCAACATGTTGAAAAGTTGAACCATCATAAAGGCTGTGCACGTTCACGCGAGCACCTCTGATGCTGCCTCCAACCTCGGCGACACGACTGCCACTGTGTTTACATTGAAAACAATGGAAGTGGCAGCAACAGCTCACTGTCTGAAAGCACCTCAAGTGTGAATTTGAAGTTGAGAGTGGATCTTGCAGAGTCACGGCCATGCCTTTATCAGTCTGGTTTTAGATTAGTTTTCTCTCCTGATGAAGTTTATAAGTACACTCGTTGTTGTTGGTGTACACGCTAACATCTCTTGTTTCAGTCGCTGTGTGGAACATTGAGACAGAGTTTGAGGTGAAAACATCCACCAGCACATTATATAATCACAAAATAACTAGTATTGTTTTATTCTAGCATTGATGAATAATACATAGAGGTTTGCTACTTTAAAAAATATTTTTGAGGTTGTAGTTACTCTTTAAGGAAAATGCATAATTGGTTATTAGCAATTAAAGTGTATGAGACTGTTGATCCAGACTGTTCTTTAGTTGACACACGAGACTGCACATAAACAAGCACAGTGATAGAAAGTAATTAAGTACATTTACTCAAGCACTGTATTTAGGTACAATTGAGGTACGTGTCCTTTACTTGAGTATTTCCATTTCTTTACTACTACGTTTACTTTATACGTCTACTCCACTAGATTTCAGAGGGAATTATTGTTCTCTTTACTCCACTACATTTATTTGATAGTTACTTTGCAGATTCAGACTATTAATACAATTTAATAATACAACAAATAAATTACACATTATTACTGTAGGTTAAGCTCCACAGCAGTATATATAAAGTAGTTAAAATTAGCTCCACCTTTACCAGCTGCAGCATTGAAGTGATGCGTACATTAAATCAGCAATAATTATAGTCCAATAAAATTATACATATTATTCTGAAATGGGCCATTCTGTATAATGAGTACTACTTACTTTTTACTTTTGGTACTTAAAGTATATTTTGATGCAAATACTTTTACCCAAGTCAAATCTTGAATGTAGTACTTTTACTTGTAACAGAGCATTTCTACATTGTGTTATTAATACTTAAAGCTGCAGTAGGCAAAACCTGTGCAAATGTGCAAAACCTTCAGCCCCTCCCACCAAACCCACAACTTCGACCAGCAGCAGAAGGAGTCTGCCCCAGGGCAGAGCGCCCCAGGCTTCAGAGGCAGCTGTGACACCATCTAACAGCGGGATGAGAGGCTAGTACACCACACACACACCACTGTCCCCCCCGTCAAAAGTTATTCCCCACTGTTTGTTATCATGCCTCTTTGCTCGTCGTTACGAGCGCCGTGGCATCGAACATAATGAGCCTGAAGCTCCGTGTGGAGCCGGGATGTGTTGTTTTGTACTATACGCCGCTGTAGGCAAAGGAGGTGTTGGGAATTTATCACAAGTTTCAGGATTTTCATCAGGATTTACTGCCATTGAATCAGGCCATCTGAAGGGACATGCATGCGCATCTGCATTTGTAGAACAGCCAATAGGAATGGCTTCTCTCTGAAGTGACCTGTTACTGGCTAAAGTCTCCCGTCACAGGCTAGATTCAGAAAACTGAGGCAAGAGGAGGTGCAAATGTAGAAGTTTTCTCTCAGACCACTTGAATTACAATATGCTGTAGGGCTATTATGGAATTTCTTCCCACTGACGCCAAAGAAATACTGCCTACCCCAGCTTTAAGTAAAAGATCAGAATACTTCTTCCATCACTAAACAGACATTATTCCTTTAACTACAGTATTACAGCCACAGTACACAGGACTGTAATAATCACAGATTACATTAGTCTCAGTGAACTGAATTACACTTGTGTAAATGACATTACCTGGCCTCTTGCAGCTAAACTAATCCCACCTGGCCCGAGCTAACCCTTTGATTCATACTCCACATCACTCAGACCTATTACCTTCAGTACTTACAGCCTTAATTACTTACAACCTCAGTTTGTGAAAATCACATGCCGCACTTCTACACAACCTCCTGACCAAATAATTTCACTCAGCTAAATGTTTCAAATTGCATCTTGATTTTTCAGCATGAAGAAAATGGATCCATGGGTGGTCTTACCCTCCCCCTCACTTCCACCACCATCTCTGGGGCTCTCCCTTTCCTCTCTTCACACCAACAGGGGATCAGGTGAGAATGCAACTAAAGAAGATCAAAGCCAGGAAAGCCACGGGTCATGATGGCATCAGCTCCAGACTCCTCAGGGACTGTGCAGACCAGCTCTGTCAGGTGGTCTGCTACATCTTTAACCTGAGCCTGAGTCTGAAAAGAGTTCCTGTCAGGTGGAAGACGTATTGTGTGGTCCCAGTTCCCAAGACCTGGTGCGCCAAGGATCCCAACCACTTCAGACCCGTGGCCTTAACTTCTCACCTGATGAAGGCACTTGAGAGGATCGTTCTAAACCATCTCCGTCCCCTGGTGAGCCCAAACATGGATCCCCTGCAGTTTGCATACCAGCCTGGCATTGGGGTGGATGACGCTGTCATCTACCTGCTGCAGAGATCCCTGTCTCACCTGGAGGGCACTGGAAACACTGTGAGGCTCCAGCAAGACAAAGGAGATGGTGGTCGACTTCCACAGAAAACCCTCCTCCACTGCACCGGTAAACATCCAGGGACTTGACATCGAGAGAGTAAGGACACACAGGTACCTGTGTATTCACCTAAATAACAAACTGGACTGGACAGATAACACCGACTCTCTTTATAAGAAGGGTCAGTGTCGTCTATACCTGCTGAGGAGGCTAGGATCCTTCGGTGTGTGCAGGCAACTGTTGAGAACTTTTTATGAGACTGTGGTGGCATCTGTCATCTCTTATGCAGTGGTGTGTTGGGGAGGGGGGTATTCTGAGCGGGACAAGAACAGACTCAACAGACTGATAAAAAGAGCTAGCTCAGTCTGTGGCTGCCCCCTGGACTCCATTGAGGTGGTGGGGGAGAGAAAGGTTCTGGGCAAACTGTCCGCCATCATGAACACCTCCCACCTTCTACATCAGACTGTGGGGGCCTTAAGCAGCTCCTTTAGTGATAGACTCCTACACCCTAAGTGTAAGAAGGAGCGCTTCCGCAGGTCCTTCATTTCCACTGCAATCAGACTGTATAATGCTGCATTATAATCTGCTGCGTCATTGTAACCACCACTCACATCACAGTATGACTGATGTTTACTGATGTTTAATCATGCACTTTAGGGTCCTTTTAATTTTATTTATGTTTCTTATTGTATTGTGTATATAATGTTTCTTTTATTTAATTTCTCTTTCTTTCTTTAATTGTTGTTTTATCTCTGTCTTTTGAGCTGCTGTAACGGTGAACTTTCCCCACTGTGGGATCAATAAAAGTTTATCTTATCTTATCTTATCTTATCTTATCTTATGGCCAAGGTTGCAGAATTATTGAGCAGTTTGCAGATTTTTCTTGTAAAATTGAAAACTGAGTGTTGATGGGCCTCAGCCTAATCAGCCCGCCCCCTCACTGCTCAACCTCTCTGCATCCTCAGCATGAGACTACAGCACAAAGACTCAAATCCATGAAAGAGCTTTCAAATGAATGTCTTCATTTTAGGGAAAAGAATATATCATTTTGGCAACCAAGGACTCCAGTGTTTGTTTTGTGCTGTAGGAGCAGGTGTCACTTTATTCAAATAGAGTACATCTCATCTCTGAGTGACTAACTGACAGAGATCTGAAACAGACACTAAATTCTCAACACAGTCAAGAGTCTATGCTGTAGTATTATTTTACATACACTGAAACCACATTTTCAGGAGCTTTAAAGATTTTTTACAAAGTGTTTCTCTATAACTAAATATAATACTAAATATGAATACCTAAATAAGCAACAAAGCTAAAGTTTTCAAAAACACATGCTGAGATATTATTCATTAAGAGTTTAACATTCTAAAACATAAGCAAACCACTGTCATCAGATTTTAATCCAAATACTGATAAATCCTGTTTTCTGAGCTCCGTCTGCTTCAACCCATGTACAAAAATATCTCACGTGAAAAAAACAAAACTGTCCTGACTTTGGCAGAAAAGAACTTGGCTGATGAGAGGCTAATTAAGAAAATATATTTTCATGGCCTTAAAAAAGGAAACAGAAGTCCCAGTTTTCTCACAGACTGTAAAAAAAATTGTGACTCAAAACTTTGACTTGAACTCTTTTCAGACAGGAAATACATAACATTGCTAGTTTAATCTGTTTAACTAATGGCTTTTTGTCATTCCGACATAGGTGACTTTTAGGCCAGACATGACAGGACATTTACAGAAAGAGACACTGCTCACACGATACTTGGCAGCTGGTGCGAGAGAGAAAGAGTATATAAGTTTTCTTCTATTTTCTTGATTTTATGAATTGTACCTTTTATTTATTTATTTATTTATTTATTTTAATCTCATTATTACCTGACGCTTTGGCAATATTGTCTTTGTTACATTCATGCCAATAAAGCATACTGAATTGAATTGAGAGAAAGAGAGAGAGAGAAAGAGAGAGAGAAATGCAATGATTAGGAAGACATGTTTTATTCTTTCACAGGCTGCATCACTGATGGATTTTAAATCTTAATTTGCCGTTGAAGTCTTAATTAATGACCATCATGAGCGCGAGGGATGCTCGCTCCCTCTTCTCACAGTGAATCCACTGATTTATTTCCGCATCAATTTCATCATGTGTTAGAGAGGGACTTCTGCTGCCTGTTTTTATAAACTATGACAGTACACAATCATTGAATGACAGGACATTAAGTTGGGACCAGGGATATTAATGATTAATCGTTAATCGATTAATTGCAGTTAAGAAGTTAACCAACAATGTATGTTTTGTGTACCATTTCTCCGGAGTTCACGTATGTTAACTTGTATACCACAAGAGGGCATGGGCGTAACCACGCATTCTTTGGGGGGGTCGTGTCCCCCCCAATACTGAGAAACTACCAATCTGTCCCCCCAGTATACAGTAGAAAATATATTAAATATGTCCTCCTTTTATGAACCCTGTCAACAGATCTGTTTCTTGGTATTTCCTATTTATTTTCAATTTATTTTTGTTTGTAAAGGAAAACATAAGTGTGTGACCCCCCCTCCCAATTGTACACTTGGTTGCTCCCATGCTTGCGCACACAACTCACGGTTGTTTGATTGACACCGTTAGCATGTTGTTGTTGCTATCAATGTTTGCTAATGAAGGTCAGAATCAGATCTCCTAAAGTCTTTCTGTGCTGTGATGTTAATCTGATGGGTTTTTAGTTTGCTCAGTCAGTGGAGGTGAGCTAATGGAGGAAGTAACGTTACCTAAAAAGCTTAGAAAGCAGCACCGGCAGCCGGACATACAAGTTTTTATTCAGACAGTAAGTTACTAGCTACCAAAATAGGTAACGTTAGCTTAGTAGATAAGACAATAGCTAACGTTTCAGGTGACTGTTACTACTGTACAGTGTACACTGTTCTTTATACACTTACTATATAGCTAGTTAAACAGCAGGATAACATTAAAGTTAATAAAACTAGTAATACAAGCAGAATATTCAGTGTATCAAATTAAAATGATCATCAGTCATTGTTCTTCAGGTAAAATAATGATATGTGGTCACACTGCAGGCAGCACAGAGAGACAGGGAGGGAGAGACGTGCTGGAAGCAGACAGGGACATGATCTGGAGATACAGATGATCAGGTGAGAAAGTGGAATGTGAACTATAATGCAGTTTAGTAGAACACATAGACAGTAAGTGTAAGAATCCAGCTAAATAGGTAGCTTAGTAAGGCACTACAGGTAGATGCATCTGGTGTGTGAATGATCGTGGTTACATGGAGAGCAATACTCCCAATCATAATTAGATTAAGACACGGGTGGAGAAGTTTGGAAGAAGTTGCTTGTTTTAGCTTGTAAAATAGTGAACAGTAAGGAACTGACCAAAGCAAATGAAGTGGGGGGCACGATGGCGAGCGTCTGGTGGCCGGGCCTTGACCCATGGGGCCTGGTCGGGCACAGCCCGAAAAATCGACATGGAGCCGCCACCCTGTGGGCCCACCACCTGCAGGGATAGGCATCGGGGTTGGGTGCAGTGTAAGCCGGGTGGCAGGCAAGGGCAGGGACCTGGGCGTGCCGACCTTCGGCGTCGCAGACTGGTTTTAGAGATGTGGAACAGCAGCTCTCTGGTGGGGAAAGAGCCGGAGCTGGTGCGGGAGGTGGAGCGGTACCAGCTAGACATAGTTGGGCTCACCTCTACGTGTAACTCAGGATCTGGAACCAAACTCCTGGAGAGGGGCTAGACTCTCTTCTTTTCCGGAGTTTCCCAGGATGAAAGGTGCCGGGCGGGTGTGGGGATACTCACGAGTCCCCAGCTGAGCTCCGCTGTGTTGGAGTTTTCCCCAGGGAACGAGAGGGTCGCCTCGATGCGACTGAAAGTTGCTGAGAGGAAGGCTCTGACTGTTGTTTGTGCTTATGCACCAAACAGCAGTTCAGAGTACCCGGCCTTCTTGGAGTTCCTGGGTGGTGTCCTGGAAGGGATACCACCTGGAGACTCCATAGTTCTGCTGGGAGACTTCAACGCCCATGTGGGCAATGATGGTGAAACCTGGAGGGGGGTGATTGGGAGGAATGGCCTCCCCGATCTGAACCCGAGTGGTGCTTTGTTGTTGGACTTCTGTGCTAGCCATGGACTGGCCATAACGAACACCATGTTTGAGCATAGGGTGGTTCATAAGTGTACTTGGTACCAGAACACCTTAGGCCGCAGGTCGATGATCGACTTTGTGGTCGTATCGTCAGATCTGTGGCTGTATGTCTTGGACACTCGGGTGAAGAGAGGGGCAGAGCTGTCAACTGATCACTTGGTGGTGAGTTGGATAAGATGCAGGGACGGCTGCCGGACAGACCTGGCAAACCTAAACGTGTAGTAAGGGTGAACTGGGAACGTCTGGCGGAGGGCCCTGTCCGCGAGACCTTCAACTCCCACCTCCGGAAGAACTTCTCGCGCATCCCAGGGGAGGTTGGGGACATGGAAACAGAGTGGGCCATGTTCACAGCCTCCATTGCTGAGGCGGCCGCTAGGAGCTGTGGTCAGAAGGTTGTCGGTGCCTGTCGAGGCGGCAACCTTAGAACCCGCTGGTGGACACCGGCGGTGAAGGAAGCCGTTAAGCTGAAGAAGGAGGCTTTTCGGGCTTGGCTAGCCCAGAGGTCTCCTGAAGCAGGGCAGGTACCGGGAGGCCAGAAGGACGGCGGCCTCGGTGGTCACCAAAGCAAAAACCCGGGTGTGGGAGGAGTTCGGGGAGGCTATGGAGAAGGACTTTCAGTTGGCCTCAAGGAAGTTCTGGCAAACCGTTAGACGACTCAGAAAGGGAAAGCGGGGCTTGGCCCAGGTCATGTTCAGCAGGGGAGGAGAGCTGCTAACCCGGACTGGGGATGTTGTTGAGCGGTGGAAAGAGCACTTTGAGGAACTCCTCAACCCGACCAACATGTCCTCAGTGGAGGAGGCAGAGTTTGAAGACTCGGGGGAAGACTCACCCATATCCCTGGCAGAAGTCTCCAAGGTAGTCAAAGAGCTTCTTGGTGGCAAGGCGCCAGGGTGGATGAGATTCGCCCTGAGATGCTGAAGGCTCTGGACATTGTTGGGCTGTCTTGGCTGACACGCCTTTTCAGTGTTGCATGGAGGTCGGGGACAGTGCCTGTGGAGTGGCAGACCGGGGTGGTGGTTCCCGTCTTCAAAAAGGGGGACTGGAGTGTGTGCTCCAATTATCGTGGTATCACACTGCTCAGCCTCCCCGGGAAAGTTTATTCCAGGGTGTTGGAAAGGAGACTATGACCGATTGTCGAACCTCGGATCCAGGAGGAGCAATGTGGATTCCGTCCTGGCCGTGGTACAGTGGACCAGCTCTTCACTCTTGCAGGGCTGCTGGGGGGTTCAAGGGAGTTTGCCCATCCAGTCTACATGTGTTTTGTCGACTTGGAGAAGGCTTTCGACCGTGTCCCCCGGGGGGTCCTGTGGGGGGTACTGCGGGAGTATGGGGTACCGGGGTCGCTGCTACAAGCCATCCGGTCCCTATATAACCGAAGTGAGTGCTGTGTCCGCATTCTCGGCACAAAGTCAAACACGTTCCAAGTGGGTGTCGGACTCTGCCAGGGCTGCCCCTTGTCACCAATTCTGTTTGTGATATTCATGGACAGGATTTCAAGGAGCAGCCGGGGGGAGGAGAGTGTCTGGTTTGGTGGCCTCAGAATAACATCTCTGCTCTTTGCGGATGATGTGGTTCTGTTGGCTTCATCGGGCTGTGACCTTCAGCATGCACTGGGGCGGTTTGCAGCCGAGTGTGAAGCGGCTGGGATGAGAGTCAGCACCTCCAAGTCCGAGGCCATGGTTCTCAGCCGGAAAACGGTGGACTGCCCCCTTTGGGTTGGAGGTGAGTTACTGCCCCAGACGGGGGAGTTCAAGTATCTCGGGGTCTTGTTCACGAGTGATGGTAAGATGGAGCGTGAGATGGACAGGCGGATCGGTGCAGCATCAGCAGTAATGCGGGCGTTGTACCGGACCGTGGTGGTGAAGAGGGAGCTGAGCCGGAAGGCAAAGCTCTCGATTTACCAGTCGATCTATGTTCCAACCCTCACCTATGGTCATGAGCTTTGGGTAGTGACCGAAAGAATGAGATCGCGGATACAAGCGGCCGAAATGAGTTTCCTCCACAGGGTGGCTGGGCTCACCCTTAGAGATAGGGAAAGGAGCTCGGACATCCGGAGGGAGCTCGGAGTAGAGCCGCTGCTCCTTCGCATCGAAAGGAGCCAGTTGAGGTGGTTCGGGCATCTGATTAGGATGCCTCCTGGACGCCTCCCTTTAGAGGTTTTCCGGGCACGTCCAACTGGTAGGAGGCCCCGGGGCAGACCCAGAACACGCTGGAGGGATTATATATCTCATCTGGCCTGGGAACGCCTTGGGGTCCCCCAGGAGGAGCTGGAAAGCGTTGCCGGGGAGAGGGACGTCTGGACAACCCTGCTTAACCTGCTGCCACCGCGACCCAGCCCCGGATAAGCGGAAGAAAATGGATGGATGGATGTGGGAAATTCACTTTAAAAAAATTTTTTTGAAGTGATCTTAGAAGGCAGTAAAGTTTCAACACGCGCATTTATAATCTCTCTCTGCGGGTATGCTGCATGGCGACACTATTCAGTTCAGACTTGTGTCGCATTGAAAGTGATGTTACTAGGTCCGACCTCAAAAGTGTGATTCCTGGACTCAGTGTTATTCTTATGCTTCTTTGTGGTTCCCAGTGTTGGATGTTCCTGGGTTTGATGTGTTTGGACGTTCTCCTCGTGTCATGCTCCTGGTGATTCCCTGCGTGTCTGTTCCCGAGTTTGTGTGAGTTTTGTTTAAAATTAATAAATCTGACTTACTTCAGTCTCCCTGCCTCCTCGCCTGTCTGCTATTGGGTCCTCTCCCTGCTGCCTGAAATGGCTCTTCGTGACAGAAAGATTTCCATTTCTGTTTGCACTTTTACGTAAAAGTGACCAGGGGGCTTATTCAGACATGAGACCGACATGTTAAATGGCCATTAGATTAATCATCAGAAAGGGGCTTTGAAGAAACATTTGTAGCAACAAATTTCTCTGCTCATGTTTTTGCCATTTCCAATTGTATCAATCACCAGCGAAGGTACCTGTGTGTTACTTCCTCTTTTTTTTGTTTTCCAGCTCCCGGTAGAGGTAACCTGTTAGAGTCAGTAGTGGATGCTGTTCCTTTATTTACCCATTAAAATATAGAATTACAGTACGCCAAACAAGAGTATTAAATGTCTACTGAAAGGAATTACTGAGCCTTTTTAAAAAATGAAGCTTTACTTAGATTTACTTCTTCAGTAGGAGCTAATGGACTGACAGCAACAGACAGAGTAGGGAAGTCAGAGAGTATTAAAGACCAAGTAACACATTGTTGGTCAACCCTTTCACGAGAAAAGAACGTGGATATTGGACTGTTCTGCAAAACTGTGGATTATGTTCAGTGAAATTTTCAATGTCCAATACCAGCATTATTTAAAATGATTTCTGTCTACAGTTTTTACGCATGACAACTACACGCCCATCCATGATCCAGCCCTCCACACCATGTTTGGACAGACATTAACCCCATGTGAAAAAATGCAGCCAACTAATTTGAATGGGGCAACTGTATTGACGCAGCTGGGATGCCAACACCGTAATCTCTGGCAAAAAAGTTGACCCTGGCTCATCTGGAGTGCCGCACTACACTGCAACCATCCAATATGGCTGGATCCAGTATGGCTCTGCATTGGCCTTCACATTGCTGGAACATTAGTTTGTAATGTGAACTGTATGGTGCATTTCCACTGTTTACCTCACGATAGGAGAAGGCGCAGTGTTTTGGCATTATGTCATTGTCTCACTGGTACCTATCATGACATCTTGCTGTCTTTAGATGAATTCATTGTGTTGCAGAGATTTTCCCCACTCGATTGTTTTATTGATGTCACTGAACAGTCCCACCCAGACCATCTTTTAATTCAAAGGTTATTTCATACTGTAAGGAACCTGGCCTCTTAAACATCAGTAGAACAATCAATTTTGAATCATGGTGAAACTGAAAATAACTTTGTTATCTGAAGACCGAGTCATGAAACAGGAAAAAGATGTTTGTTATGTGGAGATATTTAAATTAAATCATTACCTCAGGATGAGGTAAAAATGAGCACCACATAATTCTATGTTGTTGTGTTGAGATAATGATACAATTAAGAGATAATGGGCCTAGAATTTACAAGCAACCACAGCCACTGTTGGCTTCCAAAATAAGAAACATTTCTTTATTGGCATGCTTCCCAGAATGCACTGCATTCGAGTAAACTGCAGAAACCCTTTTGTTCTTGTTGTCTGAATGAAGTTTTACTGCAGAGGATTGTTTTCAGTGTCTGGTAGGTAAATCCAGGAAGTGTTCCTGATGAATATTATCTAATTTAGTTTTCAGTAAAGTCTGTAAATAAAGTGGCTGCATTTATATAGTGCTTTTATCCAATGCGCCTCTCATTCACCGATTCATACACACACCCATTCATACCCTACAAAGCAGTGCGAGGCAGCTGGATCCACCAGATCACGTGGGAATCCATCTTGCCAGGCTTCAAGTTATGTGCTTGTGGCCGAACCACAGTGGTTTGGACCAATCGGCGTCCTGTGAAGAACCACTGGCAGCTATGGACGTGGTTTAGGTGTGACGACTGCGACTGTTCGGCTCCTAAACAGGTTAGTGTAGATGCTGCTATAGCATCAGTTCTATCAGAACTGCAGAGCATTTCTTCACTGAAAGAAGAGCAAAGAACAGCACTGAAGGCTTTTCTCCATGGAAAAGATGTTTTCGCTCCTCTCCTGACTGGCTTCAGCTCTCCTACTACGTCATATGGTTTGTTGATCTGATTGGTTGAAGTTAGCCTGTGATATACATGACAGACAGATGGTTCATCCAATCACCTGCCAAGTGCCTGTCTTTTCAAACTGTTTCCAAGGACGACTTCTCAAATGGTTCAGTGTAACAAACCATCTGGCGCGTCAGGTTAGAGCTAGCAAGCTAGCACACAGTTATGTCACTGTTAAGGTAGTTTCAGACAAACTACTGCAGTGGCTCGCCATGTGACCATGGAAATCACAGAAACCATAGCTAGGGAAACAATACAGGAGTTGATTTTACATTAGGTGTCCAGCAGAGAACAGCCATGTGAAGCCTGACGCATCAAATAATAGCCAGAACATTCTATTTTTTTTTAAATTGAAGTGTTTATTTCACCTTTTGACAAAATACACATAAAAAGTTATAATTTACTTTTTTTTTGTATCATATTGGATTTGTCAGGCATTTATGGCAATTTATTGATCACAACAATGTTTCTCTTAGAAACAAAAACAAATTTTGTTCACTGCATTTTCAATATTTGGAACATTTCAGTTGATTTGGTTCTTTTTTTTTCAAACAGGAACCTTTTTATTTTGCCTTGTGGTAGGTAGTGCTGGGCCCTCTACTGCACTAGTCTGGTCGACACTTTCATCTAGTCTTCCTCATCACTACTAACTGAGCTTCCCTCAGTAAGCATTGCATTAGGAGTCCATTCCTCCTCATCATCATCCTCATCTTCCCCTAACTGCTCCATGTCGCTTGAATTGCCATCCATAATCATGCTAATAACATCAGCAACAGTGTACTTCTTTGCCATCTAAAAATACATGCAAAAAACAAATGATTGTGTATTATCAATTCGTCTCTGAATTCGACAATTTAACATGCAGATTATGATAGCCAAGGAATTGTTTTAGTGAAAATCAATGAGTTATGACAATTATTAACAAGTGAGTCATTGCAACATCCAAGTGATCATGAGAGCAGGTTGCATAAAAAACACATATCTCAATTTCCACTCTAAATATATTTTAATCTTTAATTAGTTTAATTAAATAATCACAACAGTGTATTTGGCATTGTGGTAGGCATAATGCAGATTGCGTCATGAAATGCAATACAATGACGATTGAGGGATTTACTATACCTGCTGTATCACATTTGATACACACATTTTCAACACGATTTTACTATAAAAAATAAAGAATAAGTTGCTTCAATACAGTAAATATTCATGTTGAAATATGAGTAACAATATAAATGTTATTCTTACCGTAACTTTTTAAAAATTAGCAAAGATTTTCCTGCCAAAAACTTGCCAGTCGCTACGTGACGGTAGCCATTTTGGATTTGGCACTCAAAGACTCGCTACTACCTGCAGTGCACGGATAATCCACCAGGGGACAGAAGACACGTGTCAGATTGCATACAACAGGTTTTTCAGGAAAGTATTGATCATACTGATGACGTAGAGGTCTCAGAAATTCATGTAGGAAATATGATACAATTGGCGTTGTAGGATAAGATATACCAGGCACACAATACTTGTTATTAGGATCAGTTCATTGTTGGTTTGGGTCTGCACATGGGATTTACTGACAATAAGAAAAGTATAGAATAGTGTGAGCCTTAGGTTACTGTGTTCTGTAGTGCTTCTGACACTTATTTTGACCTGAAGTTATTATTAGAACAGCATATCAGAGAGAGATGTATGCTCGTCATGTCTGTCCTCGACATCAGCCTCACACCTGACTTTCACACCTCTAACTACTGCATACTACATGCATACATGGATCGATAAAAACAAACTTGGTATTTAGCGGCATTGGCATTCCTCTCATTCACTTTCCTTGAAGGCCCCCATGGCCATGTCTGCCCTGCCTGTGCTCCGGCCGACACAACTCCCACCCGTCCCTCGGCATTAAATGTCACGGCCAGAGGACTGGCAGCTAAACACACAGCACAGCAGTCTGTCTGCCTCTGGACCAAAAATAGAAAAAAACAGAACCTTCACTTGTACTGCTTGTGATACATCAGAAAGTTGAAAGTTGACATGCCCCCCTGTGTGTAGAACATTATGTATGACTCCACTTCAAAATGACCCATTACAAACCTGTTGTAGAGGGTTAAAGGAGCATGCTTCTCTAGAGGAAAGTGTTTTCCCCCATTATTGGTAACATTTAGATTCTGCCCAGTTCAGACCAAAGATTCGCGATGAGATGAATTGAAACTTGCAACTACTCGCAATGCGGCGGTCTGTAACGTTCTGAAACCTGCCAGTTTACACCAATGCGACTAGACAAGACAGTGTATCATTTTCCATGACTCCCTGTATTTCCGTTCTGTCTATAATGAGGATATTGATAGTGAGGTACTTGCTACAGCTGAATTTCTAGTATTGATGAAATGGCGAAATCATAAAAAAGGGTTGAGATGACCAGCTGACTTAGCTATGAGCTGATTGACTGTTGAAACAAGCCACAATCTTTCCCTAACCTTAACCAAGTGCTTTAATAGCCTAACCTTGACCATGCACTAACTGTAGCCATGTGTTTTAGTTGCCTAACTCTAAGTGAGACTGTCCTCCCAAGAAGAACGACAGCATCAGTCGTTTCAGCAAGTTCCCCAAAACAACATATGTTTATGTTGAAGTGACAAAGCCCTTTAGCAGCCTTAAGAAATATGACGGGAGCCAAGGAGGAAGTCAGGTGACGTTCTTATAGAGTGACAAAATCCGTGTAGGGATGAGGTCGGGGTTGATGGATGGGTCAGCAAAACGTCAGACTTTAACATGGGAGAAAGCTGTTCATTTCCTGTTTCAAACGGACGGCCAACATTGTTTTTTTTAAGCATGACCATGATTGATCCATAACCTTAACCATGTGGTTATTATTGTTACTGCGATGACAAAGGTCCCCTAACCTTAATAAAGTACATATTTTAACCCAAACCACGATCTGTCCCTAAACCTAACCAAGTCCTTTTTGTGCCTAAACCACACCAAACCTTAACGATAGAGTCACATTTTTAAACGGATTTATGTAAAAAAAAAACTAAAGAAAACAGCCAGATACGCACATGAAACATGCATACGCCATTTTCCGAACACAAGCTGGTATTTATTGGAGACCCTTGCGGATGCGACACAATCAGTAAAATAGGGATTTTTCTTTGCCGTTTCTTTTAACTGACAAGTCTAAAGACTAGTCGAGCAGGCACAAGTATTGATATGCAAATGGTAATTAAGTGTCAACTGTGGAAGTGGAATTCAGGCTCGTGAATGTGTGCCCAGTTTCACAATGCTTGAGATTTATAAAGCAGACCCGTGCTCATGTAGGGTTTTATAAATCTGATGAAGAAGAATAAGAATACATATCTCTGGCTTTGTGCATACACAGAGTTTTAGTCATGAATCTGCACAGAATATTATGTACCTGTCCCCAGGTTATTGGACCTTGTGATGACACTTTTTTTTTTTGGTCAAACTCAAAAAAAAGAACCTCAGGTAAATTTGTGTTTGTTTTAGTGGCTTTCTGTACATGTGCTATACTTGACAATATGCACTCAACAAGAAGACATGAACAATAAAGTAGTTTAGCTTTAAACATGCAATAACTGATATTTTTAGCCACTTGGGGGCAGCGGAAACACGTTGTGAACACAACACTGACATATTACCACCTTTTAAGATGATTTGGCAAACTTGTTTGCAAACAGTTGCTTATTTACACATCCAGAGCAACACTGATCATTCATGGCCACCTGATGAATGTAAATCCAATATTCGCTCTTTGTTAGCTCTGTTTTTGGTCTCTACCAACTGCTAAGGCAAATATCTGGCTCTTTAGCTGCTAAATGCTCCACTATTTCCACCAGATAGTCTCTAAGTTTCTAAGCTAGTCTCTAAACAGGTAGTGTACAGTGGGTTTTTAGAGCTTTTTCACTGAAAACTGGTGCAGCCAGAAACAACGCTATGAACCAAAACAGTGAAGTTGTGGGCCGGACAGCTAAACAATGAGCTGAAACTCACTTAAGTTCTGTAAAAACGAGGGGAGCTGCAGATTCAGCTGACAGTTCTCTGAGGGTTAATCAGCGACCCCTTTCATATTGTCACATTGTTTTCACATTGTCATTTGATACATTGTTATTGTAAAAATATAAATTATAGCCACTTTAAGGAAGCTATAATTTATTTAGAAATGACGTAAAAATGGCTGCTCAACAGATAAAGGCTTGTTTTCTGTCAGAAGAAGATCCCTGACTGAAGGTTTACCACAATAAATGAATATTTCACAGACTGGATTGTGCAGCTGCTCCTCCTATCATTATAGTTAGCAGTGAAAAAAAACTGCATTTATTTACTATGATTTGGGAATGAAAGCCTTTATTTGTGCTCCATATTTAAACTGCGTATGACTCAGAGGGAAGGAAAAGCAGGGAGAAACATTTTCTTCTCCCGCTCTTCTAGTGAATAAAGTTCTACAGCGAATTGATAGAGATTAATCTGAGCCAGCTGAGGATCAAGTTTACTGTTGAGACGAAATGAAAGAGCTGGAGACCAACATGTCCCAGTGAGTGAGTCATGCTGATTATCACACAGACAAGAAGACACACTTACTGAGACAATACACACACAAAAAGTTCAACACACAAGCTGAAGTCTGCTGTGTTAATCACACATATGGATCTCTCTCTAACACACCCACACACACACACAAGATACTACAATACTCTACTTCTAAAGAGGCACCTCAGAGCCAAACAAAGGGCATCAGACAGTAAGCCACAATTAGTTACGGGTTGACTAACTGGTCTGTTTTTTGAGGGCCTCACACACACACACACACACACAGAGGCTTGTGTAGACACACCGCATGGCTGTAGGATTATAGTGGACCCCTGCTGAGGAGCTTAGCTGTCTTGCCTTGCAGACGCGTGTTTGTGAGTGACAGAAAGAAACATGTCCAGTTAAAGCGAGGAGTGTATTTAAAATCCTTGGTGATCCTTTCAAGAAGACCAAGGTTCAAGGGCATCATCTCAACCCCGAAACCACAGTGCCACAACATTCCCAATACAAATTGAACTGAACCTGCCTACCTGCTTGTCTGTTATCTGTCTACCTGTTTGCCTGTCTGTCTGCATGTACCTGCCTGTAAGCTGTTTTGGGTCATTAAACCAGTGATATCATCCTGCCATCTCAACTATCTGCATTTGGGTCCTACTCCTGTTGCCACTCTCCTGCACCCATGTGACAAAATTAAGTGGATATCTTCCAAGTTACAGCCTTCTTTGTACAAAATTCCTTCCTTTTGTTACTTCACTTCAGCTCAGCTGGGAGACACATTTCAGGGAAACACAAAGAGGGGATTTCATACTAAAAAGAAAGGAACTTTTGAAGATATCCAATAGATTGATTTATATAATTCAGAAAGCTGAAGCTTCATTAACTTCAGATAAACCTTTGAATACATTTTTGCACAAATCGAGGACCATGGATTTTGTCCCCCATCTCTTACACTGAAAGTGCATTAGAAAGGGATCTTTTAATGGTATGAACAGGAGGAATGATTACAGCGATCAAGTTCATAGGGGCACCTGACTGTTGTTGACAGACTTGAAAAATTGTGAATCTACCCTTTAATCATTCTTCATTTGCCTGGAGCAGATATGAAATATGTTGATAAGGGCGTTTTGCAGAATAGAATGGCACTGAATAGTTTAAAGTTATGTTCAATATAAATGTTTCCTCGTTACGTTGATTAAAAACGTAATTAGGGTGGCTTTACATTTACAGCAAAAATATATTTGCTTCTGCAAATTAGTTGTATATGAACAGAATTTTTAGGAGGGTTGTAAAGTTAATCATTTTGGTCAAATGAAGGCTTGTGTGTTTGTTTCATCTGTCATTGTGTCTGTGGTAAATCCACTGAAATCCTTTCCTCTTGCCATGTTTAGATCTAAAACTGGCAGTAAAAACCTCATCTGGTTTGTTCCTCATTCTCAAATATCCTGATTACCCATTTTTGACAAGTCTGTTATAATGTTAGCTGCCTGCTATCTCCTGGGAATGTCCTGGAAAGCTTATTATTTAGTTGACATGTAAACTTGAAATTCCTACTGTCTGTTGTCAGATCAGCAAAATGTGTCCCTCTTTGAAGGTGAACTGGATGACAGGCCCCTGGGTGCATTTACACCTGCATTTTATGATTTTGTGCTGTTGCGTTATAGTCTGATCACTGAGGACACATGAAGCCATGTTAAGGTTA
Organism: Macquaria australasica; assembly: GCA_005408345.1. Lineage (NCBI taxonomy): Eukaryota > Metazoa > Chordata > Actinopteri > Centrarchiformes > Percichthyidae > Macquaria > Macquaria australasica. The sequence continues at coordinate 802,476 of SEMN01000215.1, read as the reverse complement.
AAAAAGTTTAACAGGGGGAAATGGGAATTATTGTTAGTCATAAAACTGTATGGCTTTAATTTGGATAGTACCTGGAAAAATGAAAGGAGAAGTCAGTTAGACATCATTCAAAAAGTTGAGGTTATTATTCCTGAAACTATTACAGCCGAGAGCACACAAGCCCTGTAATAATTGCAGATAACGTTGTGTTGCAGTGAACTGAATTACCTTTTGAAAATGGCATTACCTGGCCACCGAAAAACGAATGCAGAGGTCCACAGGTGTGGAATGAGACTGATATCACTATAAAAATGTTATTATCTATGTCTGTTTTCAAAAAGATCTCAAGGCAGCAGTTACTACTAAAATATGTTCAAAGCTTGAATTCCCAAAACGGTTGGGGACTCCTAAACTACTTACTCCAAAATCCATTTATATTGTACTGTTATTTTCACTTGCCTTATGTCTCTATTTATTGTATCTAATCTGTTTAACCAATGTTTAGACTGATGGAATAAATGTTTTGGGACCATTTAGTAATTTTTTAGGTTAGAGTCTTTCATTAGTCTTAGGTGTTTTGTAGGTTGTAATGTTACTGTATAATACATGCACTTTTTCAGATTTAGGCAATGTGTTAGTAAACATTTCAAATACTATCTGCTTAGTTATCTGGGCCCCTTGTTAAGTACCCCCCCCCCCCTCAACGGGAGCCTCCCGGCAACCCCCCAGGTTTATCAGGGTGAGCCCGATGAAAGTCCCGAACCAATTGGGGATCCTCAATAAAGGACCGAGGTATCCACGATCTCTCCTCGGGACCGTACCCCTCCCAATCCACCAAGTATTGCAGACCCCTACCCCGACGGCGGACATCCAAGAGCCGCCGGACAGTGAAAACAGGGTGGTCATCCACGAGCCAGGCGGGAGGAGGGGGAGCGGACGGAGGGCAGAGAGGGCTAGAAGACACTGGTTTTAACTGGGACACATGGAAAGTGGGATGAATTTTCATAGAGGAAGGGAAGTCGGGCTGGTGGCAGCGGATCTGCCCGGCAGATCTCCCAAGCCCAGGGCGCTGTGGTAAAGAGTACGTGGTCCTGGCACTACGCGGTCCTGGTACCACGCGGTCCTGGTACCACGCTTCATTCTATTAAGCACAGTGTTTTTAAAATTCTAAGTACAATGCAGCCTACCAGGACCACGGAACGCGTGTGGCTGCGGCTAACTGTCTGGAGGGTGGGGGGGGTGCTTAAGTGTGGGTCCGCCGGTTCGACCGGTGTGCAAGGTGCTGCGTGTAGGCCCCAGAGGTGGTTGAACAGCCCGGAGGAAGTGCGCCCGGGGATGGCCTGCCATCGCCGGGGAGAGGCTGTGTGAGTGCCCGGTGTTTGTGGCTGTGGCTGTTTGACTTAAGCTAAGGGCTGGATGGTCCGCCGGAGGAAATTACGCGCGGCTGTATGCGGATGTCCGCCCCGGGGACGGCCTGTCATCGCCGGGGAGAGGCTGTGCGAGTGCCCGGTATTTGTGGCTGTGGCTGTTAGACTTAAGCTAAGGGCTGGATGGTCCGCCGGAGGATATTACGCGCGGCTGTATGCGGATGTCCGCCCCGGGGACGGCCTGTCATCACCGGGGAGAGGCGGTGTGAGAGCCCGGTGTTTGTGGCTGTGGCTGTTGGACTTAAGCTAAGGGCTGGATGGTCCGCGGGAGGAAATTACGCGCGGCTGTATGCGGATGTCCGCCCCGGGGACGGCCTGTCATCACCGGGGAGAGGCGGTGTGAGAGCCCGGTGTTTGTGGCTGTGGCTGTTGGACTTAAGCTAAGGGCTGGATGGTCCGCCGGAGGAAATTACGCGCGGCTGTATGCGGATGTCCGCCCCGGGGACGGCCTGTCATCGCCGGGGAGAGGCGGTGTGAGAACCCAGTGTTTGTGGCTGTGGCTGTTGGACTTAAGCTAAGGGCTGGATGGTCCGCTGGAGGAAATTACGCGCGGCTGTATGCGGATGTCCGCCCCGGGGGCGGCCTGTCATCGCCGGGGAGAGGCGGTGTGAGAGCCCGGTGTTTGTGGCTCTGGCTGTTAGACTAAGCTAAGGGCTGGATGGTCCGCCGGAGGAAATTACGTTCCTGTGGAGAGATGGCTGTGAACGCGCTTCACAACCTCCAGAGATGTCAGCGGCGCTTTAGCAGAGACAGGCCAGCAGGCAGTGCGTCTCCCGGGCGTAAAACGCGGCGAGACACGGCCTGTGGAGAGATGGCTGTGAACGCGCTTCACAACCTCCAGAGATGTCAGCGGCGCTTTAGCAGAGACAGGCCAGCAGGCAGTGCGTCTCCCGGGCGCAAAACGCGGCGAGACACGGCCTGTGGAGAACTGTGATTATTATTATCATCATTATTTATTTTTAGTTATTATTCAGGGGGTGCTTCAGAATTATCTGCCCAGGATAGAGGCATCGTTCCTGTCTCACGTGAGGCCAACGAGGGCGTGTTTTTTGCTCACGTGGTGGCCTGCAACGGCTCAATTATCTGCACGCCAAATGGCAAACGGTTTCACCTTTGTCTCTGGTCTCAGCCAGTCACAGACAGTCTCCAGCCGGATTTGGAAATTCACTCCGCACATAAGAGTGAAGTTTCGGCTTTGGTTTTTCCTCATTTTCCGCAGAACACGCTGGAGGTAGGTTGTGTTTCTCTTCTCCCCGATTTCGATGGGAAATTGCACGTTTATCACAGCGGTCTAATCGCTTTTTTTCTTCAGCAATGACACTTCCAAAGAAGTCCTCCACCTGCCCTCTCTGTTTCAAGGCTTTTGCGGCACTGTCCAATCACTTCAGACGGACACACAATGTGACGAACCTGGATGAGCGGAGGATTCTCCTAAACCACGCCGCCCGAAGGGTAAACATCAGGGACCTTGCCTGTCCGGTCTCTGGATGCGCGTACAAAAGCACGAGACTGGACAGGCACCTGAGGGAAAGCCACCCGGAGCTCAGCAAAGAAGAGGTGGAGGTCCTCTTAAATAGGGTAAGGAGCAATAAAACTATCGCCCTCCTGGCTGCGCTCCGTGCCAAAACCCCCTCACCTGCCATGGTCTCCGGCTTGGACCTGGTGGCACGAGAGGAGGGCGATGACGCGCGTTGGGCATGCCGGGTGCAGGAAGAGCCGCGGCCGCCTACGTGCAGCGACCCGGGATGCACGGAGAGGTGGAGGAAGAACCAGAGGCTGGTTATGGAACTGGCCGACCTCCGGAAAAAATACAGGCGGCTGTCACAAAAATAAAAATCACGGTCCTCCATAGGCCGTTGCTCAGCGAGTTTTACGCAGAGGATTGCACACTCTCTGCCGGGAAGGCTAAGCTGATGAGCCCCTGAAATCTCTGGAGGTAGTGAATCACGTCCACAGCCAGCCATGAACACTGCTCTATCCTTTGCGCATAACACTGAAGCTCTCCCCCCATGCTGAATTAAATTTAAAATAAAATAAAAATCACGGTCCTCCATAGGCCATTGCTCAGCGAGTTTTACGCAGAGGATCGCACACTCTCTGCCGGGAAGGCTAAGCTGATGAGCCCCTGAAATCTCTGGAGGTAGTGAATCACGTCCACAGCCAGCCATGAACACTGCTCTATCCTTTGCGCATAACACTGAAGCTCTCCCCCCCTGCTGAATTAAATTTAAAATAAAATCAAAAATCACGGTCCTCCATAGGCCGTTGCTCAGCGAGTTTTACGCAGAGGATCGCACACTCTCTGCCGGGAAGGCTAAGCTGATGAGCCCCTGAAATCTCTGGAGGTAGTGAATCACATCCACAGCCAGCCATGAACGCTGCTCTATCCCTCGCGTTTTTGACGTTCGGGAAACCGCTTGATGTTTGGCGTGCTGACAAACGGGGACGTATTTGTTTCACAATTGTCAAATTGACAAAGGGGCTGCTTTCTGACAGGGGGGGGATGACAAAGGGGCCGCTTTCTGACAGGGGGGGATGACAAAGGGGGGATGACAAAGGGGCCGCTTTCTGACAGTGGGGGATGACAAAGGGGCCGCTTTCTGACAGGGGGGGCGGTGGAAGGGATTTGCTGTTTGGGAAACCGATTCAAATGTGTGCCAAGTGTCAGCCCACGCCCTACTGGGAGCTAGGAAGCTTGAGTCTCACAGCAGCAGGGTTAATGCGATCGATGGCGAAAGGCCCGATGTAGCGGGGAGAAAGTTTCTTAGACTCTCCTCTTAATGAAATGTTCTTAGTTGAAAGCCAAACCTTCTGACCTGGGCGGTACTCCGGTGCGGAAGTCCTGTGCAGGTAGGCCTAATGTTTGTTGGCCTCAGCAGAGCGAAGGAGGGCGGCGCAAGTTGACCTCCAAATCCTGCCACAGCGGCGTAGGTGATGCTGAATGGAGGGAACTGCTAGCTCTTGTTCCTGAGAAGGAAACAGAGGGGGTTGGTAACCCAGAGAAACTTCGAACGGAGACAGACCTGTCGCCACGCAGGTCAGGGAGTTGTGCGCATACTCTATCCATCCCAGCTGGGTGCTCCAGGTACCGGGGTTGGCAGCAGTGACGCACCGTAGAGCAGCCTCTACGTCCTGGTTAGCCCGCTCGGTCTGGCCATTAGTCTGCGGATGGAAACCAGAGGACAAACTCACCGATGCTCCCAGTCCCTGACAAAAAGACCTCCATACTTGTGAGACGAACTGGGGACCCCGGTCAGATACTATGTCCGCTGGAATACCATGTAGACAGAAGACATGATGGGTCACCAGCTCCGCAGTCTCCCTGGCAGATGGAAGTTTCAGGAGATGCACAGATTTGGAAAAACGGTCAACAATAGTGAGAATGACAGTGTTACCTTGGGACGGAGGCAAGCCAGTAATGAAGTCCAGTGATATGCGTGACCAGGGACGGCCGGGAACTGGGAGTGGTTGGAGCAGTCCAACGAGTGGTTGGTGTGACGCCTTGCTTTGGGCGCAGACCGTGCAGGCTGCCACATAGGACCAGGTATCAGCGTCCATGGTAGGCCACCAGAAATGCCGCTTCAGGAGGGAAAGCGTTCGCCCCACACCAGGATGACAGGCAAACCGGGATCTGGCACAAACAGCTGGTTTGGAGGACCATCGCCGGGGGGGTTGTTGGGCCTCCTTTACCACGGCCTCAATCTCCCACGTGACAGCTGCAACCACACAGGAAGAGGATAGGATGAACTCGGGCTGAGGCTCTGTTTCCCCTGAAGAATGCTGGCGGGATAGAGCGCTTCACATTACGGGAGCCCGGACGATATGTCAAGACGAAGTTAAACTGACCAAAAAAAACAAAGCCCAGCGAGCTTGGCGGGGGTTTAATCATCTAGCCGACCGGAGGTAGGCCAGGTTCTTATAGTCTGTCCAAACGATGAAGGGAAGCTCAGAGCCTTCCAACCAGTGCCTCCACTCCTCCAGGGCCAATTTCACCGCCAAGAGCTCGCGATCTCCCATGTCATAGTTGTGTTCAGCCGGTGAGAGTCTACGGGAGAAAAAGGCACAAGGATGAAGCTTGTTATCTGAACCAGAATGTTTCCAACCCCAGTATCGGAGGCGTCCACCTCCACGACAAACTGGCGAGTGGGGTCAGGCTGGACCAGCACCGGGGCAGTAGTGAAGAGTCTCTTGAGTTCTGAAAAGGACCGTTCTGCGTCATCAGACCACTGGAACGAGACTTTGGGAGAGGTTAATCTGGTTAGAGGTGTAGCTACCTGGCTGAAGTTCCTTATATAATGCCGGTAAAAATTGGCGAACCCCAGGAACCTCTGCAGTTGTTTTCGTGTAGTGGGCTGAGGCCACTACGCCACTGCCTTCACCTTTTCCGGGTCCGTCCTCACCTGTCCTTGCCCGATGATGTGGCCCAAGAAGCTGACGGAAGAGGAGTGGAACTCACACTTCTTGCCTTGGCGAACAAACGATTCTCCAGGAGCCGCTGCAGGACTTGACGGACATGAAGTATGTGATCAGACAGGGTTTTGGAGAAAATCAGGATGTCGTCTAGATAAACAAAGACAAAACGGTTAAGAAAATACCTCAACACATCATTCACCAGTGACTGAAAAATGGCTGGAGCATTGGTTAGCCCGAAAGGCATCACCAGGTATTCAAAATGCCCCAGCGGTGTGTTGAAAGCCGTTTTCTATTCATCTCTTGGACTCTTGGATGTAAGTCTCCATCGCCTCTCTTTCAGGCCGGGATAAGCTATATAACCGACTAGTGGGTAGAGGCACGCCGGTGAGGAGATCGATTGCACAGTCGTAAGGGCGGTGTGGAGGTAAAGACAGGGCCCTTTCCTTGTTAAAAACCTCTCCTAAGTCGTGGTATTCTTGAGGTATTTTACTTAAATCCGGAGAACTGGGCTGGGACGGTGCCCGGGGACTCACAGCTGGGGTTAAGGCCGAATGCAGGCAGTGTTCATGACAATAAATGCTCCAACCCATAATCCTACCCGCCGCCCAATCAATCTGAGGGTTATGTAATTTTAGCCATGAGTGACCAAGCACCAGAGGTGTCTCAGGGGCAGTAATGATGTTAAACCGAATCTGCTCGGCATGGTTACCAGAAATGACTAGAGTCAGGAATGTCAGAGAATGGAATGGTGTGTTCACTGGCCTTGGCTAATAACCGGCAATCCAAGGCGTAAGCCATTATCGGAGTTTCGAGCCGTTCCAGAGGGAAACCCGATTGTTCCGCAAGTTCCTTATCCAAGAAGTTGGCCTTCACACCGGAATCAATTAGGGCAAACACTGGCAGAGTCAGACTTAGAAACAGATCTTGGCGTGGACTTGTAACCTAGGACTCAGTGATTGGCTCGACTGTATGCCCACCGCTACTGTCGAGCCTGATCTTTTGGCCGGACTAGACAGGCGGAGATGAACTGCCCCGGCTGGCCACAATACAAGCTTTTCCCAGATCGGAATCTTTGCTGCCGCTCAGCAGGAGAGAGACAGGCCGACCCAGCTGCATGGGCTCCTCCGTCGAGGGGGAAGGGGGTATCGAAGTCCGGTCAGGAACCTCCGCTGTCCGTGAAGACCAACCTCCTGATGACGAATAGTGGATGGGCGCCACATTCTGAGCTCGGCCGGCATTGTCCTTTTGCCGCTCCCGGAGGCGGTTATCCAACCTGATAGCAAGAGAAACAAGACAGTCTAAATTAGAAGGCTCGTCTCGGGAGACCAACTCATCCTTCACCTGCTCATTCAATCCCCTGATGAACACTCCCTGCAGTGTCTCCTCATTCCAACCAGAGTCCGCGGCCAACGTCCAAAAATCCACAGAATATTCTGCCACCCTCCGTGGCCCCTGTCGTAGACGAAGCAAGCGATTAGATGCGTTTCCCCGATAGTCAGGGTGGTCGAATACAGTCTTTAATTTTGAGACCAATGCTTCATAGGAAAGGGGAGCCCCCGTGTGGCTGGAAAAGACAGCCTCTGCCCACGTCAAGGCTCTTCCCCGCAGCAACCCCAAAACGTAGTTTACCTTAGCTGAGTCTGAGGCGAAGGCTCAAGGTCGCTGCTTGAACACCAGAGAGCACTGAAGGAGGAAGCCTCGACACTTGTCTAATTCGCAGGAGAAAGGTTCAGGAGTAGTCCCCGGAGCCTCGTTGAACCCAGAGGGCAGCGGTGGGGCATCCAATGACATGGCTGCAGAGGAGGACGGAGGAACTGGATTCCCTGGAGGCGTAAGTTGTGAGGTTAGTGCAGACACCTAATTAGCTAACTGTGCGATTTGAGTTACCATAGCCTGGTTTTGATCCAACAGTGTCCGGAGAAATTGGTCGTGCTGTCCGAGGAGTGTTCCCTGGCTGAGAATGGCATGTTCAACATCCAATCCGGCAGGTTTCGGTTCCGTGGGGTCCATGTTGGCCAGATCGTTCTGTTAAGAGGCAAGTCAAAAGGGACCCCGAAACAGTGAACACAAAACACTGGCGTATTGCAGAGTCACAACAGTTTATTGTAGCTGGGTGGTGGTAAGGGAAGGTGGCTGGAGACGGAGAGGCAGGGGAGCCAGTTGAGCCAAGAAATCACCCCGTGGTATGGAGGCAAAGACAGGCAGAGCAGGCGAGGGGAATCCGGGAGGGAGGACTGGCTGGGGCTGGGGCTGGCGGCTGGGGTAGTGGCAGTGTCTGCAATCCCAAAAGAAACAAAGTCAAAAAAACGAACCAACTCACAAAACGTACTAAGCTGAGATGAGTCTTAGAGTGCTGGCCTTGACGCATTTACCAAACTGGCAAACGGAACGATCTGGAGAAGTCTGGAGAAGTCTGGAGAGTAGAGCCGGGTATATAAGTGCTGCAGGAATGGTTAGGTGATGAGCCCCAGCCGTGCAGGTGGATGATTAGGAGCTGGAATCTCACAGCCATGCCCAGACACAGACACACACAAGAGAGACAGACAGAAAACCAGGAACACAGGGGAGAGGGAAAATAGGACCACAAGAGGAAGGGGGGGAGACACAGTCCTAACCATAACACCCCTATTCTCAAGCTTCAGATAGCTTATCATTATGTCTTATATGATTGTACCTGGATTTTTGAGAATGAACTGAACTGAACGAATCCCCCCCAGTCAGAGTACGGCTTTGACTAATTTACATTCTATCATGTATGCCCATTACCTACTTACAGCTTAAAATTGCTTTCAACTTCAGTTTGGTCTCTCTGTGAAAATCAATCAGGCATGCAACACGTCTCAGTTAATTTCCACCTGAACCTCCTGCCTTCAAAAGAATTATATTCTTTGATAAAGGGTTTGAACTACTGCTTTATTTTTCAGCACATTTCTTAACATGTTTTAAAGCCACCATGTGGAGAATTTTTATGTGATTTTAGCAAACACTTCCAGCAACGTTAATGGTGTATTTCCATTACAGGAACTTTTCCAGGAACCTAAGAACCTTTTTAGGAACCTTCCCTGCATTTCTAGAGCAGGAACTTTTCTAGGAACCCTTTTAGGAGCTCAGGAACGTTACTTGTGTTTCCACTGCAATAACTGGTATTTCTGTCTTCCGTGGAGGATGTCAGAATCAATAACACATCTTCTGTACATTCCTAGATTTTAAAGGGGAGCTAGTTTCAGTTTCCTTGCCTGTTCCGTTTGTGAACATCAGACTGGGATGTATTATTGGGGATTCTTGAATGGAAATCTCTCTTTTTGCTCTTTCTTTCCCTCTCTTTTCTGGAAATTTTCTGAACCCCTACACATTTCTTTGTACATTTACATTTTAGCAAAAGCTGTTTACCATAACAGTAGCAAAAACCTAAGTTTCCAAATCATTTCCATTGACGTCTCCAAACAAGTGCAAGGGCCACAGCTTTGGTGCCCTGGATTTATTCATGTGACCCTAAAGTAATCAGTTAGACAAAGGAGGAGAAAAGGGAAAGAAATAAAAGCTGAGGGCGGAGAAGAGCTTGAATTTCACCATCAGAGCATATTAGAATGACCAAAGGCTGAAGATATGGAGTGTTGGAGGGAGGATGGACCAGACGTGTGGGGAGGTGGTTAGCAAAAGGGAGAAATGCGACTCCCGGTAATTCTAAAGTTGTCTTATTCACATATTGTGCGTTCTTGGCTGGCTTGCTAACATTAGTTACGGTACGCCTACATTCCAGAATCAGCTGCTTTTGTGTTGAGTTGGAAAGTGTGTAACTGTGCAGCTGATGTTGGAACTTCTGGAGAGCTGTGTGCAGTCACAGAGGCTGAGCTAACATTGGCTGCTGGATGGTCAGTAAATCCCTCGAAACTGTAGGCTCCCTGCTTGTTAAACCACATCTTGTTATCACATCATCTACTCATCGATCTGCACATTCTAGATACAAAAAATGCAGCGTGTCGGTGTGGAGGATTTGGAGTTGTTAAAGGCTTTAACGGAGCTAGGTTGAGTAAAGAAAATAAAATGCAACACCTTGCTTTTACTGTTGAGTAATTACTATAGTAACTATTACTAATTCCGACTGTCAGTAGGAATTACAGCCAACCTTCCACCCCACCCTCCATTCTGAGAGGTTTTGCGGCACTATAACAAAGTCACACGACTAGAGAATGATCATTATTTATTTAAGGCTGGCATGGCAATCATGTTAGACAACAGTTGCCTACTTACACATTTAGCATACGTGGAGTAATATTAGCACTCATTTGGAGTGGTGTTTCTGGCCACCTGACCAATCTATGTACAACATCGAGATTGATGGAACCACTGAAACGGAACCAAACAGTAAAGTTGTAGGTCGGAAAAACAAAACAATGAGCTGAAAGATGCTAAAAAGCTCCATAGACCTGAAGGAAACTGCAGAGTTGGGTGATAATTACATATCTGTAGGTTCACCACTACGAGCGACACTTTTGACATTACAGTCATTTGACCCATTGTTACTATAATTACTATACTATAGTGCAGCTTTAAGTATTTGAAAAAAATAAACTGTTACTGTCATTGTTGTAGTGAGAACAGTTTGTAGCTGGCAGTTAAAAAGCGCACTGAAATGATGTTGCATGTCAGTGTGTCAGGATATGCATGACAACTCTTCAGCAAAGCAGCGGTTTTACCACATTTTCTCACAAATCAACAAATATTCAATGATTGACTTGCTGTGTGAAGTAATATAATAAACAGGTGATTTGTAATTAATAGCACCAAGGCCCTTGTGACACATTACACCTCAGGGACAGAAGACAGAGGAAGGTAGTGACAGTACAGCAGCACTTCCACTGAGCCTCAAAGAGAAAGAGAATCTGCTGCAGAGATGTGAATCCAGTCAGTGATCCAAAAACAGAGAAGTACATTCATACAAATACACTCCCATACACCACATAATCTGCACTGCAAGTGGTGGTGTATTGTAAAATGAAATGTCACAGGTACGTCAATCATCCATCTCTGTATACAGTATGAGTGGGAGCTGGTGTGGACCTGTGGGCTGCAGGGCAGGTACCTGAACAGGTTGTGGGCAGCTGAAATGAAATGGAGGTCAAACTGTCTGCTCAGGAGAGAGGAAAAGAGAGACAGGCTGACATTATGGAGGATAGACAGAGGAGAAATTGGAGTGAGAGCAGGAGGAGGAAGTGTAGATGATCTGGTAAGTGATAAGAATGCAGTGAGACAGGAAACATGATATAGTAAAAAAAAAAAAAAAAAAGTATGTGAAGGGAAATGTAGATATGTATATAGGGGAACAAACATAAAGCCTTTCATGTCTGTTGAGAGTGGTTAATCAACATGAACACATCACATCTGCCCTGGCCACTTTGTACCAGTTACCTGTTTCTTTTAGATTTGATTTTAAAGGTATTTTAATCTGTTTTATTATCTCCAAATCCCATGAAAAGACCAAAACCAACAATGTGTCAGTACATCTCAATTCTTTCTGACTGACCTACTCTGTCTGTGGCACTCAGCTCCAAGCCCGTTGGTTCCTATTCAAGATGCAAATCTTTAAAAACACCCCAGAAATTAACAGCTGGGTATCTTCACATTGGATTGTGTGTTTCCCATATTTTGTCCACCCCATGGAGAATTGGATTAAAGCTGCAACTGTACTGTACAGTTAGTATACATTGTACATATTTGTGTATGCACTTTACGCTTAATTTAAGAGCTATGGGATGTGTTTGTGCTCTCATTTTCATGTAACATCTGTATATGTGCACATTAAGTGCTTGTTGGATTTAAGGATGTGAAATAGACCATAATTGGCCCTGCAGGGTTAACCTCTCTGGAAGTAGCCCCCGACCAGTTACCAGTGGTCCTATAATGTGGCTACTCAACTGGAATAATTCGCACCCAGTTGGTTTGAGAGGCTGTCACCCTATTGCATAATGTTATTTAGCTGTCTTTGAAGAAGAAAATTTGCTGAGATGGTTGTTGAGGAAAAGAAACGGATGGGGAAATCACCAGGGAAATTATTTATATGAGGGGTTTCAAAATTTTGACGTGTACTCTGACAAATTGACTGCCAGCATGACAGCAAAACTTACTTCTGAATATATTTCTAGGAGCTCTCTGCTTGAAAAACAATAACGTTTTAAAGAATGTCCTTCCATATTCTCTAAACTGCTTATCCTGTTTGGGTCGCAGGAGGCAAGAGCCTTAGCCAGCATGCAAGGGGCAAAAGACAGACAGGTTCTATCACATGACTAATACATCAACTCTGTCTCTTACAAAATATGTTGATATACCAAATAAATGTTCAGAGCAGACATAGTTGCTGTCTGGATTATGTTCATCAGAACATTTTTTTCAACCTATACAGAAACATTAAAGTACAGAACTCTGGCTCTGGAGACTGGGGTTCATGTGTTGTTAGGTTGAGGCTACTAATACACTAAGGACTTTAATTTCATGACAACACTACAACCACCACAAGCAACAACAAGAAAAAATTTAATTAACAGTGAATGGTTATGATAAATTTGGTAGATTAAGTAGGTAGAGATAGGAAAGGCCAGCAGTGACATCACACATGGGGGGAGGGGTCTGACTTGTAATTAGCCACTGATGCTACACACCTGCCGAAACGATCCAGAAAGGGTGAACTGTTTGTTATTTGGGACTGTAAAACAAATTTGCCAGACATCTTTTTACACATAAAAAAACTAAATGGCCAACACCAAAAGAGGAGCGGGTCGGCATAAACCAGAAGAAACCAACAAGCCAGAATGGCTACCAGTCACCCCCAGCCTCGAAGGAGCATGTTGCATCGCATGGGGTTGATACAGAGTCTGTTCTTGTGGCTACAGGTGAGTGAAACTTGATCCCAGTGATGGAATGTAGTAAATTAACTTTTATTTTTAGTATATTTACTCAATTACTGTACTTAAGTTCAATGTTGAGGTATTTGTAGTATACTTAGTAAGTTAGCAAGATGAGTTGATTACCCATACAACTACTGTACCTAACGTTATGTGGCGAGCACAATGCTGTTATTTGTCGTCAAACCAGTCATACTAAAAATAACTTTTTGAGCTTGTTGAACGCCACATAATGTTAGCTACAGTAGATGTATTGGTAGTCAACACATCTAATGGTAAGTTAACTTAACGTTACGTTTGCTAACGTTACTTGCAGATGAAGAAGACAACATGAAGACAACAACTCCCATGATCCCATGCTACTTCACGACGTCATTAAACTATGTCTTTTGTTATTGTTTTGATTGAGAGACTCCTAGTGTTATATATTACATACTGTGCATAACAGTATATAAAGTAGTTAACATTAGTTCCACCAACCTGCTACAACAGTAAAATGCTACTTGCAATTAATGCATCGCTATTAGCAATCAGTAAATATGAGGTATAAATCATATAACTTAGTGGGGCCATTTTTCTGCATATCAAGTACTTTTACTTTTGATACTTAAATTCCATTTTGCTAATCATACTTTTACAAAATTTTGAATGTAGGACTTATCCGTTTTTATGTTGTTGTATTGCTACTTTTACTTAACTTAAAGTTCTAAATACTTCTTGATCCCACTAGGCCTGGAAAACAACACACGAGGGACCAACAGGAGCATCTTCACATTAAACATGCAGGGCCAGGTCAGACAGCCACATTTTAAAATTTTGAGTATCACTATTGGGAATCAGTATCTGATCACTACTTTTCACAATGAATGGAATGAAACATGAACACACCCAATCATTCAACATTAGATTCAGAATAAACACTTGCATGTCTGACATCTAACATTAATCATACATTAATCATACAACAGTTTGTCCTGCATTCCATAATATTTTTTCAGACATCCTGTCAGATATTGTGTTAATTGAGACACAATTTACTTCAATGTAAGTTTAACTAGGAAATTTAAAAAAAGTGCAGAATTGCATCTGCTAAAAATATGAAATGCAGCTGAAAATATATTTGTGTATGTGACTGTGATTTAATGTGAACGAGCACATTAGTGAAGATCTGAATCAGTGTAATTTCTAATATTTATCTAATTTGTTGTTTGCCTTGAGTTCTGAAATATTTGTGATTATTGCTCTTATCTTTTTTTTGGGTGCGTACAATGGAAGGAAGTGTTTATTATTTCTCAAGAGAACTATGTGTATTTATTTATTTATTTGTCATTTTTACTATTTGCGGTATGGAACAGCGAGACGGTCTTGCAAATGGTATGCAGCAATCTATTAATTCATTTTTACTTTGACAATAAAATGAGGGACCCCACTTAATGAATACATGAATTTGTCAAGTAAAAAAATTAATACAATGCAGTTGTTTAATTGGAAAGCCCATCGGAAAGCCCATCACCTCACTCCACAAAGAAGAATTCATTTCAGGAAAATTAATAAATTAGAATCAAATTAGAAAATAAATCAAATGAAATAAGAATGAATGAATCTAATGAACAATGGACTTAGAAATGACATAACTTTTAATAACTTGTCAGCTCTGTAATCAGTGATATGGGACCTTATTGTTGCCAAAATTTTGCAACAAGGAGTCAAGGAGTATAGCCAGGACTGTCACTGTGTCTCACACTGAACACTCTTGAATCTTTGAAGATGATAAAACTTAATCACATTAGTGGCAAGCTGTGGTTTGTTTCTGCCATCAATGCTGGAGCAAGGCTGTAGAGTACTGAGTTAGAAAACTGATAAGAACTATACTATTGATGTTTAAAGCTGCATTCATTGATTTTTTTGCAACTTAGGGGCAGCGGTACGAGACAATAATAATGATAATAACTTTATTTATATAGCACTTTTTAAAAACAGAGTTTACAAAGTGCTTTGACAGCAAAAGCAGGATACTCAAAAAACAATATAACAACAAAAGGCCAAATAGTAAGGCAAAACAAAAGCAACATAAAAATGAATGATAGATAAATACAAATAAAAAGAATAAAAACAGTAAAAGCAATAAAAAACGATGAAAAGATGAGATCACATACAAGAAAGTCTATGAAAATGGGTTTTAAGAAGTGATTTAAAAGAAGTTACTGATTCTTTGAGCCTTATCTCCTCAGGCAGGTCGTTCCAAAGCTGAGGGGCCCTGATGGCAAAAGCACGGTCACCTTCAGATTTAAGCCTCGACTTTGGAACGGCCAGAAGGCTGCAAACTGGCTCATATGGGGTCAACATTTCTGCTATACAGCTTGGGGCCAGACCCAGACGTGCTTTAAAAGTGATCAGTAAAATCTTAATCAATTCAAAATCGAATGGGGAGCCAGTGGAGAAAAGCCAGGATTTGGGTGATGTTTTCTGTTAAAACCAGTAAGAAGCTGAGCTGCTGAATTCTGAAGTAGTTGGAGGTCAGACAAAACAACATTGGCATATTATAACCTTATAAAGTTATTATGAAGACTGTGTTAGCAAACAGTTGCCTATTTACACATCCATCAGACATGGAGCACCATTAGCATTCATTGTGTTTGTGTCCGCCTGATGAATGCACGTTGAATATTCACTCTCCTTTTAGCTCTGTTTTGGTCTTAACCAACTCCTGGCTCCTCACCACATCAGGCGTTTTGGCACCAAACAGTTCTGGGGACTCCCTGAGAGGAACTACCCACTGGGGAGCTCCCTGGGGAACTACATACCTTCAAGGTCTTCTGTTTGCATTCGCACTACCAATAGGAATGCTGAAGTGATGTAAGCTGGTACAGCAACATCACTCACAACGTCACACACAAGATTTTTATATTTCACTATGATGAGTCAAAATGGCATTGTAATTCCCCCGTCGCATATACGCTCAATAAAGCCTGGACTTCATTTGTCCATGATTTGGTCCATTTTTTAAGGCTACCGTTATGAGCTGTGTTCGACCAATCAACGTACACTTACATCAATCAAGGTTCCTCCTGTGCTGAGAGAGTACCTACTCTGAAGTAGGAGTAGGAGGAGGGGCTCCAACTGTTGTTAGAACTATGAAAAAGTTCCTCCGGTCCAAAAACATCTATAGTCCCTGGTCCCCAAAAAGTCCCTGCTCTGTTGGTTGCACTTTGATGTGCTGAATGTCGGTCACTGGTCAAATACAAAATTCTGGCTGCTACAACTTATGTGCAGCTTCACTCACACAGTGCGCATGTAAGCAAGTATGGGTGCCACTAGAATCAATGTTAAGATGAGGAGCAGACATTTCTTGTAATTTTTATTGATGCTAAAAACAAAGTTCTGCAGATAGCATCCTGATGAATCATAAGGAGACTGTATGTGCAAACGAGCTGAGAGCACAAATGAAAGAGGATGCAGCGATGGAGAGAGCTTGTGATCATCACAGGCTGTCTTCTAAAGCTCAACTAAATAAACATCAACTCAAACATCATAGTTGCACCACAATAAAGATAAAGAACAACAAATTGACTCTGTGAAAGTTCTCTGCCTCCTAATTTGCATATTTTTCACAATCCCTCAGGTGCAGTGGATATGCAAACACAAATGTGCACACAAGACTTTTAGTTCCTAGTTTAGTTCCTGAGATTAGCTCCTGTCAAGCCCAGACTGGCCTTCGGGAGCACTGGAGTGTCAGGCCAGAGTTAAAACTGCTAAATGAAATGGCGAAAACAACACGGGGCACCTAGAGTCACTCAGAACTGTAGACCATCAGCCCCCCGCCTGCTTTTAACCTGATGGTATGATCTCTGCCTGTCATCACTTGTGATTGGTCACACACACGTATGCATCAACACAATGCTGGAGAAAAGATGGACAGATTTTAAATGAACTGAAACCACTGGGTATCTAGAAGGAAGTAAATAAATCTAAAACGCTGGTATGCTTTGAAAACTTCGGCAGGGGCACGTTAAAGTATGCAAGATTTGTAACTGAAGGTCAAAAACATTCCAAGCAATCAGTATAGTCCTTTAATCAAACCCTCACCATCACTCCTTATGCCTCTGAGAGGTCCACACAGACACATAAGTTATTGTCATTGCACATATTGAAATGAATGGCTCTCCAGGCACTTGTCAAGGTATGCTTCATAGCTGTGAGCCCTGACAATATCACTACAGTCAATACATTAAACCCTAATACTCTCCTTGACCTCCACAGCCTGAACAAAGGTCTAACAATCCTGTCTGCGCCGACATGCTCTCTAATCAGCTAAGGACCTGCCTCCTTTAACACAGGGGCTTAGTAATTAGATGGTTTTATGGAGGGCTCCTGGGACACACACACACACACATATATATACGCACGCACACACAGACAAATCTCTTGTTCTGTCTGGGGCGCTAACATGCACACACACACACACACCAACTGTTTAACCATTTAATACAGACGTTTTGATTTGTAATGCTGTTCAATGGTCATATTAATGCAGTGTATAATTTCGCTGTGGACAAGATTTCAAAGCAAAAGCTCAAAAAGACTTATTACCATCATAAACAAGCAAAATATACCCAGATGGAACCATAGAAACTAAAATATTCAATGTTTAATGTGTATCATCATTCATTGAGTGGACTTTGTTGGGAAAAGTGTTGAACAACAATCCTGTTTTATTGTTGAAATTTATAGCTGCTATAATCAATCTATTTATATTAACAATGCATCACATGACCTCATTGTATGTGGAATGACAATATAATAAGACACAGTTGTAGTAATATAAAATGTCTTCATAGGAGAAGTTATAACTGTTAACAAATACTGTAAATTAATAAACTTCATATCTGTTTACAACTACATTATAGGGTGATTGTATGCTGCTTATAAATGCTAAATAGGGTGACTTAAAGTAAAGTGTTACAGAAGTTTAAATGTCTTGGGTTTAGTCCAGATGTTCAAGTTTTCATCTTTAATTTCACCAAACCAATTTGAGCAATAAGATTTTTTTTAAACTTTAATTATAGATCAGAATTTGAATAATAAATTTGAGCAAGTTGAATATAGGTTTGTTTTATATTGAAAAAGTACTAATATTAATTTAAAAGAGGGCAATTTAAATAACATACAGTCAGATCAATGTATGTAAATATTTCAGTGCTATAAATTCAGTGGGATATACATTTCAACATTCAGTATTCAGTAGTGATTCAATTTTACAGTTAAGCATTCAGTTGCTTTTAAGATTTAATCCTTCCTTTGCTTCTGGGGGGGGCTGAGGAGTGTGAGTGTGAGTAGGGCGGTGGGCCAGAGGGGTGGAGGTGACAGGTTGTGCAACATTTACAGTATTTGGCCCGGGACTTAATGGTGGGAGGAGATCCTCCTCCTGGAAGACCATTTGAGCTCTGTGCGTGTGTGTGTGTGTGTGTGTGTGTGTGTTTGGGGGGTTAACGGGGTGTGTCTGTGTTTTAGTTCAGTATGTGAGCTATTCCTGACCTGGAGGATAAACTTAACAATGTGTGTGTGCTTTGTCTAGCCTCATTAGGAAGCATATGTGTATGTTGTGGGAATGAGTTGGGGGGGGGGGGGGGGAGGCAGTATCAATATTTGAGCAAACACTCAGCTCCACAATAAGCTCCCTGTCATCTGAGACAGGCAGGGCCTTCTGAAGAAGCCCCTCATTACCGAACATTAGCGCTGTCATTAGCTTTCATCAGAGTTTTGTTGCAGAAAAGTGGGATTTCAGTGCTTTTGAAGGATATTGCTGGTTGATTGCTGAAACGTGGTTTTCCAATTAGACAGCTCTGCCACTGACTAAAGATATGCTTAATTTGGACAAAATGGACATGGATATTGTTGAATTGCACAGGAACTTTGCTGCATGTTAGGAAGGCCGTGTAGCGGCTGGACTTAAATAGAGACTCGAGGCCGAGGTTAGGTGCATACCAACCAGGTGTTTATTTCACCCACAATAAATACATCACAAGAACAGTGATCTTCACATAAAAACTAATTACCATGTGGTATCTCCCGGAACCTTCAAATTGGCGCCAAGATACCCCGGGGACTCTTTTACCTGAACACAACAATGCACATTATACCACTGCACACTTAAACCGTGAGTAAATTTAATCCCTAGATTTGGCCAAGGTACTACCCCATAAACAGATTATGCTAAGGTAGCCAACTAGCCACACTAAATGTATGCTTGTCTTCCCAGGGCCGGCCTTCAATCATGTCCAGCTGTGAGGCAACTACACTATCTGCAACACACATCATGCAACAATTTCAATAAAAGCCTTCAATCATTCAGGTGTGTGTTGTGTATTTATTTCTTTTACCCAGTACTATACACATTGTGCTACCAATACTAGTAATGAAGAGGACCTTCATTACACTGCATTTCCTTCATTGAGAAGAACGATAATCTTGTGATCACTTTTAGAGAGACGCTAGTACTGGAATAAACAGACCAGTGACAAATGAAATGAAAAACCTGAATAAATAAGTGTAGAAACATAAATGAATCCAGATGTTTCCTCTGTGACATGTTGAAAAAGGCCGAACCGATTCTGAATCAAGACGGCAAGAGGAAAAGATCGAAGTGACTGTGGAAGAAGGTTTAAGGGGAACCCACAGGACACCAGGGCTCACTGAATGTTTGGGTATGGCCCTCACAGTTAGATATTTTGGGGTGACTTGTTAAGCTCAAATCATACCTTCCGCATCTGCATAACTGCAAGGGTCCGCATGATTTTGTCGTCAGCCCATGTCCGCCAACATCCATACACTTACACAGACACCCGATGTACGATAAACAGCTGTCCATTTTCAAGTATATCGGAGCCTTGAAATACACTTAAAATCTATAAGAATATATTCAGTATAATAAGTTCTGTGTGTAGTGGGGTGGTCACTTAAAATCTAGTTAAAAAGAATTTGATGTAACACGTATTTAGCTTGAATTAAATGTGAATGCAAGACATGTAACCTAATCCTAAACTAAGGCTGTGTTTCATTAGTCATTCAACACTCCCTCGTTGACTTCCCCTCGGCACTTGTCTTCGGGGAACCCCCGTCGCCATCGTAAGTGTCGTTCCATTTGTCTGAAAAACTGAAGTGAACTGAGGTCGACCCTCGGAGGCCTGAGGGAGCGAGTCAACAACGATGGTCACTTCAGAGGTGCTCTTCCCCCGCCCGCTTTCCCTCTGCCCTCCAAGTGGCCTCTGTGCGACGTATGCTGTTACATAATACAAAGGGCTGAGGGGAAGTGAATGAGGGGAAGTGGAACTATTAATGAAACGCAGCAAAAGTTGTAGAATCAACGTTGTTCTGTTCATTCACAGTGCCTCTGCAGCCTCACTTTATGGTGATGGGAATTCTGGCTCTTTTTAGTGAGCCAGATCATTTGGCTCAGTTCAGCTCAACAATGAGAGCCGGCTCTTTTGGCTCCCAAACGGCTCTTCATTTAGTACCACTTCTGGCTTATAATTCAGCCACATTTTACAATGTTTTGACCTATGATTTGTGCACATATATCACTCAAATTATTCAATGTAATTAGACTAAACCATATAATTTCCAGAATACCGTAATTTTACATTATGTTTGGTATAAAAACCTTCAAATCACACTCAAAGCGGAACCCGGTGTGCCGCTGTATGACTCATTGTCTGTAGGGCAGAGTGTCTCAGCTTAGAGGGGCTAATCTGGTTTCTTCTCTCTGTTATTATCGGCCCTGTTTTGGAGAAGATTCTTTCTGAGGGGACTGATGTCACTACGAGGCACAATCTCCCTGCCATCACCTTGACAAGTCATGGGTAGACTGAAGCCTTGGTCTGCCACCAGCTCAGTGGGTCTGCGGCTCTTTTGATAAGGAGCTCCTCAAGATAGGATCTTACTTCCAGTCTGCAGAGGGATTCCTTCGTGCGGTGTCTCCTATCCTCCACTTCTAGTGGCCCTGCTCCCTCTTCTCCCTCTTAGCCTCCTGGTGGTGGAGCCAGCTGGCTGCTGGGGCTGCATCTTGCTGCTGTTGCTCTTTGAAGTGCCTCATCAACAGCTCTGTTGTCATTAAAGGCCAACTTTTTGAACCTTGGGTCCAGTACGGTGGTTTCTGAGAGAACAGTATTGTATTCCATTCTATGGAACTTTGTTTCCATACATGCACAGAGAGCAATCACCAACTCTGTCACTCTCCCTGTGGTTACTGTTCCTTCTCTCTGCTGGGCTGTTGTTTTCTGCAGACCCTTGCACAGGAGCAGCATTTTAGAGGCTGAAAAAAGAGAAAACAGTAACTCAGAAAATGATGCTTTGTTTAATTGTGTGGTATATGGACTTTGTTCAGTTTATTCTTGTCTATGTGTGTGAATGACTATATGTCTTTCCAATGCAAAGAAATTCGCCAGGCAAAGTGAAGGGGAGTAATGGCCCTCGAACAGTAAGATTGTATATGTGTGCAGAGCCAAAAAAGAATGATAGAAGTTGTCAGATGGGTTATTTGGGCATATCATGCAATTATCTGATTCTATGTATCCCATTAACTGTAGTTTGTATTTGCTCATATGAATTTTATGTAGGATTTTATACAGAATTAGGTGAATTCTGATATTATATGACAAATAACATTTATTTGTACATATAGTTTGCCAAGGAGGGCTGGTCTGATTCAAAAGAAGGTCTGTCGTCCATTTGTTAGTCTGTATTACAATGGAGCAGTTAATAGAGGACTGGAGTCTGTAAATTTGAGAGAGCAATTTTCTGGAATGGGCAAGTTGTAATTTTAAGACGTTGCAAGGGAATATCTTTTTTGGAAGAATGCTGTTCATCCCTCCAGCAGACTTCCACTGGCTTGGAGAATCTATAACAAGGAGAACTGAAGCTGTAGAGGCTTGTGGTGGAATAACACCTTAATAACACACTTTATGTTTTCTATCTGTAGAAATAGGTCTCAACCAGACAATCTGAGGACAGATGAAAATCTTTATTTTTCTTTATAAATAAAGAAAAATAATACCACACACACACTCTTATATGGCAGTTGTGTTTCATACATAATAAATTGAAAAAGGGCAACGGAGAAAAAAAAGAATAAAATGGGAATGAAGATATGTATTGAAGCTATATGTGCATATATCATGTAAGAAATATGCAGTGTATACCCTGCATATGTCAAAATAAGATAAATGCATGCATGCATAAACAAACACTTGCATATACTCATACCAACTGTTCATGTATGTACATTACACACACACACACACAAATATGTGTATGTGTGTACTGTACATACATACCCTCCTTCAGTGTTTCCTATCAAATGAATTTCTCACTCTTGTAAAATATTTTTTTCTCATAATTCTTTTATTTATTTCAGCATTTTGTCATGAGCTTTCTGTGCATACTTTCAATTTAGTCTCACACTCATTAGGACGTCTACCAAAAAAATACCCTACCACCTCCCTTTGCTTGGCAGAAAATCATTGCTGCTAGTGTCTTTATCCTCTGGGCGCGCTCCCATCTCCTGTAAGCGCGCGAACGCCGAATCCCTCGCGCGCGCTTGGCACGGCGCCGCGCACTCCAGCCTGTGTGTGTAGTAACCCAGAGCAGTAGAGCTCTCAGCTAGACATGGCGGCGGATCCTAAGCCGGACTGGCTCTCCTGCCTTCCTTCTTCTTGGAGTTATGGGGTGACTCGGGATGGACGCATATTCTTCATCAAGTAAATATCACGCTGATACATGGATTTATGGATACGCACTGCTTATTTCTCCGACGCATTTTTCCTGTTTGTCTTTTGCGGGTTCTGTTCACATTTTCCCCCATTTTCTTCCACCAACAGCGAAGAAGCAAAGAGTACAACCTGGTTGCATCCTGTCACTGGAGAAGCTGTAATCACGGGGCACAGAAAAACTCCAGGTAAACAATCCGAGAATGTGCAATCCCTGCGATAACACGCACACACTCGCGCGCACGCAGCGCCTGGGAAAGGTTATCCGCGCGTCAAGGTGAAGGAAAAGGGGTGACAAGTTGCGGAGAGAGCTGTGGAAGACGATGAGGGGAGATTTCTTTTCTCTGCAGCAAAGCAACAGCCTCCTCTGCTCCGCTCCCCTCTCCGCTCTCCTCTGGCGGACCATTACGCACGGCGTCCCCCCACCTCCTCCTGCTCGCTCCACCTGGACACTTTGCGACACACTTTTTAAAAGTTCCGTCACGTAGGCGTGAACCGATTTCGGAGCCGATTCCCTGCAGTGACATTTGACATAGTACACACTGAAACCCGCTTTGCTGCAGAAACCCGGTATTCCCAAGCACGTATAGGCACCGAGGCTGCTTGAAGAACAATACGGCGCGTCTGGTGCGTCAGTGCAAAGCCGATATCCCAAAATAAAGCACACATCTGCCGCGTCAGGAAAGGGATGACGGGTGGGAAGGCACCGTTGCATGTAGATCAGCACTGTATTCAAACAGCTGGACGCTGAGCAGTGCAGGCATAGAGACCGAATCCTTAAATATCTGCTCTGGTTATTAGGGAGGGGGCGCGGAATTGCATAAAAGAGCGCAAGCCAAATGAGCTATTTGTGGTCCAGACACTGCATTGCTGTACAGGTGTGTGTGTGTGTAATCAGCTTCATATCTCTGTGCACAGCTGCTTATGTTTCTGTGTCTTGTGTTTTCTCTTCCAATCCCCTGTCCTCACAGATTTACCAACAGGCTGGGAGGAAGGATACACATTCGAGGGAGCTCGCTGCTTCATCAAGTGAGTTGGAATGTGTGGGGAGAGAAAAAGAGAGAGAGATAGGAAGAGACCAATAGATGCAGAGAGTGAGACAAGCAGTTTGAGTAGCGGTCTCAGGCGGTGAGGGGCTGCTTTGTTTGGTCGGCAGGCACAGAGATTTCTCTCAGCTATCATCAACGCCCACCTCTCTGCCCCGCTGGAGGAATTCACAAATATCTCTGTTTGCTTCTCCTGTAGCACACACACATGCTCATACACACACAGACAATCAGTGTGAATGGATCTTGACTTTCTCTTGCTGCTGTTGAGGCTTTCTCCTTCTATCAGTCATGCGCTCGCCCTTCACCTCTCCCTCTCTCTTAGTCTCTCTCTCTCTTCTTACACACATACACACACACACGCACACACACACACACACACACACACACACACACACTTGGGAACAAGTCTCTGCTGCCTGGGACGCAAATTTGACGAGCAAGTGTGACTCAGAGGCTGCTCTGTTGCGCTGAACAGGCTCTACTTGTTGGCGTGCTGTGTGTGCGCATGTGTGTATCTGTGTGTGTGTGTATGTGTGTGTTTTTGTGTGTAACCTCACCAGGGTTATTAGCTCCTTGTGCACATCTGCGTACATGTATATTTCGTGGACCTGTTTGACAGGTCCCAGCCTCTCACACACCCATAGCTTTGCTGACACACACACACACACACACACACACACACACACACACACACACACACATACACCTTCTCTCTGAGCTTGTGAGCAGGGACTTTCATTTGTTCTACCTACTTTCCCACCTAGTTTTCCTGCTGTTGCTCACGCTGTCTGAGGCCATTTTGAGAGCAGCAGCTGACACATATGGTGAGTTAATATAGCCACTCTATAAATAGCCCAGAGACGCTGCTCATTGGTATACGAATGCATGCAGAATGTGCACACATGGACATGTAAATACACAATCACAGTTACACGTGTTAAGTGCTTGCATGCAAACACAGTCACTGGAATGAGCCTGGCAGTCAGATGTGACAAGTGGACAGCTGTGAATGCAGGTGTGAATGCAGCCAAAACACACTGAGGATGGAGTTGGGATCAGAACAGGACACATTCAGAGGGGGTGCATGGAGGCATGCAAGTTTGTACAGCAATGCGGGTTGACATCAGAGGGCCATGGGCAAAAAATTGCTGTTGGCCAGTATTGACCTCCCCACAACCTATGGCCCTCTGTGCATTGTGTGTACCCCTTTGCCTCCATTCCATTCCTATTAAGTAGACTGCAAAGAGCAGACACAGACCATGACAGCTTTGTGACAGACCCAGAGACCAGCTGCTGGAATAATACCCCATGGCCCCAGGTTTTCTTTGTGTCATTAGTGTGTGGTAATTTGATTAATCACAGTTTTACTGAGGAATATGTACCATATGGGCACAATATAATGTAAGCATTAAAACTAGGTTTTGACACAGGGCCCCTGTACAAAACAGGGCAACATAACAATTGTCTCATCTTAGTTGATATTTTACTTTACCGGTGCAAATTCCCATAACACATTGCAATCAATGAAATGATCAAAAAACAAATAGACATGCAGTGAACCTGGGGCTTCTGGTCCCCCTCCGGGTCTGGGGCCTTGGAGTCCTTTCTGCCCAGTTGGTAATCTATCCTCGCAAAGGCACAAGAAAAAAACTGAGGGGTTTCAAGATGATTGACGGGATAGGAAAGAAAAGAACAGATGTTTATATTTGTTTATTATTCAGGCTTTTCTTTCATCTTTGCTAGGGCTTGGTATCATCCTCAATACTTTTGGAATACTGACTGATGTGTCTGTAGCATTCAGACACATTTCAATATGTATCCGAGGGTGGCATTGAATACTTGGTCAGATTCATAGTCTTATTTATGTATTCTTTGATAAGATTTTTTAATATCAAAATCAACTTTGTTAACTATTTTATGTGGGTAAAGTTCTTGTATGACTCATAGTGTGCTGTTTTGTCACCAGTAGTGACAAGTACTGCATTGGCACCATCATGCTCTAAATAATCTAAAAAGCAGAAATCGCCCCATGGTTGAACTGCTCACAACTCATAGACTGTGATGAAGGGTCACAAGTGAGTTCTGCATGGGCCTAAAACTGAGATCTGAACCATGTACCAATGTCTTTAAGACCTGAACTCGACTGATACTGCCAAATTTGAGAGGCTGATCTGAGACCCAAACCCAAGGCGAGGTACCAGAAAACTACCACAGGCCTCCTCTCTAGTTGTTTGCTGGAACACAAATGTGTTTTTATTCTCTGTACATTGACAGACAACTTGGGTTGTGATTGTGGGGTGAAACTGGTCAGAAATGGTCATTTGCGACACATTTTTGTACCAGATGTCAACTGCAGTCTCTGCATTTAGTTACAAGTGAGGATAGGCATTGACAGGGGACATTAGGTCTGAACTGACAGCCACTGCTGTTTTTCTGGTATTGGCTGACTCAGACTGGACTGCAGGCTAAAGATTCATGCTGCCACATTCTTAGTATTGAATACAATGAGCAGTATTTGACTCTGAACAATTAGGTCTAGTATCATATTCACTGAACAACACTGTATCATCACCACTTCTTCAAATCCTTGAAATTCCTCCCAAATTCTTGCTCGGTCACTCTTCTATCAGCCCATTATTGGAATCCTGGCCTTGCTGCTCCCTCGAGGTCCATGGTGTTGAATGACACTGCTGCCTTCTGAATGCCCGTTGACAGGCGGTCACTGCCCAGGCCCACCCCTCAGGGTGGGGGTCAAACTGCTTCTACCTTTGTTTGATCCTCAAGTTTCCATTTGAAACTGTTTTATATCCTCGGTTGCATTGTAAAGCCTGTTAGGATCCCTCTAAACATGGGTTGCCAACATGTTGGTTTGCTGTAATAAAGCCCACTCGGGGGGTAAACTGGCTCCTCAGCTGAAATGCTGTCTCTTGGCAACACTTTAGACTACGCATTTAGTTTGAAACCACACTGATTCAACAACAATCACTGATGCAATCCTGATTTCAGAGCGTGCAAAGCTCCAGTGGAATATGAGGAAGAGACTTTACTGGCCTTTTGTCCATGCTATGTGACTACTCCAGTCCAAACCACTGTTGTTTCAAGAGAAGTGAAACATGGAGGACTGGCCACATCTTCAGTTGGGTTGTTGCATGTGTCTCATTTTGATTCAGATCAGTGTTCAGAGCTGCTGCAATGTCTTCCAAATGCCTTTCAAAACAGTTTTTTCTTTGATTGCCAAGATTTTTAAGTCCTGCCAAGGTGTTTAGGTCTGCACGGCTAACTAATTGCTCCTGCATTCACCCATGGCAGCTTCTCGTGTGTCATGGTAGAATGTTTAGTCACTCTCAGTTAAACAAGGCACAGCATAGCTCTCAGTGAAATAAAAACCCGTATACAGTCTGTTACCTGCCTGGTTGTCCCATTGACTGCAGGAAAACATGAAGTAACTGACTGTGATGTCCCCCATTGGTTTTTAGGGAAACATTTGGGGTTTACTGCTCACTGCTGTGTTAGACAAAAGAGTGGCAGCCTGTCAATCAAGGCAAACACCCTCGTAAACCTTTTTAAGCCTTAATATCTTCTTAATGGAACAATAGCTATTAACCTTTTGAACCTTAGGCTTTTTTGCTCAGCTTTTACTCCATTTACGGGCTTTTTGGCACAGTCACTTCATGTCTTAGCAAGGCACACCATATGTTCTTATTTTCAGAGTAATTTGGGGGCACTCAGAAATGCCATCAGTTTGCTTGCAAGTGTTACTATACATGTTCTGGTACAGTTCTTATGAAAGATAGGTTTCACGCAATTTGAAAGATTTTGAGTTTTATGCCTGTACACCCAAAGGTTTTCAACACACAGTAAAGACCTGTATATGAATGAAGAGAGAAGAGTCAGTGTTCCAGAATCATATAGATTGGACATTCTGGGCCTTAATTGTGTCAAAAAATGTGTTGATAGTGTAAAACAACATAAGCTAAAATTCATGACTTTTGTAATTCCTACAGTTTTTCTTATTTCCATTTGGCATATACATGTTCTGTGTATGTTCATGCTTTGGGTCAGTGAGCTAGGTGGGGGCTATGTTAGCCTGTATTTGGTGCCAATGTAGCAACATAACTTTCCATGGTGCAGATTTGACTGAGTTCGGACTGATAAGAAGGATTGTGAGTTTTGATGCAAATGTGGTTCAAAAGGTTGAAATCACAAATGAAGAAATGAAACCAGCTGTTGAGGGCTTTATCTGTTGCAGAAGAATTGTCTTAACTTTTTATTTTGACAGACACATTGGAGGTTTTCCCTTTGATTTCCATGTTGCCAGATAATTGTGGAGCCAACATCTATGAGGCTAGTCTTTGTTCAGACTGCAGGCAAATCAGATTTGTTTCTCAAATCAGATCTTTAAGACAGACTGTCTGCACTGTTATTTGCAAGTGATGAGATCGGAATTGTGTGTCCAGACATCACCAACCTAAAGCAGCCGCTTTAATGCACTTCCGTCACTCTGGATTTGTGTTGCGTTGCAAGTGACGCCGATTTGACCCGGCAGAGCGTCCAGACTGAGACGCATCTGTAGACATGAAATTGCATTTCAAACCACCTCCAAATGTGGCTTGGATCCCATTTGCATGTGGTTTTTTGCTGTCCAGACTTTTTAAAATCAATCTGGATACAATGTGGATATGCAAAAAAAAAAAAAAAAAAACGGATTTGGGCTGGCAGTCTGAACAAGGCCTTAGAGGAAATGCAACTTCCACATTGCTTTCACCACTCAGCTGTTGTAGTTGCTGCTTGTGCTGTCCACATCAGCTCAGGAACAAAGAAAAAAAAAATCCATATTTCTTCAAAATATGGAACTGATCAGCATGTCCTCTTTGTTGTATCTAAAACAGTAGAAACAATAGTAGCAAACCGTTGTGCCTCTTTTTTGTTGTTTTAGTGGTATAATGTAATGTAGTTATTTAGCTTTGCGTTGTTGCATGTTACTGTTTCTCACAAATAGAAGAAGAAAAGAAGTTGAGTTGGTTTGCCATTTCACCGTCAGAAGGAACTAGCAAGGGTTTGTCAAAGATCAGTTCTGTACTCAGTTATATCTGCTACCCCTGACATGCACAATGCTGCAGTTGTTGCAGTAGCAGTGGATGATAGTGAGAAGATGCAGAACTTGTGGACTTTATGGATGTGTTGTGTTTGACATAATTCAGTAAATATTGGTAATGTTGCTGTCGAGCTGGATGAAACCATGGCTGAATGAATACACAGTGACAAGTCATTCAGTGAGCCCTGGCATTCTGTATAGTAGGTTGTTTCTCCTTCATTTCATTTATTCAGGTGTGTCCTTTAATTGGTTACCAGTCTGTATATAGTCTACAGGAGCTGTGGAATTCCTTGTTGACTTTTGTGTGTTGTCTCTCTTCTTTTAGTCTGTCTCATCATTTCTCTCTTCCTCTCTGCAAGTCCCAGTGGGTGCTGCGAGTAGGCCTCTGTGCTGTATATTTTGTGTTTTCCCGCTGCACTCTCACAAACATTTGAGAGTATATTTGGGTTTCATGAATGTCTACAATAATGAGTTCTCATGGCAGTTTGTATGATATCCCTGGTTATTATATCTGGTAGAAATAGTGACATCCCTTCTACAATGTATTTGTATTTCTGTCACACGGCTTTGCAGTTGCCACAACATGTGTTGTCAAGTTTTGAATTTGTTTTTTTTCTCCACCAATTTTTATATGTCAAATTTAGAAGATGCAAATTGGTAGTTGTGTGGGCTACAGCACAACCTTGCGATGCTTAATGAAGACCTGGTAGGGTCAAGATGTTTAATCTAGTGTCTGGATATATATTCTCCATTTCTTTCTTACAAAGTCAGTTTTAAGCTTAGTAGCCTAGATTACCACTCAGCCTGTGAAAACAGTCGTCTTCTGTGGCTCTGGAGGTCTGAAGTGACGTCACTTGAGTCTCTCATCTTGGGCTTGGAGGCTGAAAATTTGTAACAGAAAACCTGCATCAGAAACTGGGGGCTTGGTGTCTGACAGACATAGGTGTTTACCATGCAGAGTCTAATGCTGCATTTACATCATATGGAATGGATGGTAGAGATGGGAATGATTCCCATGTTCATGACTTTGATTCATCTATGTCACTGGACAACTCAAGATGGTTGTCCAATGACATCAAAAATACTGTGAATTGAGTATATAACATCCATGAATGACGGATTTTGGCTGATGTGAGGCATCCATATTTGTTTGTCTTTTCAGGTGCCAAGTTACATATCGTCATAATCATCATCAGTCATAATTACAACTTGGATGTTGATGTGAAAGTATTTACAAGTCGGAATAAGAAAAGACACTGTCATGCTGTACTATGTCAAATGTAGGAGCCAGAGTTTTGGACTCATTTAAGGGAGAGTCAGGATATCCTCTGCTTCTCTGATTCTGACCATTTTTATCTAGAATCTTTAGTCACACAACTTAATGGAAGTGCAATATTAAATCGTGGATTGCCCCTTTATGTAACCATTTTGAGTATAATTGCTTTTGTACAGTAAGGTTAATTATTTTCTTTATATTTAGGGTAAACTTTTGGTTTCGTTTCCTGTGAGAGAAAGCTTGTGAGTTCCTTTTCTATCAGAACTGTATGTGTGTGTGTGTGTGTTTGTGTTTGGAGACCCTCCTCTCCTCAAGTCTCAAATCCCAGGAGAAATTTCTCTGCCGCTTCTCTTTTGACATCTCTCTCTCTCTCTCAGTCCCCACCCCCCCACCCCTGTGTGTGTGTGTGTGTCCTCCTCTGTGTCTCTCAGGCTGGAGCTGTTTGATGCTTGCTCCCTGCTTCACTGAGCACTCCCTAAAGCCTTTACCAGTTCAGCTCCTCGTGTCTGTGTGTGTGTGTGTGTGTGTGTGTGTGTGCGTGTCTATATGTGTGTGTCGGCACTATAACACTCCTCGCAGGAATCTATCCTCTGAATCTGAATATGTGTATGTGTATGACTTCACACTTCCAGCTTGACCTCAGCTTCTTTTCTGAATTTGTTCCTGTATGTGAGAGTTGTTTTTTTTAAGCCTGGCAGGTATCAGAAGTGTGACCTAGCTGCTCTCACACTCACACTGTGCATGTGTGATCCATTTTGACTTCACTTTGCTTGACTATTGTCACCCTGAAAATATTTGTTTGGATGTGATTAGATTCTCAAGCTATCAGGCTGCTATTACTCACACACACCTCCCAGTCATCAGCTGGTCTGTTTCCAGCACTGGGTTTTTAAATTCCTGCCTCTTTGTGTGGCTGTGGCTCAGTGGTTGCAGGAGTTGATGAGGAACTGATTTATAGCAGCAGAGAAGGGGAGGACTGTATCCATGCATGATGAGCACAGCTGATGGAGGTTAGTGATGGTGATATATAGCAGGGGGGGAAGGACACACGCAGGACGAACGCTCAGCGACATGTTCAGTAACCGCAGGCAGTGACTGAGGCAGCTGACAAGCTCTTCACTGCAAACATGAGTGATGGTAAGACAGCAGAGCACAAAGATGGATTTTCTTCCTAACTTGGGAACATGTAACTTAATATTTTGTTGTTAATGTGTTGGTGGCTGGAATGTCAGTCCATCAATATATGTATTGGAGACTGAACTCACCATAAAACCAAACCAACAGTCGTTTGCTTCAACAGTACACATGACCCATGTTTGTGTTTTCCTGACAAGGACCTGCTGTGGATGTGAGAATATTGATTGTTGTTTCTCAGTTATTTTGATTCGTTTTGCAGTTACCTTTGCAAAGGTAGAAGCAGAGTGACATTGATATAGTTCTGTAAACCATCTTATACCTTTTTCCACCAACATGGAATGGGTTCCGTTCCGGTTCGTGCACCTAATTTTGAACCGTTCTGAGCATTTTGACCAAAAATAAATTGGTTTGGAACCTGAAAAGTTGGTTCCCAGCTGGAATCAAAAAAATAGCAGGTGTTCCTTCACCTGATGTGCAGACCATGATGACATCAGTGGGTGTGTCATATTCTACAGGTTGGAAAGAGAGGATGGAGAAGGCAACAAGGGTCTATGGTCTACTATGGTAATAGTTTTCTACATCTTCTTATCATTAATAGTTGGTTCATGCTTGTTTTTTGGATAAAAACAAATATCTGTAATAACAGATCAAGAGCTTGCAGGTAATCAGTGTGATCTGCCATCTAATACTGTTTACTTCTGCA
Organism: Macquaria australasica; assembly: GCA_005408345.1. Classification (NCBI taxonomy): domain Eukaryota; kingdom Metazoa; phylum Chordata; class Actinopteri; order Centrarchiformes; family Percichthyidae; genus Macquaria; species Macquaria australasica. The sequence continues at coordinate 770,734 of SEMN01000215.1, read as the reverse complement.
TTGCTCAATGCCCTCCATTGATGACGCATCCTTGATTGCAATGGTTCTGCTCAAAACTGGTAGAAATGCGGGCTGGTTCGCTAGTTAGCACCAAGGTTCCTAGAATCCTGAAAGGAACCGGTTCAAGAACCAGAGCTAATTTGGTGAAGAGAAGGCATTAGAGAAGACGTCAGGGTGAATGGTTGGGCAAGTGTCAGACTTTGTTACTGGAGACCGCTAGGATCTGCCTTGTTTTCCACTGTTTTACAAACCAAAACATTTCAGATATACAGTACATTATTGAAAAGGCACCTGCCACTCGTGCTCTCTCTCTGCTCCATACCATCAAAAAAACAACTTGTTGCTCGATTTTCTCCTGAATTAGAAGACGGAGAGGAAACGGTGAAGAATCTGTACTCCCCAACACTGTGCAATCTACAATCTACAGTTTACATGGACAAATGCATAACAATGCAGCAAAACACACATAGGGTATTCTGAATCAGAATGTCACTTGTATATTGAAACACACTACCCTGCAGTGCTTATCCAAACACATGAATTTCCATATTTGCCATGTTGCAAACCAGCTGTAGCATTTGTGTATTTCTTGTGTGTATTTTACTACTTACTAACACGTTGCATTGAAAAAGAAATCTGTTAACCACTTCCACCTGTCGGAAACATTTTGGAAGTTTATTTTTTCCTCTAGTGGAGCTCCCAAAGTTAACAAAGCAACCATATGTGAGGCTGAAATATATGAGAAAAGGTGGATAAAGTGATGCACAAGGTTGCAAGTACTTCCTCTCTGATGTAACGATGCAGATATATAAAACACAGCAGCCTGGAATTGAACATGTCACTGTGTAAACATCATATAGCTTCACTGAGGAACTGGAACAAGCAGAGAGAAAAGAAGAGACCTAAAGGGAATGAGAGGGTTCCACCCTGGCTGGTTTGGAATCTGACTTTACTGACTCTGACATCCAGCTGACCTTTGACCTCTGTAGTGGGACTGTTAACAAACAGGGCCTGGTTTGTGGAGTTGTCATTTAGCCTGAAGCACGTGGAGATGAAAGAGGAGGAGAGCAGCACAGCTAGGCTTTGCTACAGAGCCTCATGATACTCCAGCTCTCTGCCAACACACAGACAGATGAATAAAAAATGAAGAGAAAAGGATGGAGGAACCAAATGAAAGAGAATCAGAGTGTAACCTGGAACTGATGCTGAGGAGAGAGGGGAGGGTAGTCAGGCCACCATGACTGTCTCTGCCTATTTCTCTCTCTCTCTCTCTCTGTCTCTCTCTCTCTCTCTCTGTCTCTCTGTGTGTGTGTGTGTGGTTTAGCTTGGCAGCTGCTCAGTGCTTCGGGAATGCCACAAAATAAACAGTTAGAGTAACATCAACGTAGCCTTGTTGCTCCCCGCCCACCAGAAATCATCAGCCACTGTGTAAAACTCAATGATGCTCAGAAAGACAAGAAAGCTCTGAAGAAATACAACTCTGCTGGATGTGTGGAAGTGTGTTGTTGTGTGTGCATATAATGAATATGTGAAAGCACTTCTCAGAATTTATCCTGGGAACTTAAGTGTCTTTTTATTCCACAAGGAAGAAACACCATTGTTTTCTTTTAAGTATAACTTTGATTAAAGTGCACATTAATGACTAAATTGGGAACAAAATTCACTGGTCAAAAATAGGCAAAGGAGGAAAATAAAACTGTACCATTTATACCTAGTAACTACAGCCTTTCCATTAAGAAGTCCTGTTCATTGATTTGCAGCATTGTCCATAATGACCTAACACACCTGGAGGCATTTAAAGGAAACTCCAGCAATTTCACACATCAAAGTGTGTTTTGGGAGTAGGCTACTACTGCAAATGTGAAAAAAGTTGTATTTTTTGCCTCCCAGAAGGAGCTGTGCAAAGTCTGATGAATGTCCTCAAATGATGTCACTTGAGTCAGCGTCGGTCGGGGCTGAAGACAAGTTTGAAAATGAAAACAATCTGTTGGTGTGGAGTTAGAAAGGAGTGAGCTTACCAGACCTCTGTAGCCCGCTGCTCATCTCTGCTGCAGGGTACGTTAGCTGCTACTAGCATAACACACCCCAATCTCTGACCAAACTGTCGCAGGTTGAGTTATATTGTGGGTAATATGGGCACCAGATAGTGAAGAATATCTGGAATAAGTAAAAAAATAATATCTCTGATTCTGTTGCATTGATTCTGATCCTTTGAGTGCCATGCTAAATCTGTAGAGCACTCTCTTAAAGGGATAGACATCATCGGTGTAAATGGTACGCCAAAATCACTAACGCAGTCTCTAACTGTGACTGTCTGCTGTTTGGTGCGGGGCAGGTAGTGTACAGTGGGTTTATCAGAGCCTTTTCACTGAAAACAGTTGCCTGCTGCTGCTGGAAATAAAGCTAATGAGAGCTGTGAGACTGAACCAAAACAGTAAAGTTGAGGGCTATAAAACTAGTTACATAAAAGACGCTAAAACACGCCGTAGAACTGAAGGGAACTGCAGAGTGGGTGATAATTCTCTGTGGATTCATTATTATGAGCCACACCTGTCATATTAAGTATAGTCATTTTTTCCATTGTTAGTAAAAAATCATATTGTTGCTTCAGTCTTGGTAATATGGGATATTCAATTTTTTAGCAGGATATGGGCAGTGTTAAATGCCAAGGAAATATTTTGGTATGGTGTGTGTGTTAGAGAGAGAGAGAGAGAGTGTGCACTTCATCAAACTCAAACATGAATCTCTAAAGGAGTCACATTTACACACTTGCATATACACTTGCACAACTTCTTTGCTCAGAAGTAAGACAGGTTCTATTCTAACTGACTAATGGGCGAGAGCAGCAGCATGCAGGGACACATTCATGAGCACAGAACAGGTTTTGAGAGCAAACAAGGGCAAAATGATGAGAGTAATGGATGTGTCTGGTTTGAGCTTGCAGTATTGCTTACTTTTCTCGCTGTCTTCAAGGTGTCGTGCTCTCATTGTTGGCAGTTTGTATCTGACTTTAAACACAATGTGCACAAAATGTATCCTCGCAAAGCCAGGTTTATATTTTGCTGAAGATTTCAGTCTGTAACACATCCAATGGCAACAAAGGAGCCTTATCTTACATATCAGACCAATCAATGAACTTCAGGGAGTATTTAGATGATAACTACATTCTCTGAGCCTCTTCAAACTCCCAAACCTACTGAGCAGCGATTTATACTGGCTGCTTTAAATCTACAGTGAAGCAGGATTCTACAACTGCATGGCCCATGTCTCATCTCATTGATCAGAAACAGATTTTGATAGACATTAGGGTTGGACGATGCGGCAGTACACACTGCAAGACACTAGAAGTTTGTCTAGATTCTTCATAGATGTTCCCATACTGTGTCTACCAAGGCAGCTATCCTTATCTAGCCATTCATTAATATCTTTGGTTGTATTAGCCCCATGTGGGTCATGTTGCGAATCAGTGAGCAGGACTGCTTGATGGTTATACTGGATTTACACGAGTTTTACATTGATGTGATGAGGTACTTTTTCAAGTATTTAATTCACTGGATAAACTACAGACACCCCCCATCTGATTATTTTATGTATAAACACTTTCTCTGTTTAATATCCAGAAAATGTATTATATTACGATATATATATATAGCTATCGCAAAATAGAATGACATTTGATTTTGTCCACCAATAGTAAACAGATAAATACAAATTTTATGACATTTCAGTCGCAGCCATGGTGTTTTTCCAGCTTGAGTATTAGAAGCAAAGAGCAGCGATGGCCCAGTGAGTGTAGGAAAGGTTTGTGTTGATCTCTGATTGAAGGAGAGAAGCCTAATTAAAATGATACAGGCAATGTCACAGGCATTGTGAAGCTTCTCCATCTGGACTGTGGAGGACTGGTTTTGCATTTAAGGATCTGCCTTCATTAGCACTCCAATTTCTTTTGTGGTCACTCAGTCATTTTGCCGTTGATATAATGCTGTACACATGTGCAAGGGTGTAATTTCCATTGGGAATTGGAGGGGACATGTCCCCTCACTTTTTCTGTTATACAGTTCAAATGTGAGTGCTACAGTCTCTCCAAACAGAGTCGTCTTACTGCTCCACGTGAGAGAACCTCTGTGTTGATGAGCTGCAGCGAGTGTTTCCTTGTCTCCTTTTTGCCCCGGGTTTTGCCTCTCAGGCAACAGAAAGGCTGCTCTGATTTTTTTTTATGTATTTTTACTATTTGACTGTTTCTTTCATGTCTCTCCTTTGCATGTTTTTGGAAAAAAAAACCTTTTAGTTAGTGTTTTGATTTACAGGTGAAGATGTGTAACGTTATCATTTTGATAAAAACATGCCACAGTTCAGTTAAATCAAAGGGCAATGTTACTGAGACAACAATTGATTTTTGATGACTAAAACCATATTCAAGTGTTAGTCTGCATGCTGCATTTGCTCTATTTTATTGTTTGTGTAAAAGTTCTCAGTTCTCAATCAATGAAACTAAATATAATTTTCAGCAGTTTTCAGGAGACTGAAACAGCATTTCTAATCTCTATTTTGACATTTATGCTAAATGTATTATTTGCTAGGTAAATTCAGGAACCAAACCTACACCCTTGCAAAGCATGTCTGTGAGTAGGATGTGAAAGAGTGTGTGTGAGCCCATGTGCATGATAATGTAATTTGTTTGATTTTGACAGAGCCTTAATTTTACAATCCAATGTGGTTATACATGTAGTTTCTCGTGTGTGTGTGTGTGTAGCTGTGTGTGTTTCTTTGTGTAACAAAAGATGGATCTGAGGCTAAAGGGAAGTGTGAACACCCGCAGTCCAGTTTAACAGATCCAAGCTTGGACTCCATGTGAGACTGAGCGGTTATCACTGCAGCAGAAAGACACAAAGTGTGTGTGTGTGTGGGCGTGGGCGTATATGTCTACAAGCCAGTGGTTACAGCAATCCTCTGTGGTGAACAGATCATAAGATTTAGAGAGAGACAGGAGGAGAGGAAATGAAGAGAATTAAGAAGCACAGGGAGAGAAAGGAGAAGACAGAGGTGAAGGCGACATGTCACTCAGTCACACACTCTGCAGGTGTTTCCATCTTCAACACTGTGGCAGCAAGGACGTGTGTGTGTGTGTGTGTTTTCCACAGTTATTACTATGAGTGTTGTGTTTTTTTTGGGAGAAAGAGTTCCTAAGTGGGTCATTGGCTGGGTGGGGCAGATCTACCCATGAATAGTTTCCTGTACAACCTAAATACACACATAAACACACTCAAAGCTGGACACCATACGATACTGCCATGTGTGAATTTATTCCCTCCATGTGACCTTTGACCTCTGACTGCCTGTGGTTGTGGTCATGTGTTTGGATCTTTTTCAGAATGAAGCACATGCTCCATATTTCATTCAGAGGATCATTTATGTGAGTATTGTAAATACTGTAGTTTCACTGAGATTAGACAGGCTAGAATCATGTCTTTGGGGAAACTGGGCCACTGCAGGAGCAAGGAGTAACAGAATGGGACACTGAGTGTGTTTACATGAGTGGCAATGTTCTGAAAATAATCCATAGAAGACTTTACACAGGCAGAATCTGGTGTGGGAAAAGCATAGACTGCAGTGCTGAAACAATGAAGTCAGTTAATCAACAACTGTGATAATTCATTAATCATTTGAGTTCCTTCTCAAGCTAACATACCAAACATGTTCTGTCTGCAGCTTCTCCAACGTGAGGAATTGCTTTTTTCTATTTTATGTCATTGTAAATTGAATATCTAGTTGTGATGGGCATTTTGTCACTTTTCTGTGCAAATCGCATGAACATGCTACACATTGGTATTCTGGTAATCAGATATATAGATATATATACTGGAAATACTGGAGTACTTTGAATACTGTTAGCTCAGTGCTGAACACTGATGGAACACTGATTACTAACTTTCAGGAAATGCTCTTGAGGAGAGTGTGAAACCATGCCTGCCTGACTCACTGTGCTGTCTGCCTGCTGTGTTTTCAACTCCAATCATTACATCTTATTTCCTTGAGGGGGACCTCTCGTGTCCGGTCTGCCATGACATCTTCAAAGATCCTGTTCTCCTGTCGTGTAGTCACAGCTTGTGTAAAATCTGTCTGCAGAGCTGGTGGGCTGAGAAACAAATCCACGAGTGTCTGGTTTGTAAGAGAAGATCTTTGTGGAGTGACCCGCCTTCTAATTTGGAGTTAAAGAACCTCTGTGAGGCTTTCTTACTGGAGAGAGCACTTCTGTCTGAACCGGTAGCAGCCAGTGTGTGTCATCTGGCGAGATTCAGAAAAACACACCGCCCACAGGTTCAGACCCATCGATGAAGCTGCGAAGGATCACAGGAGAAAACTCAAGGAATTGCTCAAGCCTGGAAAAGGTTCTCTTACGTCAAGTAAAAGGAAACTGTGACCTAACAGAAGAACACATCAAGGTCCAGGCTCAACACACAGAGAGGCAGATTAAGGAGGAGTTTAAGAAGCTTCACCAGTTTCAAGAAGAGGAAGAGGGTAGGATCTCTGCTTTGAGGGAGGGAGGAAGAGAATCAGAAGAGTCAGATGATGGAGGCTCTGAGCAGAGAGATAGCAGCTCTTTCAGACACTGTCAGAGTCACAGAGGAGGAGCTGAGAGGTGAAAACATCTCATTCCTGCACAACTACGAGGCTGCAGTGGAAAGATTCCAGCAACGCCCCCTCATGTTTGATCCAGAACTGGTGTCAGGAACTCTTATAGATGTGGCCAAACACCTGGGTCTGTCCAGAGGAAGGACGATGTGCCTTCTGGACTTTACGATTCTAAAATGGTAAACACAGAGCATGCTCCGAATGTTAATTAATGCCCATGGCACATCCCAACATAAGTAGTAGTTAAGGTACAGTAGCCGGGATGTGCCAATCGGGAGAGAAATTGTGATAGAATTGCTGCTTTTCTGAAGAGTTGATGCAGTGGATGTTTTCATCGTATTTGGATACCGGGCTTCAAGATGATGCCTGCATTAGTTTCTCTCCCTGGCCCATGTACTCTGCACAAAGACTTCACCATTAAAGTGATGTCACACACATAAAAATATCTTTTCTAGACTCTGGGGGACCTTAACAAACATTAAACCTAATAATACAAAGAGTAATAATTGTTGTTTGCAGGTGGTTGTGTCCTGTCAACACTTCTACAGATGCCATTTTTATAATAGTGGTCTCTGGGGAAAATGCTTTATGGGCTGTAGGGGATTTTTTTGGTTAGCCACCAGGACAAATCCATTTGATGTACCTCAAACCTGGGAAATGTGAATGTGGGGTAACCTGACAAGTTGTTCATCGTTGGTTGACATGCATCAGGATACTGCAGTCAGTGTGTGAGCTTACATAAAAAACAATGTTTGCAGGTGTTTTGATGTGCGTCAGATGTAGAGCTAGACTGATGAATTAGTCAGGCCAATATATCAGCCAATATTATATTATCGCAGTCAGATATATCTGTGTATGTCAGCTGCTATATAATAAGAAATTGTAGTACAGTAACACCAAACTAGATTAAGGTAATTTAGAAACAGTGTCTCCATTACATAGTTTGTCCACCAGAAAGCACTGACAGTTGATTTATACAATGTACGATGTCCTTTTCAATATGTATCTTGGTCACAATTCTTAAAAACCCCCATCCATATTAAGATTGTTACAATAAAAAAGCAGAATCAGAATCAGGTTTATTGCCAAGTCGGTTTTCTCATACAAGGAAATCGCCTTGGTATAAAATGCTGCTTATACAGTAATGCATCTGTAATAGTTATAATATGTAAATATATATCACTCACAGGGATTTTTCTGCTGTTTATGAGTAAGTTTGATATTTTAAGTACATTTGATGATACTTCCATGTAAGTCTTTTGAATGCAAGTGTTCCGCTTCCAGGCAAGGCAGGAAAGACCCAAATGCAGGACGCAGGAGACAGACAGGCTTTTAATTGTTTTACTGAAGAAAATGTAAGTTCTTTACAAAAATGGTTCTTTAGAGGCGCGACGTGACAAACCATGGGATTGGCAACGATCTGGCAATAAGACCAGGGAGACACTGACAATATATACACAAGAGGTAATGGGGAACAGGTGGAAACAATCGGGGCGGGGCAGACAATCACACAGGCGGGAAACACACAAGGACTGGAAGTAAAGGAACCTGAAACGAGAGGGAAGGTTAGACTTTTCAAAATAAAACAGACACGCCAGAACAGGAAACAGAAATATGACAGACATGAACTTAACACAACCGACGAGACATAACAGCAAGGCTTTTTCTTGTAATGGAGAAGGTTTTACATTGTATTGCTACTGTTACATAACTAAAGGATCTGAGGACTTCTACCACCTTAGGTCATAATGATTAAGGTAGCGGTAATTTACACAATTAGCCATCTATTTCTTAATTGGGATACTAAGATTCATTTTATATTATATTGTATGTACGGTAGCTTGAATTTGCAGCCTTTCTTCTGATTTCAAATGAGGAAAGCTAACAATGCTAATTAGCCACTGTGGAGGAACTGGAGGATAAATGTAACAACAGTTGGTCAAGTCTCAGGTCCTGAGTGGCGGGGAAAGGACGAGCAATCCTCTCTATGGTGAATATGAGTTGTTACCATCAGGACGGAGGTTGGACTTTGTGGACTTCCTGTGCCCAGAGATCCTTTATACCTTCCAGTATAGCTCTGTTAAACAATTCCTGGTGATATGAGGTGTGTGTCACTTGCATTTTGTTGTACTTAATTCTTGATTGTTGGTGATGTTATTGTGGAGCACTTTGTTGTTAAATGTCTTTAATTGTAATGTCTTTTTTGTTGTAGTTGTATTTATCTGACAGTTGCCACAGACACAAAGAGAATTTCGAAAAGGATAATAAATTAAACTAGCTAATTAAGGTGAAGAGAAATGACCATAACTGAAGCAAGAACGCATCTTGTTTCAACAACATAAGTTTTGTTGTTACCAGTAAAAAACATTTAATATTATTTCCTTATATAAGCAGTAACATCCTTTTCTTGTATTTAAGCAGTTATTTATTGCACCAAGGAAGATGTAGTTTAATGTCTGTTAATTAGTTTGTCTGTGTGTCTGACAGCAGGATTTCTTAAAAAGTGCATTACCAATAAATTTGCTGGACTGATAGGCCTCGAGCCAAAGAAAAGTCAATTTGATTTTAGTGTTGATCCAGATGGGAGAGTTCCACCATTAAACAATTATTGATTGGCGCCATAACTGTGAAACTAATGGAGATAGAGGCTTGATTCTAATTCCCAAGAGGAAGTTAGCCAAGTCAAGAAATCAATTCAACTTCAAATTGAAGCAATTGGAACGATGTGTTCAGGTGCAACAGTCAGTTGTTGAATTGTTGAGCGTTGGGGGAGGTTTGCGCTCTCTGAGTGCCTTCTTGTTTTGAAAAAGAGGGGGCATCACTTTTTTGTTTGTTTGTGGATGTGGATATCTCATTTTAAAATGAACTCCTGAAAATGACAATGGGAGTTGTTTTGCAGCTCACTCTTTGTTCCATGTGTAGGTGACTGCATGCCTCTTACTCTGTCTCTGCTGACTCTCTGACCCTTGAAACAGGAATGGTCTTATCCCCGCTCAGCACAGCGAGTCATGGAGCTCCAAAAACTCCTCTGACCCCATTTAACCTGACACTCTCTGAAAATGACTTTCCTGTTATTCCGGCTCACTTGATCAGGGGTGTCCAGATATGTGCATCTAGGCCGCTGATACCCAGAGGGATTTGACTGCTGAGTGAAGCTACGCTGTGATGCTACACTATGGGTCGGACTGGAATCTTTGCACAAATAGCACCAGCCACAGTGTGGATTGTCATCAGACTATGTCCAAAGGCTGATAGCACCTTTTCCGAATGGCCACACTCGAGGGTGGGAGGAAAAGTCTCCTCCTGGCTGCATCCCACTGCCTACCCCTCCTACTTTACACATCTACACACCTGGCCTATTGCGTGTGATTTGGCGGACTCAGCACCCCCATTTTAGCAGTCTGACAGGCACTCCATTTGAAGCCTGCTGAGTCCTTTACTCTGTCTAACTGATATCCCAATGGTGTCCACTTAAGGTGGATTTAATCTCTAGGGGTTTATGATAAAATGTTATTGTTTCCTAATCAGTTAGTTAGTGCCCAAATAATTACATTATTTTACTGACTGTTGACTTCTTACTTAGTTTTGGATTAGGGTTAAAGTGACATGAAGAAGCTTCTCTGTATTAAACTTTTGCAGTGACAGGTACTTGTTTCAATGTGACAGTAAAAGTCTCATTGTAAAAGTTAAATTGTATCATGTAAAAATGTCTCTGAAATATAGATGTTTTCATGTCACTCACTGTGACATGCTGAAGGTTCTTGGTGACATATAGAAGTTAAATTGTGACACGTAAAATGATACAGATATTTCCATGTGACATGGTGAAGTCTCATTGTGACATCCTGAAGGTTCATTGTGACATGTAGAAGTTTAATTGTAGCACATCACAGTTCTTTAGTGACACATTTGGCAGTTTCTAATGCTGCTGGTGTCAAAGTAGTTTAACAACATAGTTGGGTTCATAACTGCTGCAGAATGAAATGTTCAAAGTGGTTGAGAAAACGCAACCTTATTGGCATCATTCTGTGATCGTACACACAAACCTACATTACCACTCACTCACTATCAGCCTCAGAAATACAAACAGTTTCTTTAAAAGTAATGAAGCATTTCTTCTCTAAAGATCATTTATTGATGGTCCATAAGAAACTTTTTATTAGCAAACTTTGGGCTGTTGGAGTGAGGAGGAACCTTGGCTGGCTGGATTGATTGAATTGAGCCTGCTGCTCAGCGGTGGAGAAACACTCTGAGACATGGCTCTGTAGAGAGAGTGAGGGCTTCAAACTGAGCTCAATCAAATCACTCTCTGTCTGTCTTATGACGGTTGTGGACTACCTGAGTGACTCCAGGTTGTTATGGACTGAAATGTTTGTAGCACAGATTATTGAAAAATGCAAAGTAATGAAAGTTGGCATTGAATGTTTAGTCAGATTTGTAATCTTCTTGTCAAATTAGATGTTTCAGTCTGTACCAGTGTTGTAAGTTTGAACACTCTTTTATTAGTCAAGTAGTCAAATTCGATTCAAATACAGTTTATTCATCGTTCCCCTTGGAATCAATTGTAATAACTGCCTCGTGAAATCACATGACAGTCGGTCGCATGATAACAAATGGCATGTTAGCGTTGTCACTGTGAGCATGTTAGCATGCTGAAGTTAGCATTTAGTTCAAAGCACATGGCTGTAGGCTCTTATTTTATTGGTAGTGTCAAATAGTCCCCACTTTGAGACCATTAAAATTTACAGCATGATTTGACTAGTTTTACATTGGCCTGTTTTTTCTGGAAACATAATTTTAGAATTAACCGCTGTAAAACCAAAGCAACAGCATGTGGTTGGTCATTTTGAATTAAAGATATCAATTAATGAATTAAAAATATTATATTTAAGTTTTCTTTTTCACTGGATTATAATAGTGTACATGTTAGACTTATTCTGAGCTATTCTATTCTGTGCATTTGACAAAGGAATGCAGTGTCAGGTTGCATGTGGTGTGTGTCGGCTGACTTTGTTGACATTTGGATTAAGGATGATGCTTTTAAGAGCTTCCGGAGCGTTAGCCTGAGGGTGCACCCTTCACCTGACTCTCAGAATCTTACAGACCACTCAGTTAAATTGCTGATAGCACGGCCTACAGCAACACTCAACACTGCATAAAGATAAAACATTTTCAGAGCTACCTTATCATATTGTGAACCTTATATTGCCACATGATGAAGCTCAGACCAAGATTAATTCTACTTTGTGATTCCCTAAACTATACTTCCACAGAGATAACCAACATGTGGAAAATGTAACATGGAAAATGCAGTGAATCTCAAAAAATCTTTGATGGCACCTGAAGAGAAGAATTACATGCAGGGATTATTTTTTAAGAAATTGATAATAGTTTCTTTTTGATATCTACCAAATGCTAACAGCAAAATCAGTTCCTAAAGACCGTGGGAAGGTGTATACGATGATCTTGCCAAACATCCTGAACTGTAAGACCTTTTTCTTTGTTTTTCTCTTTGGTGTATCGTCTTAAATCCTCAGTTGTTTCCCTGCACACACTCACACATGTCATCCTCCCCTTTCTGCACACGGGGCGTCCTGACCTCTCTGTCTCAGGCTCTCACTAATGCAGAAGGTCAGACTGTGAGTGTGTGTGTTCTATGCATGTTTAAATTCAAAGAAAAAAATTCAGACTGCACACAAATCAAATCAAATTATTGATTGATTTAGCAGATTAGCCCCTAACTGAAAATCACTTTTAATCATTCTGGTACACACAAAGTACACAGGCAAGTATTTGAACAGTGCCATTCGTGTCACAGCCACCTATCTGTGTACACGCTGTTAAAAGAAAGTATACCACGAGCCTTTGTTGCTGCAAATGTGACTTTTTGAAGTCACTGAAATTTTATCATTGGTTGGACAAAATGAGCAACTTGATTGAGTATGTCAACTTGCATTTTATACATATATATATATATATAAATTGATTATTTGAGAAAAGAATTGTCAGATTTCTCAGTAATGTTAGTTGCCACCACAAACACCACAAACTAAATTCACTTCTCCAGTGTGTTGGGGTGGAGGCAGATATCTCAGAGACAGATATCTCAAAACCTGGACAAATCAAACCAAAAGAAGAGTTTCCTGGGATGATCTTTGAAGAGAGGGTATGACTGTGTGTGTGTGTGTGTGGTGGAGGGAATTTTTGAGCCACTGTTTGCTTTAGACATGATGCTCTGCTGCATTTCCAGTCTGTACTCCATAAATTTTAAACTAGCCCTCCTCCAGAGTGTTAGCCTGAGTATTCATGTTCGCAAAAGTCTTTGTAATAAAAATCCTAGCTATAATCTCCTCACCATGATGCATGTCCACAAAGTGTAATGATGCAGTCCAAGTACTACGTGTACACATGTGTGTTCTTCACCAAACAAACCAATCACCAAGGCCTCTGCATAGGATCAGCAGGAAAACATTGGGACACACACAGCTTGACCCCAGCACTGCTACAAAGCAGCATGGACATTTTAAAGAGAGCTGATTCATTTGGTCTAAGTGGCTGTTAATAAATAGACCTTCAGCAGACAGAAATGAATAATCCCAGTTGAAGCAGCCTAAAAGCAGCTCAGTGATGAGAGAGAGAAATGACTTTGAATGACCTCTCCTGGGATGCTCCACTGTTTCCAGTGTAGGGCTGTGAGTAGTTTATAATTATAGGGTATGTTTGTGCCTATACCTGCACAACCTGGAATTAACCTTAAGTGTGTTTGTGTATGTGTAAATGGTCCCAGACTGGAGGTCATTGTGCCAAAGACAAAGACAGACAAGAGGGAGAACAATAAGCCCGACAGGGGACACATTTAGGGTTGGATAAACAGATAAAGATGACGCAAATAGAAAGCTGAAAGATTGGAATTCTGATATATTTTCTCTTATCAGCTCTCTTTGCCCCAATTGTAAAATTTTCTGAATTTTTATTTGTCAGCTGACTGATAAGACCTTTCTGTGGGAAATGGTTTTGAAATATGGCAGAGTCAGAGCAATACAGGGGAGGAGAGGAGGTCTGTCTGTCAGCTCGCTGCTGCTCAGTGTCCTCCACCCAAAAACTGAATGATGAAACTGTTTTGTCACCTAATAATAAGTGCTAGGACAAGTGTCTCACAGAGTGCACCCTCAGCCAAGCTTTATCCTCCCATTCAGCTTGGATTTGGTTCAGTGCTGTTGTTTAGTTTTTACTTTTCTACGGCATAATGTGATACGTGTAGAAATGTATTAGTACTTCAGGAATAGAAAGCATGAATTTTCTGTTAATACTCTAAACCTTTATGTTTTCCCATTCCAAGTTGTAAAACCGTTTTGAATTCCTAAAATGTTAAGATTAAGTTCTAGGTTTGAGAAAATACTCTTAACTCAATATTCACTTACTAGGTTTTGACAGAGCTTTCTGTTGTATTTTTATTGATATCAATTAATTGATAAGTCAATTATCAGCAAATCATTTTTTGATAAACCATCAATCATTTTGGCTCTATTTTCTACTGTTAAGAGTACTGCAAAGATTTAGTATTGCACTTCCATAAAGTTGGGGGACTTGCAAGAAAGAGATAAAAAAAAAAAAAGAACAATAAAATTTGAGGCATCAGAAACTGAGATTTTAGTCTCTAATATGGGTTTATCTCCAAAAACACTTCCCATAATGTAACCCAATAGTGTATCTTCACTAGACCCTTTCTGCCTGGTAAACTCCATTCCCTATTTAGTATACTCCAAAACAGACAAGGATGTGCACATTTTCACGCATGTGCTGTTGGCGTATACAGTCTGTGCACACAGTCAGCGTGCAGCCCAAAACTGATGATCATGCAGATCCTTCAGATTTATGTCAGGACGATTCTCGTGGACACGTGGATGCGGAAAGTATAATTTGAGCCTCGCGCAGGCTCCAAGCTCAAGCCCAGATAAGCCCTCCAGTGCCACAGACATTCTACAACATGATGAGAGAAGTGAACTTGATGTGTAAAAATCTGTGCAGTGCCCCATTAATTATTTTGTAATATTAGTTCATTTTTAAGTAGTAGATATCTTCATATGGGAACTCTACCTACAAAAAAACTATCTACATCAATTCATCTACAATACTTTCCTGATTTTGTTGTGTGTGAATGTGTGTGTTAATAATTTATGGGTTAGGGTTAAGTAATCCTCAGGAAGCGAGGTTAGAGGGGCCACAGGAAACACACTCATCTGTTTCCTGTGCAGAGTCTTCACACCCCCCTCAGCTTCATCTGGAAATCTGTCCTGATTTTCCCCCTGCGTTATGTGTATGTCCATTTAGGTCAGGACACAGCAGTTGTGCTCGCTGTCCAAACAGTCACACTCACACACACACACACACACTAAATATGTGTGTGGCTGCAGCCTTTACCCCTGGCAGGCTGGGTGCAGACACATTGTCCTCACCAAACTTTTTCTCTGACTTTCTGATTCCAAACATCTCCTAATAGGTTATCCAGTGTTCCTAACACTTTTCTTAGGCCAGAAGCTGAATGAGCATATTGACTGTCCTTGTGTGAGGGTAACTCACTGCACTTTTGTAAGGCACCAAGCAGTTTTTAGTCATCTTAAAGAATGTTCTCAGTGGTATTTCTGGCTTTACCAAACCCTAAATTATTGATATACATTATCTGAAATCTTTTCCCTCAAGTGGGAGACAACATCTAGTACACGAGAACATAACAACAAGAGAGAGCTTAATAGATCACCAGTGACCTCCCTAGTTATCAGGAGTGTTGGCATAGCAACCAATTGGGTTGGGGAATTAACAGTGTGATTTGAATGCATCACCAGTGTGAGCAGTCTGAATCTCAACACTGGCCAAGGATACACTCTGATCACACTGATGTGTCTACACTTGACACTTTGCATTTTGCATCAACCTGCAGCAACGGCAAAGGATATGAGCCAGACTCACAACTGTTAGATTTAGTTTATTTGCTGTTGCACACCGATTTAGCATTGTGCTCCTATAACATTGTAATGGATAATTTAAAAATAAGGATCGCAATCGACAAAGTAGAACCAGAGATTTGTTTTATTCCATGCATGCACCTTTCTCCTACACTACCATGCAACTCGACTGCCAACAGTTCGGTCGGAGATTCGGGTGTGTTATGCTAGTAGCAGTTAGTGTAACCTGGAGCCCCTAGCTACAAGCTCACTTCTTTCTAACACCACACCCCCAGATGTTTCATTTCAGCCCCATGTGTTTCATTTCAGCGTTGCTGACTCACGTGACCTCACTTGAGGACATTTATCGTACTTCACAGATACCCCTTTTCCACCAACATGAAATGGGTTCTTTTCCGGTTTGCGCACCTATTTTCGAACCGTTCAAAGCATTTCAACCAAATATAAATTGGTTCGGAACCTGAAAAGTTGGTTTCCAGCTGAAACCAAAAAATAGCAGGTTTTCCTTGACCTTAAGAACCTTCAAGAACCAGAGCTAATTTGGTGGAAAGAAGGCAACAGCTTCCTCTGGAGACACAAAAGGCTTTATACAACTTTATTCGCATATACAGTAGCATATGGAAAAAGTTCACCTTTAACAGGTTATTTGGGATATGTTAATATCAGTGCATAATGTGGATTGACAGCTGTTTTTCATATGTATGTTTAATGATCAAATTGCTTGCAAAAAATAACGTTACACTTCGTGAGTTCAGAATAAATCCTCAACTCAGAAAAGGATAATCGTCATTTTTCTTATTTGAGCGCTGACACACCATGTGAAGTGAGGGTGTATTGGGGTAGCTAGTGTCTGAGACGCAGCATGTTAGTGAGGTAATGAGTGTATGAGCCCACAGACAGGCAGATGAGCAGAACAGGGTTGACACATTTATCCAAACACTGTTCGGGGGAATCCAGCACCGGAGGAAAAATGGTATGTTGACGTATGGTCGAGCCTCCATCTTTAAGAATCAAACGTGGAAGCTGTGCAGAGTTTGAATCAGCCGATTCATGATCAGAGTTATGACTTTTTGGAGTACGCTGCCTTCCTGACATTTCACACAGTCGCAGATTCAGAAATCACCGTCTGGTGGGATGTGTTCACCAACCTAAGACTTAACATTCCTCAAATGGTCTTTGGATTAGAGCTAAATATTTGGATAGCTGCTGGCCAAATTTCAGTAAAATTTGCTATGGATTTTCATGATCCCCAGAGGAGGATTTCTAATGATTATAGTAATTCCCTGACCTTTCCTCTGGGGCCATCATAGTATCAGAGGGGAAAAAAATAGAATTTAATGGACAGATTACCATGAAATTCATTAATTCATGAATTATCTCAGCATGAATGCTCCCCAAAGAGTAGCTAAAGATGGTGTTTTTGTTTTCAAATGTCCTGTAAACATAATTACCTTTTGTCATTTGTCTCCAACCCTGTCTCCCAAAAGTAACGTTCGTAACTAATTTGCATTACCAGATATGTTCAGTAGGAAACGTAATGGCAGCTGACAAGCTTTTATCAACATAAGTACATTAGAATGTATCTTTAGCCATGTTAGCCATGTGGCTCTAGGGATGTCTATGTTGGTTGGTTGGTTGGTTAATCGGTCCACCAATCTGCTCCAGACTGAATCTTGACATATATTTGTGGGTTGCTTGCACTGACATTCATGGTTCCCAGATGTTAAATCCTACTGACTTTTCATTTAGTGCCACCATGAGGTCAACATGTTTGGTGTGAATGGAGTGAAATGTTTCAACAACCACTGGACGAACTGCTATGACATTTGATAGAGACATTCGTGTTCTCCGCTGGATGAAATGTAATAACTGACCAAATACCTGAAAAACTAATGACATTACCATTGGGTTTAGTGCTAATTAGCAAATGTTAGCTTGCTAACATGCTAAACTAAGATGGTGACTATGGTAAACATTACCTGCTGAACATCAGCATATTACCATTGTCTTTATGAGCTTGTTAGCATGCTGATGTTAGCATTTAGCTCAAAACAAAGGTGAAAGATGGTAATCTTGGTTTAATGACACAAAGCCTCAGAACTAGTTCAGTAAGTCATCACTTCTGCTACTGCCCACCTCCACCTCCAACACACCCCAGCATCCCGAGGCGCATTCTCCCAGGGGCTGAAGTTATTATCGTCACTTGTGATGAGATCAGAGCCTAGATATCAAATTTCAATGCTGTACATACTCTATATCCACATAATAATTCATTCCATGAGAGCTGACTGATTGAAATACTGAAAGTCAACAGCAATTTAAAGCATGAGATGGGACATGTTGACTTTTATATTATTATATATTATATTCTATATTTAACCAAACTACAATCTTTCACTTACCTTAACCAAGTGCTTTAGTTTCCTAAACATACCAAGATGTAGTATGTAGTAAACCCTGGTCTGAGCAGAATCCTGTGCTTTGTATGCTGAAACATCTGCCCTCAGCTGCTCCTTATGACTTCTATGCAGTATAGGAACTTTAAAGAAGTTCTCATAGTTTATGTAACAATGTAATTCAAGCAGGAATTATTCCTCCAAAGCGTATCTGGCAAAGCAAATTAGTAATAAATTAACATATTTTGTATTGGACAGGGTTCTCACACTGGGTCTTTGCTTTGTCTTTCACAGTGTAAAAAAGTCTTAAATGTGACCTGCAGAAACTTGCACATACCTGTAGGCAGAGAGTTAAAGAAATTTCTGCTGATCAAGCACTGCTTACTTAACCTGCCAAGGAACAAACATGCACTCACTCCCAGATATCCCTCACAGCAAAACCATAGTCATTTTGGCAGTAATAACAATATTTGGATTATCATAAGGGTGTGTGTGGATGATATGGAGTCAGCTGTTTTAGCTGCGTCATTGTTGGTGCAGTCACAGCCATGTGTCATCAGGCATGGTTGTCTGAACCAGCCATTGTGACAGCAGAACCTTGTGTCCTGAACCCTGATGTAACATTACTGGGAAGAAAATGTACTGATTTAACCAACTGGTTCACTGCTGGTCTTATGCAAGAGCTGCATTGTCTGTGTTTTGAGGGCTGAAAGCAGCAGAAAAACAGTAATCTGTGTATGTGTGTCTGTGTGTGTGGGGGTGTGTGTTTGTAACAGTGTCAGCAATAGTATAATAAGAGAATCAAATAAATAAACATAGTTGGGTTTATTTTATGTTTTGATACCTATGCATGTCAGCAGGTTTTTATGAGGTTATGTGTATCCATGTGCATGCATACTTGCCTAAGATATATTTTATTTTATATCTCCATCAATACATTCTTTTCCTAATGACCTGCAAATACAGTAGAGTAGCCAAAGAAGGAGAGTTATATCAGGCGTCCAGGGTTGGTTGAATCATCAGTACCAAAGATGAGCAACTGTGTTAGAAAATATCTTGTTCTTCGCAAAATATGGCCAAAGATACAAACCTGTGTACATAAAACCTTAATGAGAGAAGTCAGTGACTACTCCCAAGGTGCATTTTAACAAGAAACATCCAATCACAGAGCTTCAAATTCTGTTGCGTATGTGACTAATGGTGACCAGAAACTAAAGATTACAGTTTGTAGGTATCTGATAAAACATTCATAGGTGAATTCACGGCTTTTGCGGCAGCTAAACCGGCACAAATACGATAAAAAGAAACCGTGTAATTCTCAAATCACCCACAAAGGGGGAAATGCAGCCCTAACTGCGTTGCCAAGCAAACAGTGTCAATGCAATCATTGCAAAATTGGCCCCTTTCTATGCAAATGATCCTAATAGCAAAATAAAGTCCAATTCACAAACAGCAGCTCTAATAGCCACACACAGAGTGAAAAATATTAACGTCTTCAGAGAATTGGTGGTAACTGAAGCGCATTTATAAGAGCTGTCATGCCCAGACTTTCCAGTGATCATGGCAGCAGTGATTGTAGCAGGCGAAGGCATTGTCATGCCAGGCATGCTCGTGAGCGGATATTTGGAAGGAGAATATCACTTTTTGATTGAAGCTCACTGTCTGCAAATGTCAGTTTTCTCCTTCTCTCTGCCATTGTCCTGCCTACTGTGTTCTTGGCGCAAAGCCACCATTTATACTTTGCCACATGGATAATTGCTATCAGACACAAAACAAGGGCAAATTGCACTCAGCTGCAAGACTTTATGTTCATGTTTGCTCTGTAATATCATTAGCGCAATATGTTTTGTGAATCGGACCTTGAGACGGGGCAGATAGCGGTTGCAAGTGACGCGCAATTCATGGTGCTGTCAGCGACCACAATCCATTCTTTGAGAATTCGCCAGTGAACAGTTTAAATCAATTACCTTTCAGATTGTGGGTCCGTTTTGACCATATGACGTAGTAGGAAAGCTAAAGCCAGTCGGGAGAAGAGCAGAAACATCTTTTCCATGGAGAAAAGCCTTCAGTGCTGTTCTTTGCTCTTCTTTCAATGAAGAAATACTCTCCAGTTCTGATAGAACTGATGCTATAGCAGCATCTACGCTAACCTCTTTAGAAGCCGCCATTGTTGTTTTCGAACAGTCTCAATCGTTACACCTAAATCACGCCTGTAGCTGTCAGTAGTTCCTCATAGGACGCTGATTGGTCTGAACCACTGTGGTTCAGACACAAGCGCATAACTTGAAGCCTGGCGAGATGGATTCTTGCGCATACTAATGGGTTGTACAGCCATCTTTGCCTTAGTAAAAACGTCAAAGTACAACTTGATTGTAAAATGATTGTAACATTATTAAATAATGAGCTGATGTTCGACAGGCAAGCATGACCTACATTACTTTTATCTTTTTAATAAGCAGCCTACTGCAGGCCTCTTAATTTCCACAACTAGTCAGTGTCTTTCTCTTCCGTTTTCCCATAATGATGCACATGGTGAAACTTGTCAACTTATTCATGCTGTAGTGTAAATAGAGATGGTGCAGCTGAAGTGGTGGGTTTCATGTAAGGGCCGGGTTATGCTTGAAAAGAACTAGTTTGTACGACGTGTTGTCAAACCACGTGATATCCTTTACATGTGGGGATGACGGCACACATTTTCAGACAATCTCTCCTGGAAGACATTCATCTTGCCGCACTTGGTTGTTCACATGAAAAGGGACAGAAATAGTTGTTTAAAAAATAAAAAAAGAGAGTTGGGAGAGAAGTTCAAACCATGGCTCCTTTCTCATCTCCGCACAGCTGACCAATCACAGCGTGAAGCGGGTGTGAATGACAGATTTCGGAAAGTTACAGAAATGGTTAGACACAGCCCCCCTAATCTGACACAAAGGTGTGGGAGGAGGGGTTTCCAAAGCTGTTCGACCATCTGACAAGCAGTTATGACAGAGCATACTGGCAGCTTCAAACTAAGTAGGTACAGCAGGGAGTGTTGACTTTACAAACTTAAGTTCAGCTGCCACAGGCTTCTGATTTGTGCCTCTGGCTGGCTTCTCATCATAGTGACGGCTGAAGCTCATGGTTATGGTGGTATTTAGTGCAACCCATCATACCAAACTAGTGGAAAAATATTGTGAACTGATGGTCAAAAATAAAATTGTAGCATTGTTAAATTATCCATGAGACTCCTGTGTTTCTATGTTGAGAGACGCTGACAGTATGATCAAAAGAATACTATGATATGGGCATTTATAGTGGGGAAAGATATCTGGAATCAGCAGCTTCTCCCACGCTGTTTTAACTATGTTAAAGTAAATACACCAAATAGATAATTAATAAAAACTGATGTTTGGAGGTGGTAACAATATGTGAGAATGATGTGAGTCACTGCTTTGAATAAAATAGCCTGTTGTTTTTGAATGAGTTATTAATAGTTCAGTAAAATGTCTTAATAAATTAAAAATACCAATACATTTTATTCATAAAACACAATTCAAGTTGTAAATAAACACTGCAGGCAAAGTGGTGACCTGGACAGCATCTTTGTGTAGAAATGTTTAAGAAGAACCAATCAAGGACAAGTATTGTCACTGTCACACACACACACACAAACCAGATTCAGAGGTTGCATGTGTGTTTGTGAGAGCCAAATACCAGCTGGTGTTAACAAAGTTCACGAAGTTGGCTGGTTGTCAAGTGTGTCAAACACCTCTCCTTAACACACATGCCCACGTACACACACACACACACACACACACACACACACACACACACACACACACACACACACACATTTATGACTAAACTCTTTCAAACTTGCTTGCAGTACTTCCCTAAATGTCCCATCTGGCCCCCCCTCGCCTCCAGCCTCTCTCTGTCTCTTAGCGCCATGCAGTGTGTGACAGTGTGCTGCTATGCCTTCACATGGAGGGTGATTGGTAGCAGTACAAGTTGGTGCGAGGCAAAGTGTGATTAATGCCCGCTGGCTGGAGAGAAAGGTGGACTTTTCTGCTGCGTTGGCTGTGCTTCCTCTGCCATCTGCTCGCTCTCGCTCTCTCCAGCCTCCTCGCTCAGATAGATGGAGGGAGTTCAAGAAAGGAATAAAACACTGGGTGCTGCCAGCACTCGGTTTGTGTCGGGGCGATTACATCAAGTTTACGCCCAGGAGCAGAGAGGCTTGGATGGTCAATCCTAGGAGCTCAGGCTATAGCTTGGACCTCCAAGTTGATTTATACAGAGAAGCCAGTACCGGGGGAACAATTTGAGAGTTTGAGAATACAGTTGCAATAGTTTGTGATATTCATTTTTTTGATAAAAATGTGTAATTTTACAAGAAAACAAAGTCATAACATTATGGCAAAGTTTTAATTTTATGAGAAAAGTTATGATATAATGAGATTAAGTCTTAATTTGGTAAAACAGAAATCTTTGAGAAAAATTTTATTTTAAAAGTCATGACATTATGACATAAAGCCATAATCTTACAAGAGAAGGTCTTACAATTATAAGAATACAGTTACATTAAGAAGTTGATGAGTATGATGAGAAAAAGTCGAGATTAAGAAAAATATGAGATTAAGTTGTAAATTAAGATGTATTAGAACTGAATGCTTTGAGAATAAAGTTCTCAAAACAGTCATAATATCATGAGAACAAAGTTGTAATTTTGCAAAAAGCTCCCAATATTGTGAGATAGTCATAACTGGACGAGAACTATAAGATCATAAGAATTTAAAAAAGGCACGTTAAGTTGTAATTATATGAGATATGGTCATAATATTATGAGATAAAGTCATAATTTTAATGGAAAGAAATTATTATGAGAGTGGATTCACAATCTTACAAAAAAGTCATTATAAGAAATTTAAGAATTTGCAATAAAAAAAGTATAATTTATTAGATAAAATTGTAATTTTAAATACAAATGTATATTCTTTCATCTCATAATATTTTGAGAATAAAGTTAGTAATTTTGCTAAAAAAAAGTCATGAGAAGAAAATCACAATATTTAACTTCACGGAAAAATAGTGTGTGTGTATATATGTATGTATATGTATGTATATATATATATATATAGACAGAAGGCAATGCTAAAACATGCACATGTAGACTACTTCACCTTATCTAATCTGAACATAAGACATTTAGTTAATTCTCAAAATAAAACAAATATTTCTTCTTTTGCTACAACTTTATTCTCTTGTTTGCTTGTTTTTGTTTTTTCCACCAGCAGTGGCCCTTGATTCTTAGTTTCTGCTGGACAAGGTTAAAACTTTTTAATTTAAAGTTTATAACCAGCGTCCTGCAGCAGTGGGCTAGCAGGGTCAGCGGCACTGTGCTTCAGAGATGTCACACTGCCCTCTGTCTTCTCTCCATCGGGCTCATCTCCCATCACGCTGCAGGCAGGATGAATAGGTAATCTAGTGCTGAGGCTGCCCAGGATTACAATGATGGAGGGGATCTGAGCTGTGCCAAGCTTATGAAATTCTCTCAATCCACGCTGGCAGCTACCAGGCCTTTCTCACTACGCTAATGTTCTCAATCTGGGTTTGAAGAGCTGAGCTCAACCACCAATCCCCTCCTCGTTGTGTGTATGTATGTGTGTGTGTGTATGCACATGTTTGTGTGTGTGCAAAACAAACAAATGGACAGCATGAATAGGATTTTCGAGGTGAGCCCGCTGCTCTGGAGTCAATGGAGGCTTATGTTTGGTTTATGAATTTAAAAGCAGGAGATGGCAGCGCTAACAGGCTTGTGAAAACACAAAAGTTGGCTGTTTTGTGTGTGACTGTTTAGAATGGAGCAGCTGTAGCGGTCAGTGTGCCGGAAGCTTCAGTGTCACAAAAGTAAAGTTTGTCCTTTGGCTTCCAGTTTGACCCACACCCACACACCCACACACACACACACACACACGCACGCACACACACACACACACACACACGCAAGCGCACACACACACACACACACACACACACACACACACACACACACACACACACACACACACACACCGCAAATCTCTCCCTCCACTCACACACACCCTAAGTGGATGATGTGGAGCCTGTGTTATGGAGCATTGTGTTCCCCCGCTGCAGAGTGTTCCCCTGCCACAGACTAAAGCCATAAATCGGATGAAGCCAGCGGAGCAGTGTAGGGTGCCGGTGCAGATACAGGTCTAACTGAGTGGACGTGGGCAAGAACACAAATACCTCCACTGCTGCCCATTTTCTGGTTATGTTAATGCTGTTTCTGCTTCATTGGGCAGACAGTACCTGGCAGAGAGTGACAAGAAAGATGGAAGAAGGAGGGGGGAGAGGGGGGACAAGTAGTAAGGGTGTGAATCACATTAGTCATGTTTTGGCCTGATGACAGCTGGTTTTCTGTGGGAAAAAACACACAGCTGCACTCTTGGTGGAAGGATACAGAGCGGCAGAAATGTTTTGATTTGTTCTGAGCAATTTCAGCAATCTGAACATAAGTTAATGCTTCAAAATGTAGAAGGCACAAGTGTTTCTGTCAAAAGGACGTAACATGAGAGACATGACAATTACAAATCATCGTCTAATGGCAGAAACATCCGCTTTTTTCCTTGCTAGAGCCCTAGAATCTACTAGAACAGCAATTAGATGAGTTGAACACTAAAGGCTGGGGTGTCGTCTGGCCACATCTGAAGGCAGAAGTGTTTAGAGTTGTTCCAAACAGCTACACATGAAGGCAGGGCCCTAGAGGGGGGAGACATGAATTCTACAAAGGGAGAAACAGCACACGCTTCCGTCTCACTTCATCTGTTCACATGAAAAGTGAAGAATGAAAAAAGAGAGCTTGAGAAAATCTTGCTTACCGGCTGGCTTTGTGGACTAGGAACGATCGTAGTTCTTAGAACGCCGTTTTCAGGGACTTTTTTAGCTCCTACTTCAGAGTAAGTAATCTCCCAGCACAAGAGGAACCTTGAGTGACGTAAGTGTACAGTGATTGGTCGAACACATGAGCCAATGCAGCACTGTCAACTGGCATCTTTAAAAACCAGTGTAACAGCTCGTAATGGTAACAACAGCCTTAAAATGGTAGCCTTAAAAAATGGACCAAAACACAGACAGATGGACCGACAGTGAAGTCCAGGCTTTATTGAGCGTATATGCGATGAGGGAAATACAATGTGATTTTGACTCGTCAAAGCAAAATATAAAAATCTTGTGTGTGACGTTGCTATACTGCCGGCCGGCTTACGTCACTTCAGCGTTCCTATTGGCGGTGTGAATGCAAACAGAAAAAAAGCCCTTGAAGGTATGTAGTTCTCAGGGGGAGCTCCCCAGTGGGCACTTCCTCTCAGGGAGTCTCCAGAACTGTTTGGTCCCAAAATGCCTAATGTTGGATTTTTGGGAAGTTGCAAACATTGTCTTAAGCAGCCCTCAGTTGTGATGTTCGGAAGGTTGCCGTTGTGGTAGGGGCATACCGACTTCTTAAAGGTACTTTGAAACATGGCGCCGCGGTCTTCAGTTGTAAGCAGAGAGAGGGCAACCTCCACTCTTGTGAACGTGCACTGCTGCTGTTGTTGTGTGGCTCATTTATGTGTTTTTAATAGTTTTGGACAGCAATGGAGCTCTATGACAGAAAGTAATAGTCAACAAATTCCATGAAAAGCATCAAGGGGACCTGTAGTCTTGCTCAAGTGTACTTTAACAGCGTGGCCACACAGAGGCTGGGACCCTGATAATCCATCTGAAAGGTCTTCTCCATCGCCAGATACACTGGCCCCATGAGTTAACGATTAGGAAGAAGAAGGCATACTTTATTAATGCCTCCAGGGAAAATTCAGTTGTTTCACTCTGTTGTTATTTTACACACACATACAGGCCCAAAATACACACACGCATTAATCTATGGTGAGATGCCAGTTAGAGGTTCGGTGCCATGTAACATTCATGATTTGTTGATTTTCCAAACACCCAATACACCAGCAGGCAGAGCAGGGTGCTGTTAAAATATTTAGGTGCTGCTTTCAGGCAGATTAACATACATGTGCCTGCAGAGCACACACACACACACACTTATCAAATAACACTGCTCACATGCATTCACACACATGCATGAGCAAGCAGGTAATAAATAACATTCAGACAAGCTCATTTGATTTAATTAGATGTAATTAACAGTTTGCTACATGCACCAACATTCAAGCGCGCGCGCACACACACACACACACACACACACACACACACACACACACACACACACACACACACAAAGAAGTGTGTTCCTAATGGAAAGGTGAGGTCATTCAGATGAGGTAAAGTCATCATTTACAAGGCAGAGCTGGTAATTCCACTGTGCAGACACAGAGAGCTCAGTACTCCAGGACAGCGATGCCCATCATGTTTCTTGTAATTTATAATCTGTGACAGACTATTTCAATTCCTGTCATATCTCACATCTGCACTCAGATGTTCAGACACTCCCAGGCTGATTTACAATGGAGAGAGGGCATCTCTGCTCTTCCCCCACCGCTGGGAATAGCTTGTATACATTATTTTTTAACAAGGACATCCTCAGTGACAAAGTGCAAGGACCTGCAGGTTTTGTACCACACACTGGATGTGAAAAATGAATCAGTGTGGCTTTGTGCTGTTCACTGAAAAACATGTTTGTGATGCGCAGAAGGCCAGAGAGAACAAGGGCAAAGATGACTTTTCAAAAAATGTATTGTTGCCTCATCTCAAGAGAGTTTCGTTATGTGGACAAAACCAGCCTGTTATCTGGAGGAAACGAGAAAATACTTTTATTATGAGATAACAGAAAGGCTTTTCATAATTTCCTCTGTATTGGTGCTATAAGTTATAGAAACATTTTCTGGTGATCGCAAGACAAATATATACTGTATATATACTTACTTCTGTCTGGCCTTCACTTCTTATCTATAGTGTAATTGGCTAGACCCCTCCCCTGAACAGTAATTATCCAATCATAGCTTTGGATTTCTCCACATGATGAAGAGGTTTGCATCGGGCTGTGGTAAGAGATACTCTGTAAACACAGCGTGTGAAGAGTGGTGTCTGTTTAACCTTTCTACAACCAAAGTCAACAGTGTGTTTGTCTGCTCTAACATGCCCGTCTGACTAGCTACCTAGTTACAGTAGTAACCTAGCATTATTCCCAAAGCAAAGATCCAACTATAACCAACCATAATACTAAGGCTAGCTAATACTAACTAGCTATCCTGCTACACAAGAACAGCTTTAGACTCAGTCTTTAGCATGATATCATGTATGAAGCCATCAAGTGTTCATTTAAGACCCATTTTACTGCGTTTAATACGAGACGGTGGAAAACAAAATTGACGGCCATAAGAAATCCAGGTCCCGTTGTTTAAAAAATCTGAATAAATATTGATGGTAAATCTGTCACTGTTATCATTGTAAACTGTATGTGTGCCATGCAGGAACGGAAAGCTTGTCAGTCATAGCAACAGTAACTAGGGGGCCAGGATTTAGTGAAGGGTCCATTGGGTTGAAAATGAATCCAGACTAATTTCATTTGAATTGTTAACCTTTGCAACCTGATAGAAACGACTTCTCTGGACACAGAAACATAACTGAAATGCTTCCTAAATACCACACCAACACTTCCTTTTTGTCCGAGCACAGGGAGGAGAGAAATGGAAGGAAGGTGGGAGTGAGTGATAACCAGTGGTGAAATGTAACTAAGTACATTTATTCTAGTACTGTGCTGAAGTACAGTTTTGATTCGATTATGCTACTTTATACTTCTACTCCACCAGTGGTTCCTAACCTTTTGGGCTTGTGGCTCCTTAGCTTTGCACCTGAGAGGCACAGTTTTTCAAAATGTGTACCCCGTCTTCTCAAAGTCATAATTATGACAGACATCATATACACTGTTAAAAATCTGCAGAACCTACCCTTTACAATGATGGCCATTTCTCCACAATCTGTTAAAAAAGAGCAGTGTCTATTTGGGGTCACCTGTCATGTTTCAGGTGTTTGCAGTTCCACCAAAGAGACATTTCCCCTCTAAACTTCTCAGAGGGTTTTATTTAAATAACTGTTTGAGACTCAAAAGGGTCAAATTATGCAATATTTCATAAAAAACCAAAGAAAAGTAAAAAAGATGAATACAGATTTGTTTTTTCTTCTTTCCTCTCCCATTAGTCATCTCACGACCCCTCAGATTTTTGTTGTGACCCTTCTGAGGGACCCGACCCCTAGGATGGGAACCACTGGACTAAACTACCTAACTGCATATATGATGCATCAGAATGAACAAACTGCATCATCCTGGGACCGACGTCACATATTATCCCTCTCTTTCCAATCTTTGCTGCTTAATAAAGAAACAATGTCAGAAAAGTCATTTTTATGAAAAGAAATGGGGACATTTCTTTTTCGTACATTAAAATACTACATGCCCTTGGGCTAACTTTTAACAAGGTGGTCCCAGTGCAGCTGCACTGTAGCAGCTCTGTCTCTGTTTTGTAGTCCATAGGGGGAACAGATCTGCCTCTCAGTGCTCCAACCAGATGAAAAACAAATGTTAGCGAGCAGTGTACTCATTAGCATCCCCAAATTTAATAAACACTGCATTATAAGCACAAAACTCCTTTGCTCCATCAGTGCTGCTGTACCAGGATACAAAGATCCTCTTTAGGGACTGATTTGTGCATTGTGGTCCTAACCTTTTAAGGCGGAGAGGGAAAAGTTATTTATTTACCTTGCTGAATCATAGGGATGTCAATGTCAGTCAACCAATTTGGTCCGAACTGAAATATCTCAACAACTATTGGATAGATTGCCATGGAATGTGGTGCAGATATCCATGGTGCCCAGAGGATGAATCATAATAACTTTAGTGCCACCAGCAGTTTGATGTTTTTGGTTTGTGGTGAAATATAACAACTCTTCGATAGCTTGCCACTGACGTTATTACAATTCAGGATGAATTGTCCAATACTTTGGTTTATGACCAAATACCTGCAAAACTAATGACATTCCCATTAGCCTCAGCTGTTCTTTGTATTAGTGCAAATTAGCAAATGCTAGCATGCTAACATGGTAAACTAATGTGGTAAACATGGTAAACCTGCTAAACGTCAGCATGTTAACATTGTCACTAGCATGTTAGCATGATGGTGTTAGCTCAAAGCACCACTGTGCCTAAGTACAGCCTCAAAGAGCTGCTAACATGGCTGTAGACTCTCAGTCTACTCGGTAATGATTGTAATGTTGATGTTTTGCTGAAAGGTGGAATATTTGTAGATTACTATTTACTAATAATAACTAATAGTATCTTTTTTTTTGTCTGCAGAAGGGTACAGTTACATTTCAAGATAAATAGTTTAGCAGTATGTGTTGTTGTCCAGAACCGAAAGAAACAAATACTTTGATATGCAACTTTCTTTGGTTCAGTATGCCGTATTAAGCAAATAATTACTTAACCTAATGCATACTAGGTAGGTCTATTTATTAGCATGTGTGGAATATAGCCAGACAGATACAGGATTGATATTAGATATCCAATAATGATATATCGAATATATATATATATATATATATATATATATATATATATATATATATATATATATATATATATATATATATATATATATATATGGGATCAAACCGCCAACCCTGGGATTAATGGACAACCCGCCCTACCTCCTGAGCCACAGCCGCCCCACTCTCTGCTTGACAAACTATAGACTGATGACTCTGTTTCAGAACATATCTTTGGCATTTCTGCACCTCAGTTTCTTGTCATTCATCAGCTGACATACAGTATATGACAATACTGATATACCTGCAATGACCTAATATCGGCCAAGAGCGGTGTATTACACAGAACTGACACTGTTGACTTGTGGAGTCTTGTAGTGTGTTCTGCATGCCTCCCAGCCTACACAGAGCCTTGTGTGTGCACCAACAGGACTAAGAGCCATGTGCTGTTGTTGTTAAATCTGAGTGTGTAAGGCTACATGTGCAATAATGTATGGTGGGAATGAGCATAGTAAAGCTGTTGTAACACATCTCGTAGAGAAGGGATGAAAGTGGAGTGGAACGTGTCGGTGTTTCTGCAAAGATGATCTTCAGTTCAGCCCACGCTTGGCAGGAAATCTGAATGCAGCCTTGCTGGCCTATTGTTTGTATTCAATATGGTGACACACACACACACACACACATGCAAACAAACATTTGAGGATGAGCAGCATCATGCAAATTGCAGGTATGACTACAGCGCTGTCAACAGGAATTATACTGTTAGTTATACAAAGTCTTACAGTGGCTGAGTCCATTGTGTGTGTGTAGGAGGGTGTGTTTGAAAGAAATCTGTATTCTCATTGACAGGGCCTGTGTTATTTCAAGAATCATGAAGAATACATGGCTATAGATTCAGTTGAAATCTCACTGTGCTTTTGGTTTGCAAACAATGCTGAAGATAGAAAAGTGACATGATATCGATATTCATAACTGTAATAATAATATTAATAATAACTATTTATTTAAGTTAAGTGCTTAACTATAAAAAAACTAAAAGTGAATAAAATCCAAAACATAAGATGGAATAATTTAAATAGTTACAACAAATGACATCAGTTAGAAAAAAGCCGTAAGATAAAAGGGAGTCTTAAGAAGAGAGTTAAAAGAGGTCACAGAGTTTGTCAGGCTTTGTCAGTTTTGTCATAGCAGGAAAAGCACAGGTGGAATTAATAACATTAACGATGACTATGTTCCATTAAGTGTCCCAGTAAGCTATTCCAGTTAGCCAGCACGCACAATACCAGGACCATTGAGTAAAATGCAGCCATCATTGGGGTTATTAAATGCACCTGTGCTTTTCCTGCTGTGACATGTCAAAATGTCTGCCATGAAAAAGGTCTCTTAGCTACCAAACAAACATCCACAGGGAGAAAGTACACCGCTAATGTCATTTTGCAGGCTAGATCGCTAATTAGCTAGTCAGCTGCAACACATTGAAAAGCTTAAAAACATGCCATGCTTTCGGTTTGTTGAGATGTTAAATGCTGTGGTCCTTATTCTTCAACACCACTGCTAACAAAACACTGTCCGTGTTTGGCTACAGTTTCCAGATCAAGTTTGTTCACATTTGTCTGTACATTGCCTTATCAGGGCTCAACTGTCACTCATACATAGACTCAAACTCATGGCACGTCCCCTCAGAAGCTTAGAGGAAAAAGGATCGATTTCTGTTATCTCCAAAGACCTTTTCTTCTTCCTTTTAATATTAAAAATAACTCTTAAAGAGGAACTCGATTTTACACAGCAAGGTCTGTTTCCAGGTGTTGGGGAGTTCTACTGCATATGTGAAAAAAGTTGTAAAAAGCCTGTCTCCAGAGGGAGCTGTGTGAGGTCTGATATATGTCCTCAAGTAGGGCTGCAACTACCGATAATTTTCACGATTAATCGTTTAGTCTATAAAATGTCAAACCAACAGCCCAAAACCCAAAGACTCTTCATTTACTGTCATAAATGACAAAGAAAAGCACCAAATCCTCCTATTTCAGAAGCTGGAACCAGCAAATGTTTGAGATTTATGCTTGAAAAATGACTGAAATGATTAATTGATTATCAAAATAGTTGGTAATCGACTAATGCGGTTGGGGCTGAAGACTACGAGTTTGAAAATGAAACGTAATTTCCTTGATTATCTTAAAATGCTTCATATCCCTAAAATCAGTACAACCTAAGCTAAAAGTCTATGTAAGTCAATAAACCATAATGACTGGTAAACTTATTGAAACTGTCATGGACATCCATGGCGCCACATTGCGTTGTCACCACCTTTTGCACCGCACGTTATGCAGCTTAATGACGTCATCATCCCGCGACACAAGCATACAACGTGATAACACAAAAGACAGAAGTCTTAGCTTTCAGATGCAAAAAGAATGAATGCTCTAGCTATTAAGGTTTTTATTTTACATCACTTTAAACAGGATTATGCAAACAACAACCCTCCCGCGGCCGGTTCGGGGCCGCCCACGGGAGGTCCGTTTACAGAAGGTTTTAAATTGAGTAACATTTTTACATGACCTAATGCTGCAGGATGAGAGAGAAATATGGAATAAGTACAAATTAAGAAAGGAAGCAGAGCATCTCTAATCAGAGCAGGAGGAATAACAGGAGGAGAAGAAAAGGAGTTAAAGTGGGAAAGGAAGAGCACTCCAGCTCAGTGGTAGAAATATGTCGGTGTAACAGCATGATAATGTTCTTCTCTGTCAGCTTAGTGTCACCGCCCTCTCTTCCTCTATCTCTGGCTCCTCATCTCTCTCAGTGAATCCCATGTCTCTCTATTGTAATCTGTCCCTCTGCACATATCCTTATCCTCCTCCTCCTCCTCCTCCCTGCTCCTTTTGTTGGATTGTTAGTACTACATATTCCTCTCAGGCTGGACTCATTCGTGGGTGTCTAAATATTATGAAAAGGTACTGATGACTTTACATAAGAGGGTAAATCTGCGAGTAGGCAGCAAAACAGTGGAATGAAGAGAAGCAGGGAGAAAATCTAAACGTTGTTCACACAGTATAAATGAACCACCTGCACTAATGACTTTATGTAAGATGGGAAATCTGTGAGTGGGCAGTGTCACAATAGTGATGCAGAGGGGAAGAGCACAAGGAAGAACTCCCCCAAAAATGGAAAAAAATAGATGAAAGCTCAGGAAGAGCAACTGAGGAGGGATCCATCTCCCAGGACAGACAGACGTGAAATTGATGTTGTGTGTACAGAATAGACCAACATAGTAAAATTACAATTTGGACAATTATGTTGACAAAATTATAAATAGATTGTAAACATATATGAAGAATGGATCCAGGAGGACGTTGAGCAGGTGTTGCCAAACAGACCTGAGCCACACGTCTTCCTCTCCATCATGGAGACCTGGAAGAGGACAGACTACACAAACACACAAGACCCAAAACTCAAGCACACCATTCACACAGAGAGGAGAAAAGAAACAGACACACACACACACAGAGGGAGGGAGACCAACCTTTTTTATTTTTTTATTTAGCCTTTATTTAACCAGGTTTGTCCCGCTGAGGTCAAGGATCTCTTTTACAAGGTGATCTTGCCAAGAATAGCAGCAACACAGTCAATTACCCGGCAAACACACAGATCTGAGTAACATTAAAAATGATCAGATAAAACATTTGCAGACAGACAACCTGGACTCAATAGATTTCACCATAGCTTCAAAATTGTTTAGGGATATTGTGAAGGGAGAGACATGCACACAAGGGAGAGAGAGAGACAAGAGGAGAGGCTGAAACTCCTCGAGGACCACGATCCAGATCCAAAACATCTGGAATGAGGCACCGAGTGAAAAAAGAAATAACTAGGGAGAGAGAGAGAGAGAGAGGAACACAGCTGTGCTTGTGGGACACAAACAAACAGGGTCAGAGAGATGCAGTGGTTTTCAGAAAACGGTCAATATTCTCATTTGCAGGACAAACACGGACTATAAGTACTAGACTTAATAGATTAATTGAGACTGCAGCCAGCTGACTTCTTCTTAACTCTGGGGACAGACAGGAGCCCTGTGTTCTGAGAGCAGAGAGCATGGGATGAAATCTGAGGTTTAAGGAGATCAGACAGGTATGAAGGGCGAGCCCATTTACAATTTTGTAAGTCATCAGAAGCACCTTAAGGTCTGATCTGACATGGATAGGGAGCTAATGAAGGGAAGCTAAAATTGGTGTGATATGATCAAATAAGTTTCTAGCTGCAGTATTCTGAACTATTTGAAGCTTTTAATACTAGCACACGGCAGGCCTGACAACAAAACGTTACAATAATCAAGTCTGGGTGAAACAAAGGTGTGAATTAGGGTCTCTGCATCAGCCATGGACAGAAAAGACCTAATTTTAGCTATGTTGCATAGGGGGAAAAGGCCGTCTTGGTGATTTCTTTAATGCGCTGATCAAAAGAGAGAGTAGGATCAAACGGAACACCAAGATTCTTGGCTGTCAAACTTTGAGAAATCACACAGTTGTCGAGAGGAGCAGGGATTTAAGTGACGTGCAGTTTTTCCACAGCAGACAAGCAGGCCTCTAATTTAATGTATACTCTACATAGAGTATCATCAGTGTAGCAGTGTAAATTAACTCATGCTGTTTTAAAACAAAAGGTAACGTAGCATCATGTCACGTAGCCTCATGTAGTGTTGCATTCACTGACAGTTGTAGTGCACACCAGATGAGCTGTACAGAAAGAGGAAGTACTGAGGGTATCGTAGCTGTAATGCCCTGCTCCAGAGAGAAAATGTGGTAAAATTGCTGCTTTTCTGGACACACATTAAAACTGGCAGTAGGACAGTGGTGTGTCCTGACACGTTGTCAAGATGCAGCCAGTGTGTGGGCTCACATAGAAAACAATGGGATTTGATGTGCACCATACGCTGCTGATGTGTGTCCTTTGGAAAGAGGTACATGGATATTCTCTGAATTATGCCCAATAAACAACATTGTGTTTTTTGACAACCCTTACACTACAGGAGGACCCCACCAATTTTACACAAGAGGATCAGTATACTCATCAGAAGGAGTACTACGCAGCCTGAGAGAACAGGTGTATAATGTTATTTGAGTCTCTGGAGGGAGCTTTTTAAAATAACCCTATCTCACAATTTTTCCCCCAGTTTTATGGAAGTGCAATATCTATATACAGTATACAGATTGCTGGAGTACCCTTTTAAAATCTTAGCATTATGTTATTTTTTTGTAAAATTGTGCTCATTCAGAGATTCAAATTTGAGAACACAAATGTTTAATTCTACAGCACAAACTAGTTCAATGTTCTCTTTAAGATAAGACAGAAGTAGCTCTGCGGGAAGACACGGGGAAAGAAGAGTAAAGGAGAAGACAGTAACTACGTTTACATGTACACTAATTTGTACAATAATTATTATTCCGAATATGACAATATTCTGAATTTGATACGGGTCATGTAAACAGCATATTCTGTTTGGATATTTCGAATTAGGCCTTATTCTGAATGTAGCATTTTCCGTTTAAGACATATGGGATATGCCGCTATTATTCAGGTTTTAGGAGCATTCTTTTTATGTATACAGCACATTCAGAATATGCGTCTCAGTTTGTGACACACACTCTTGCGTGTTGACAGTCAGCTCTGTGCATTGTAAACAAACCAACTAGCCAACAGTTTGCAAGGCTGGGGTAGAGATGCATGCACAAAAGAAAAGCCCACATTTCTGGTGGGAAGGAGAAACACACCTACTTTTAAACTTCATGAAAGAGTTGCATATCAACAGGTGTTTGGATATGTGCAAATATCGCAACGCCGACCTTTTCAAGAAGGTGGTTGAACGAATGAAAGAGGGAGGCTGAGTTCACACAGTCGAACAAGGCTGCATGTAAACGGGGAATATTAGTGGAATATTCATTTTCAGTAGCCATGTAAACAGCTTAGGAATATTGTCTTTTTCAGAATAAGGGCAAAAACCGGAATATTTTGTGCATGTAAGCATAGTCAATGAGTACTGTTGAGAAGATATTAGAGGAGAGGGAGTGACATTAGTCACTTTTGAGGAGGACAGAAGAGGGAGGAGAGAAAAGTGAGAAGTAGAAGTACATAGAAGGAAGGCAAGGCTTTTAAAGCTGGAAGAAGGGACGGCAGGACATGTACAGGATAAAGAGAGGAGTACTTCTCTCACTCAGGAGAGTAGGAGAGAAGAGGGGAGAGTCACTTGAAGAGGAGATGACAGGAGAAGATTTGGAAGAAGAGAAGGAAAGATGAGTGGAGTGTTTTCTGTCAAAAGCAGCACCAGAGCTCGCAGAAGCTATAATACACACATCCACAGAAACCTGGCTCTGCTCTCTCTGAAGCCTGTGCTCTGCTCATGACTAGTCTATATGCCTCACTCTACTCAGCCGTTGTGTGTATTGGCATCACACACTGCCAAAACTGTCTAAGAGTTGGTACATACAGGAGTTTGTGCTTCATTGTGGTGTGTGTATTCATGGTTGACTGTTTACAGTATATAAAGACAATCTTGGCTCAGTTGGACCTCTTCTCTGCCAAGCATCCTCTCTGAAGTACACACTGAGCCAAGGGTTTGACGCACACCTCCCAGATTTACAGCTAGAACACTGAGGATTTTCTTCACTTTGGATGCGTTCGTCATGTAGCAGGCACCCGCCCGCCAGCTTAGATTCATTCAAGTGTCTGTAGGCGGGAAATAAAATGACTGTAGCACTGCTTCTGCAGAAAATGTAAAGAGATAAAAAGTCAAACATAATTTAGCTCTCATTTGTTCAACAAACGTGGGCCTAGTGTGTAGAATTAGCGCCTGTGTCATAACAGCAGCATTAGCAGAAAACATTTTAGCATGCCAAACTTTATCTGAGCCAAAGCAGGGAGGGATGTTGAATCCGTACCAAAAGTATGGTTAAAGGAAGGGTTCCACATTTTGGGAAATTTGCTTTCTTGTTGAGAGTTACATGTTCAGATTGATACCACTCTGTCTGCATGCTAAATACAAATCTACTGCCAGTTAGCTTAGCTTAGCATAAAGACTGGAAACAGGGGTAAACAGCTAGCCTGGCTCTGTCCAAAGCTAAGAAAATCCACCTACCAACACCTCTAAAGCGCACCAAACAAAGGAGATGTAATTTATTATACATCTTATTTGTTTAATCCGCACACAAACCAAAGTGTAAAAACAACTGTCAAAATCCACACTTACACATGGCCCTTGAAGGGACATAGCGGTGTGTCTCAGAGCATTGCATTAATTAATGCTCATAGCACACCAGAAATGCCTTACAATGTCAAGGTACAATGTTAGGTACAATAGCCGGGATGTGCTGATCAGAGTGACTTACATATGTACAGACTTACATAGAAAATAATAGGTGGATGTGTCCTGATGCACATTATACGCTCTGTGTTGACCATTGACAGGTTATGGATTTCATTTTGTCTTGGTCCCTTTGACTCTCTTATAGAGCTGATGATGCTACATTGAGGAGAATGTTACAGAAAGGAGGGTGAAAACAGACATATTTTTGTGCCAAGCTTCTCCTGAAAACTCACCATTGTACAGTTCATTTTGAGGGCCTGAATGTTAAGAAGAACCAACTCACTAATAAATTATATATTGAACAATTATGGTTCATTCTGTTTATGCCCAAATGCCTTTCTTTTTAGGAAGAAGCTGCCAAGAGAGAGGCAATTTTCCCTCATGCAATTTTAGTCTTGCTAGTGCCATGTCAAGATGTCCATATTGTACATATATACAGACTGACCTGCTTCATGTCTCACACTGTTTGTTGTGTTCAGTATTTTTGCTAAACATGACAGCTAACACATTGTCTTTCTGTCTTTTCTTTCCATGTCCATCTCTATACAACTCTGCCAAACCTCCTCACCAGGTAAGACTTTTAATGTATCTATTTAATGTATCTATAATGGGTTTATGCTCAGGTGCTCAGACCTGGTGCATGCTGGGGGAGAAATTGTGGCTTTGTTTGCAGCAGAGCTGCTGCTTCAATTTTGTTTTTTAAAATCGAGTCACATTTGTCTAAGAATCTGTAGCAGTATGGTGAGGCTGCTCTGAGTTTTTGTGCACATTTAAATTTAATGGTCAGTTAACGTTTTAGGAGAAAATGCTTTTATTCTGAAGGATTCAGCCTGGAAGCAAAATATTTCGCTGGATAAAATGAAGACATTGAGACTGCAAAAGGCCTTTTTTCTATACATTTGTCCCTTCTGGGTCTCCATAGAATGCAGTTGATTGTTCTTTTACTTCTGGTGGCGATTTCCCGAATCATTGTTGAACATTAGTTCAGTTTTCAGGGCTACAAAGAAGCTCTTTCAGTTTGATTTAAGTTACAGACACCAAATCCCTTTGTGTGTTCACATAAACTATAATAACCATTTTAAGGAGGTTCTCCTAGTTCGACTGTCATGTATTAAGCAGGTCATTTGCCTTTCACTGAAATCACTGTCTGCGATGATACACACAGATGAGAGCAGGAAACACTGCCTTCCCCTCTCCTCATTGGTCGGAGTGTCTCGTGGTTCCCTGTGGAGAACACACAAGGACGAGAACTAAGACAAGGACGAGCTTAATCTGTTTTCAATACTGACATCACTTTATTGGGAAAGATGCTTTACTCCAGGCTTGTGTGTGTGTGCGTGTGTGCGTGCCTGGCTAAAAGAAGCCCAAATATGGTTTGAGGAGCTTTTGTTTAGGAGTGAAATATTGCCTCCCTGATTCCATCAGCAGCAACAAGGTCATTCATTTCCTCTCTCTCTCTCTCTCTCTCTCTCTCTCTCTCTCTCTCTCTCTTTCTCTTTCTGTGTGTGTGTGTGTGAGCGAGCAGTTGAATAGCAACCACGTGGCTTGTGCCCTTGTTAACCTATTATTGGTTAATTGTCCTCTGGTGAGCCTCTGGTTGTTTTTCATATGTGGTCAGGTGATATACTGACATTTGTATTTGTATGTCGGGTAAGGGTGCTCCGATCACCAATCCCTGGAAGCAGTATCAGCCGATACCAGATAACAGGGTCTATCTGAAGCCTTTTGTTTATCGTGTAGTATTATTTATTTATTTAAGTATTCTTAACAACATTGTATATTAAGTATTAAAATTAAGAGATGAGAAAGTATCATGAATTAACAACAGTTTATTGGCAGGCAACATATTCCACTCTCTCTCTCTTAGAGACACCACCTAAACCAGAGCAGCCTATGCTTGGTTACTGGGAGCAGCTTAGAGCTTAACAAATGTAGCTTTCTTCTGGAATAAAATAAATACAATTTTATAATATAAAAATTAGAATAAAAATGTGCACAAGTTACACACCAATGTGAGCGTGTGTATCTCACCCACTGACTCGAGCTGCAATGCTTACCGGAATGCACAGATTTGATTGGATGAGTAGCATCACGTGAGATCATTGACAACACATGCAGTTGGTCGGTGAGTTTCCTGTTTAAACCAGTACTGTATAGGCTAGGAAAGCTGTGCCAGTTAGTCCTAAATCTTTGGTCTGAACTGGCCTAAAGACTGAAGTAGTAATCCAGAATTCTCCTTTAATTCTACTGGTTGAATTGTAGTCTGTGAGTTCCTTCCGTGTCTGAAAAAAAACCCCTCCTATCTGTTGACATTCAGTGCTCTGATAGCTTTGTTTAGACTGGGATATTAAATCATGGCAGGCAGAAATGACTCTAAAATGCCATCCATGTCCAGCTTATAGAGCAAATGTGAACATGCTGAAAAGTTAACACACTTTTCATAAATTATGTATTTTCCTTCTCTGACTCTCCCAGAGAGACCCCCCGGTGGCGTCCTGCCTCTGTAGCGCTGTTGTCCAGAGAGAGGAGTAAACAGACCATCAGAGAGCAGAGATGATGAAGTCGCTAATTAGCTAATCTCTTTTTGTTTCACTCACTCTCACTCTGCCTCTTAGAGGGAGAAGTGGAGCATCACTGCATTCAGGGCTGTTGTAAAACTAGAGGAGTCACCTGACGGACACTAGCCGCAGGGAGCTGATTACCATGCACACACACGGCTAACAAAATGAATGAACTCTGGAATAGACTGCAGTGGGAGTGGAGAGACATCTGGCCAGATAAATTAATTAGTGTAATTATTCAGTGATAAATGATGCTGAGTTATTGTCTCTTACCTCTACTCTGGCCTGTTTTTTGTAAACTGTACACCTACCACACACACTTGGACTGTGTAACAAACTGCACTCACCTTCAGGGAATGAAATGTTGCTTTTCAAGGTGGAGAATAAGCTAATACAAGGCTAAATTATCCTAGAATAACAGAATTATTCTGTGTAATATTTGTTACCAAGAGTCACGGCTAACATTATAGCACAGTCATATTTAATCTGGCAGTGTGTATTCTAAGCTTCCCTAATTTCTGTTGACTAAAGCTTGAAAAGCTTTTCTGTTGTGGAAGAATTAGTGATTATTAACCAGTTGTACCAGGTGCAGGTGGAGTTTTACTTTCCAAAAGAGATATCGGGCATCTGGAAAAAGGTGACACGTTCTCTTACAAAGTGATTGATGACACAAAAGGGCAATTGAGCCTTATAAAATGGGTTGTAGGTAGCAAAAGCCCTTGGGTGACACCAATAACATTCATGCTGCAAACATCCTAGATATATAATGATTTATGACTGTGGGTTTTGCAGCGGGATGCAGTGGTGGTTGGTCAGTCAGTTTGTCCATCTGACATTTTGGTCCAAAGCAGGTATCTCAACAGTTACTGGCCATATAGCGAAAAGATTTGCTGTAGATATTCATGGTCCCCACAGGATGAATTCTAATGCTATTGGTGACCTTCAATCTTGGGCCTCTGTCAGGCCAAAATTTCTCCATGTACCCAAGAAATATAAAAATCTAATGGGCAGGTTGCCATGAAATCTACTGACCATATTCATGCTCCCCAGGGAATGAGTTTTTTTTATTTTAGGCATTGCATGACTTTTTCCCTACTGCCACTTTCAGGCCAAACTATCTTGCAGACAAAATAGCTCATCTAAAAGGCACACCACCATGAAATTAGCAGTTTATAGTCATGCTCCCAAGGGGATAAACCTTTTTGATTTCAATAACCTATGATCTTTCCTCTAGGGCTACCCTCAGGACAATCTTTAGATTTTGGGCTCCTCTTCCTGCAATGGTAAATCATCACTATGTTGGTTGTTTTTCCAACATTTTGTTTTGTGTAGTGTACAGAGCTTTTCAGCCAATAAAGGCTAGTGGGGTCTAAGACTCTCAAGGACAATCCACACCACCAGCATTTTTCTCAGAATTTCTGTAGCATTTTTGACATGTCCATGTCACTTGTCCATCGCAGGGAAGACATACACTTCCATTTCTTTTTTTCTTTGAAACTGCAGCTACAACCAACTGCAGCTGAAAGTAGTAGAACCATCCACTGTTATGTGATATAATAAACATATCCACTTCTTATTTAGTTGTAAAACTTCTAATTTTCAAGAGAAAATAAAACATTCCTTAGTGTTTGGTCATGCTACCTTCACTGCTTATGTAGTAAAAATCTATCTACTCACACATGTGTATGATGCACATCAAGATGCACTTGATTTTTTAAACATTTTCCCTGAGCCTAGTGCAGCCACCACTCAATCAATAAAACCAGTGCTGCTTTCTGTCTGTGTACTTGAATTTCTGATATTAGTCTGCCTGATAAAGACAGTTTGTGGGGGTGAGGAGGACAGCTGGTCCCACAGAGGTTGGAGATGGTGTGGATTGAATGGATGGACATGTGCACTGCTGACATCTCGCATCTGGTGGGAATTAGGGGTTAGTCCTGTAGACTTTTAGTTGTAGACTTTAAGCCCTGAGTCTGTCACTTTTCTTTTACAGATGACCAGAATAAAAGCAACCAAACAGACTTGTATTTATATGAAAATGTCTGTGTTTATTAATATCTGCCTTGAACAAGTGTCCTCACTGCTCCTGTGTGCTGCAGAATGTAAACTATCTGTAAACCAAGCAGACAGGCCAACCAGTTATTCTGCTAGCATTCCTTCCTGTGTCTGACTGTCAGACACAAATGCTTCTGTTGGCCACTGCACAGAAATATACAAAGGTGTTTGTGTTGTGGAAGCAGTTGACTGCACGTGAGGGCCTCTCCCTCTTCCTCACTCACTCTACCCCACACACGCATTAACACCAACTTCCAGGAAAAGAGGAAAGAATGAAGGAAAGTAGGAAATGAGGTTTTGGTGTCATGACCTCTCTCTCTCTCATTTAGTTTCAAGCAGGATTTATTGGGAAATAAAAGGTGGCCATTATCATGTTAGTGAGCCGGACTGACTTGGCTGTTATCTTGTTAGGAAATGGATTGCTCGTCACAATAGTCTAGACGTTGTGGGTTTAAGGTCAGACAGCAATGTGGAGAAATGTGAATTGTGTAATAGTTTAAATCCTCAAGGTATGTGGCCTGCTCTGACTATGGATCTAAGGATCACATTATTCATGATAATGAATACCAGGATGAAAGGAGTGTTCTTCCTGCAGGGTAAATCCCTGCACAGCACTGCAACACTCTTAAATACAACATATACATTCAGGTTTAAGTTGAACATTAGTAAAGTAGATGTTGGAGTTGAGGATGGCTTTACAAACTTCTGTATCAAGAGGCTAACTGTATTTTGACGGCAGCTATTTTTTTATGTTCAAAGTGAGAAACTAACTGCAAAATTTAGTTATAAAACTAAATTACTTCACACAGAATGAGGACGTCAGTTAGACCTGTTCAATTAGACAGATATTCTTTGAAATTTGAATGCCGTGGCCTACTTATGTGTGACCTTCAGAGGACTAAAGGCTTAACCTGCACCTCCGCTCCAAGAGAGAGTGATGACCTACACATGATTCACGATAGTATCACTGACTATTCCGAATATGACAATATTGCGAATTTGATACAGGTCATGTAAACAGCATATTCCGTTTGGATTTTCCGAATATAGCATTTTCCAATTGAGACGTGGTATATGCCGATATTATTCAGGTTTTAGGAGCATTCTTTGGACATGTATACAGCGCATTCAGAATCTGCGTCTCAGTTTGTGACACACGGCCTCTTGCCTGTTGATGGTCAGCTCTGTGCGTTGTAAACAAACCAGCTAGCCAATAGTTTACAAGGCTGGGGTAGAGATACATGCACAAAAGAAAAACCCACATTTCTGGTGTGAAGGAGAAACACACCTGCTTTTAAACTTCATGAAAGAGTATCAACAGGTTTTTGGATATGAGCAAATATCGCAACACCGACCTTTTCAAGAAGGTGGTTGAAAGAATGAAAGAGGGAGGCTGAGTTCACACAGTCGAACAAGGCTGCATGTAAACGGGGAATATTAGTGGAATATTCATTTTCAGTAGCCATGTAAACAGCTTAGTAGGAATATTGTCTTTTTCGGAATGAGGGCAAAAAACGTAATATTTTGTGTATGTAAGCATAGTCATTGCATCAAGTTCTTGCTCTTAGCTTTACAGAAACCTTTTAGAGCTGTTTGGCCATTTATAGTT
Source organism: Macquaria australasica (assembly GCA_005408345.1). NCBI lineage: Eukaryota > Metazoa > Chordata > Actinopteri > Centrarchiformes > Percichthyidae > Macquaria > Macquaria australasica. The sequence continues at coordinate 727,622 of SEMN01000215.1, read as the reverse complement.
TTGAAATGCAGTGTGGCAAAGAAGTTGGCTTCTGAAATGAAACACAGCTAAGACAAACTGAATTAACACAGAGGAATAGTAGTCACAAGTTGAAACCAGAGGGGATATGATGGACATACTGTATATGGCATGTAGGTGGATATACAAACGCTGTAGTTGGCATATAACCTAATATGACCCTACTTTGTACTAGGTAGGTGTACTGAGTAGGTACTTTGAGTAAATGTTGTCCAAAATAACATTATCTTCTGCCTTCTGCTTAGAAGTGGTGAATTTACAGCTCACAGCAACTTCATGCAATCTAGCCTCTGGCTTTTGTTTGATATCTGGTGTCGGCAAAAAATGTTGTTGCACATTTCTGATCTGTTGTTAGCATAGTTAGCACATATTAGCTCGGGCTAACTTGGCTTGTTTACTATATTACATGAATGTCACTGCCACCCTGAATGTCCCACCGAACCCCGTCCAAAAATCTGGCTGTTCAATAAAGCGTTGCTTGATAGTCTATAAGAAAAAAAAAAAGAAACAAATAGTTGAATATTTGTATTGAACAGCCAAATCCAATTCCGACTGACAACATTCTGAATCAGGTACAATCCTAATGTGATGTATTGTTTATGGTGCTATATTGTAAGCCCATATTGCTGTCAAAAACCTTACAGATTTCACCAATTTGGTAGATTAATGACTCCTTCAGAATTCTAATAAATTCATGTGGTTACCGGATTTGTTTTTGTGAACCTGAACTCTTTACTGCTGGATGCTGTATTTGTTGGTTGTTTGAAAATGTGGACAAAGAGGGGGAGCTGAGGTGGGCCATGGTTTAGTGTGACTGTGTGAGAGCAGTCAATTCAGAATACTTCCTCCAATATAATAACTTAAAGGCCTTGTATATATCCTGTTAACATAAAGATCAATAAGACACGTATTGGAAGATGTTAAATTAGCTACAGAGACCATAACTTGTGACTTACTTTTGGAGTAAAGTTTGGGATTTTTCCATTCACTTCAACACGTTTTTTTTTTTTTTGAGCCAGCATGTTGTGGTCACTAGAACTGTGTATTGTTTGAAAATCTTTTAATCTGGTGCCAATATGATACCTGAGTCTTGCTACAGATGCCAAAACAATGCTATTTCAGTACCTTAGTTTGGGGAATATGAACACATTTAACCCTTTTTGTCATTCATCAAAACATGCCATTGAATGCGTCATTGTTGTAAAGTACTTACTAGATAAAATTAAATCTAAAGCTTCCTAAGTAAAATCTTGAAATATTTGATCCACCATTAACTAATCAAGCCTAAGAATCCATAGCTGATATATATGATACTCTTCTGACAGTTTGGGCAGTATTGAGGTTTGATACCCAGCCCAATAGTGGTTGCCTCTTGGTGTACTTTGCTGTAGTGATTCACTTACTTCAAAGTTAAAGCACTTTTCTTTATTTTGTCAGGACCCTGGAGATTTGAGTTTTTGTTGATAAGAACAAGTAATAATCTTTGATTTGTGCAACACTGAAAAGTAGTTGCTGCCTCTTGCCTTTGAAGACAGAAACATGCAGTGGAAACACCAAGATCAAACTGTCCTCTGTAAAGCCCCCATCAAAAGTCTGTTTGGCTCGCACAGCATCACATCCAAACAGTTGAAATAAAGCCCTTCTCCAAGAAAAAGACTGTTGGTCTCCCATTATCCTCAGCGCTCACTGACAGCTGGATGTTTGCTAGGTGTTGAGTCTGTATTTCACTGACTGAAGGATGGATTGAGTGGAATTGAGTTTAAATTAATTAAAAGGTTTTTCAGTTCTCCCTTTCTTGTCAACCCCCCACCCCCATATCTCTGCCTTGCTTGTTCCCCACCTGCAGTCTATTTCTCCCTGTCTCCCTGTCTCCCTGTGTGTATATGCAGTCCATTGAAGCTGACATGTCTCGATAGACTCACAGCCTTACATGGAGAGAGAAAGCTAGAGCGAGCCAGGCAGACAGGTAGACAGAAGCGAGACACTTGACCTCTGGCAGCTGCAGCAGGCTGTTGTGGTAGCAGGCAGCCCTCAAGTGAGAATATCTGTGAACTGTGTGAAACTGCAAGAAAAAGAGGATTAATGCTGAGTCAGCCTTCCCTGGATCAATAAAGATCAAAACTATAAAACCAGAGGGGAAGAGCATCAAAACAAAGGAACATAAACGTGGGATTGAGTTCTAAGCATTGCTGTAAGCATGTAAATACAGACCCACGGCTGCCAAAGCAGTTCTTTATCAAAGCCTGAATCAACCAATAAGCCTTTAACATTGGCTGGCAGATCTTTGGTGGGAGAAATCCTCTGCTGCACAGGAAGTGATGCCTTTTCTGTCCCAGGCAGACAAAACAGCAGTTTGTTTTCCTCAAATAGTAGTCATGCCAAAGGATGCCCATGTCAGTTGGTCTGTCCTTCGGCTGCAACACTTTTTTACTTATTACTTTTAACTACTGGCCAGATTGTCCTTGAATTTGTTGTGGATATTCATGTTCCCCAGAGGATGATTCCTAATAGATTTCTGTGACCCCAGACAAATCTCTAATGAGCATATCAACATGAAATTCACTGACCACATTTGTGCTCCACAGAGGATGAACCCTTTCCATTTTGTTCACTCTACAAGTGTTCCTGTCGTGCCACAGTTATGAGAAATGTTGCATTTTTGACCACTACTGGTAAGCGGCATTCAGACCGACAGACACAGACACAGCACTGCTGCAAAATACTACAAGGGTTTGTGTTGGTGTGGACCTGTCGCAACCAGTGCAACTTCATCCAGCAATGCACTGCATTGGCCGTTCAAATACATGCAAGTGCACGTTCCTGGTATTGTGAATGGGGTAATTGTATGGTTTACCTTGTGATTGTTGCACTGGAGGTTAAAATGCCACCGTGATAACTTGTCCTTCCTAATAGTATTATATACATCTGTGCAGTGTTTTCGCATCCAATAAACCTTCACTGTGATGGATCTTTTACTCAAACTGGACTTCCTGGATATTGAATCATCTCTCAGGTATCTCACCAACACAACCCCATAGTAATCCACCAGTAATGTGCACTTGCGTGTGTTTCATTGGCCAATGCAGTGCGTTCTAAAAGATGTTGCATTGTGGGACAACAAAAGTTGAGCCAGCCGACCCTGCATTTGCATCGAAATGAAAAAGGAGGCTGCTTTTAAGCAGGTATTTTTGGTCTTGTCTTTGACTCAATATGCAATCACACCACCTCTAGAATTTGCTTTGTACTCAGTGTGAACACAGGGTTTTAGGATCTAATGTCAGCACAATCTTTACTGTGTTAATTAGTGCTGACACAATTAGTCAATTGATTGATTTGTTGATTGACAGAAAAATAATAAGCACGTGTTTTCTGACATTTTACAGACCAAATGATTAGGTTAGACAATAATCAGCAGATCAGTCAATAATGAAAATAATAATTTAGGACAAAATAATTAGAAGAATGAGCAAAGAATAAACGGTAAAATGACAACATGCCATGCAGTATCTATACATTGATTCAGTACAACATTGTGACACCCACTTGACAAAATGATATCTGACAAACAAATTAAAATCCTGCAGCCACTCAGGTCTGAGTGCCTGCAGGATTTGACCTGCTGAACTTGAAACAGCCCGTCGCCTTTTTCAGGTTGACGACTGATGTTTTACTGCTGTCTAATTAGTGATCATTAAAGAGCGGAGCAGCTACACCAGCCTGGAGTGTGTGCTGAGAGAAGCACTTCTATTGATGTGGACCTAGACAGGCATCTGGGTGTGTGTGTGTGTGTGCGTGTACGTGTGTGCGTGTTGGATGGCTTTATAAAGAGAATACATTCATTTTCAACAGGATATGATGTGCAAATGTGTGGGTACATATTTATGAGTTTTGTGTGAATTAATGATGTTGGCAGTAACCAACAGACAGTAACAAGATGAAGCGTTGGCCACAGGTCGTACAGTTCCCAGTGGCTCTGTGTGTGTGTGTGTGTGTGTGTGTGTGTGTGTGCCAGCACCTGCAGGGCTTACAGATTGAAAACAAACAGTTCATATGACACAATAGCCAGCAAGCGGGAGCTCTGTGTGTGTGTATGTGTGTGTGTCAGCATCAAGCAGAGTAGCCTGTGCTGGGGTCGACAGACGCAGCATGGGTGACCTGCCTTCCTGGAGTTTTCTCATTATTCCCTGGCTGTCTGTTCTCTGAAATAAAAAACAGAAAGGAGGTTGTTAAAGGTTTGTTTGAAGCAAATCAAATGTTTGTTGAATTTAGAAAAAATATCCATCTGAACAGACTCATAAACTGATTACGTTTTTATTATTTTACAGGTCTGTAATGTTCATATAATTTCCTACAAGTTTCCTGGAAAGGACAATGTCATTTGCTATTAATTAAATTGATAAGATAGAGAGTCAACGACAATATTGATGATTGATTATTCATTAAAGTCAAGTATCAGGGGAAACTACCAAACATTTGCTCCAGCTACCAATATCAGGGTTTGTTGTTTTCTCTGTTGTATATTTAAAAATGGAATATCTTGGACAAAATAAACAATATGAAGACATTTAATGACTATTTCCTCCTGTTTGAGTAATGCTTGTTTTAGGAAATTACTGAGCCTTTTCTTAAAACATGAAACTATATATTTGTGAAGTGTTTTTAAATATATATGTCTTCAGTAGGAACCAATGGGCTTGGAGCTGAGAGCCACAGACAGAGTAGGGAAGTCAGAAAGTATTGAATTTGTCGAGAATATAAAATAAACCACACTTACCCTTTAATTTAGTGAGTAAAATTTTATTATTACCAATAGGAAAGATGGAAGTAAACCAGAATGACCTTTTAAGTTTGCAAAGGGTAACATGATCCTTAAACATATGTAGCTTAAATTTAGTAGCGGTTGAGCTTCTTAATTGATACTGTCAGGATAAATTGCTATATTTAGAGATGACATTTGGTCTTATGGTGATGTCCCATTCCTGTACCTCAGAGTGCTCCACATTTGAATACCACTGTATGTATTTTTAATGCTTACAAATGGCAGTAAAGTGCCTCCCTTCACTATGAAATGCTAGCTAATGTGTGACGTTGATACTTGTCATATATATGTCATGGATATGTCATTCCACTTTCCTCCTCTCCTCACGCCGCCGCACATTCTCTTTCTAGCGCTGGATTTAAAGATGGCACAGCAGCTTTCTTGATATCTGGAGTGACGTTGCTGTTCTCTCAGCATGAGCGTGTGTTCGTGGGGATTGTACGGGCCTGTAAATGGTCCAGGGTGCAGATGAGACATGGGTGAATTAAAAGGCAATGACACCTGCTGCTGCGCTGTGTTGCAGCCCATTGCAATGGCAGGGCGTTAGAGATTTGGAAGGCGGTCAGGACTTAACACCTCATTTTGCGGCGTGCACAGAGAGTGGCACAAAACATGGGAGTTCAAAAAGGCAGTGGCTGATTTAATCCCATCAGGAGACAGAGTAAGACCCCAGACACATTGCTTACACATCTACAAATACACACACACACACACACAATCAGCATATATCCATATACTTGTACAGACACACATTTAGACCTCACTAGATAAATAATACAAGTTCCGTCCACATATTTGTGGACAGAGATTGTCTGACTTCAGGTCAGCAGATCAGGGTCGACTTTTGTACTTGTTCAAAAAGACATTTTCTCATTTACCTCGAGTGGTATCAAGCCGTGCAGGTACTTTTAGTTTTATATGTCCAGGAGATGTCTGTCTCTGAGACTTCTGCCTCCTCCCCGATAGAATGGAGGAGAATGGGCTTTAGTTTGAAGTGTGCACAGCAATGATAAACTATAGTTTAAGAAATTCAATAGCAACATCTCTTTGTGTCCTTATTACTATAATAATATTATTAATAATCATAATAATAATAATAATAATAATAATCCGCAGAACACACTGGCACTGGCAGTGGGGATTATTTCCTCGATTTCTTTAATAGTCACTAGATGGTTGAAATCTAACAGAAAAACCCAAAGAAATTTTTATTCTTCATTGGTGACAATCGCATCCTGTCAAAGACCTGCAATAAACATCTGCCTATTCATAAACTGTAGCCACAATCGTCCTGCAACCTTAACATTACCATTGCCATGCAGTTATTATAGTAAGTTAGAATTTTAGAAAAAATGGCAATGGATATAAAAATAAAAAATGGGTGGGTAATTGAAAGTAATCTGGGGGCTGCTATCCAATAAAGGTGAGGTCTTTCAATGTACAGAGATCAACACTGGATAACAGGTCTTTTGCAAAGCTTTACAAAGCTAGTCATGTTGCAAAATGACCTTAATGCAACCTTGCAAAACTGTAATAGAAATAGTGAGAATAGTGATTGAAAGGAAGGACAGGGCAGCGTGGTGCACAGCCTGTTTCTTACTCTTCTGATACCCTGAGTATGTTCACACTGAGCTGGTTAGATTTGTTTTCTCCCCCCAAAGAGCTTTTTGTAAAACTGTCTCCAGAGTGGATAAATCTCAGAATACTGGCTTGTTGTTTCAGTGTGTATGGGCAGGGTTCAAAATCCCCAGAAAGCCTCATTTGAGAAATGTAGGGGGAGCTCTGAATGGACTAAAAAAAACATTGAAATGGTGAATAATGTTTCTGTTTTTTTGTTGTCCCAGGCTAAATGTTCTTTGTATGAATTGAAATGTATTGACAGTATATTTTTGCACGTGGACGGGCACATTTATGTATGTGCGTGCATGTGTACAGTACCCTCCCTCCCCCAAAAAATATGGCTCCCAGAAAGCCATGGTGTAACTCGAACACTGTGTACGGGGAAAACAGAGATTTCACATAATGATGATGTAAGCCTCCACAGTGAGGGACAACTTCCTGTTGTCTCGAACTTTTTCTGTGATTTTTTCATGGATTTTAAATGTCATTATAGCCGATGAGACAGCACATCTGAGACTTGATTTGGTCTCACTCCATATCAGATGTTGGTTGTGATGCAGTTTTGTTGCTTGCCAAGTGTTTATGATGTTCAGGTGTTTCACTGTTGACAGAGGTCTCTGCCGGAAAAGGTCTGACCTGGAAACAGAACATTTACTTTGTGTGGATGCAGCTCAATTTCACATGAAAACTGCGTTTTAAAAATGAGATGGTGTAGTGCAGATGTAGTCTCAGCTTCGGTGCTGAATGGTGGGTAGGCTAAACACTCTTGAAGCAGACCTGACTCCAGCCACTTCTGCTGCTGTCCAGTGTGACAGTGCTGTCAGGATGATGATTAGGATACACACTTGTTTTATTTTCTTTGACTGTGTGGGGATCTGTGTGGAGTCTTACAAGGAAAACATGACACTTGACATGTAGGGTATTAAAGAAGTTTAGTCTGGGGGGTCATCTGCTCTGCAGGTGCACTTCATGCAGAAATGCACTGGGGTGTTCAGAGACACTAGCATGGTTGCTTTCTAATATTAGCATTTTGAATTCAACATTTACATTCTTGATCAACCGATAAGCTTGCCTGATGATCCTGTCCTCATAACGTGTTGTTGAGATGTGGGGCTTCTCTGAGTAGAAATTATTTGGAGATCATAATTCCAGCCTAATGGGGACACTGTTCCTGGAAAGAGATGTTGCTAGTCACCTCTGCTGTACTGGGGGTGGAGGCAGAAATCTCAGGAACAGACTTCTCAAAACCTGGACACATAAAACCAAAACTATCTGCTTGGTCCCTAGAGGGAAGATAGAAAATACTTTTTTTTAGTCATTCCTGGCATGTTACCTCGTTTCTAGGTGCCATGCTCAATACTCTTCCGTGCATAGACACTCACACACACACACACACACACAGGCATGCGTGACGGAACAAATTTCATGAGAGTCACCGCTCCAACATAAACAGCGCAGTTACAAAGTAGCTTTGTTGTGTGGCACACAGTGACATGCACTGTGTTATCTTGATGTGTGTGTGTGCGAGTGTCTGTGTGTGTGTGTGTGTGTGTGTCTCCACCCTAACTAAGGCAAACACAGCAGCAGCTCCCAGCACTCATCTGCTCTCACGTCTCGTCAGCATCCCTGGAGAGAGAGACAGCCTGCTGAGGAAACACACACACAAACACACACACACACACACACACACACACACACACACACACACACACACACACACACACACACAGCTGAAGAAGGCTGTTGACTTGTTTGTGTGAGAGGGAATGAGAAACGGTTTCTGGATGTTCTGTCCTAGAATGCATCACCTGATTTGTGTGTGTGTGTGTGTGTGTGTGTGTGTGTGTGTGTGTGCACGCGCAGGCATATCTGTGTATACTTGAATTTTCATCTGTGGTGGTCTTGTGTTTGGGAAAGAAGTCACGCTCTCTGCTCTTACCCACCCATTATCTCAAACACACACACACACGCACACGAACATGAACACGTACACACACACACGCACACACAGGCGATGTGCCAGACCTCTGGCTTGAAGCCAAGGAGATAATTACAGGAAAGAGCTTTTTGGCTCTGAATGCTGTTTGATTGCACTGCCTCTTCCTCTACTGGAAGTCAAGAGAGCCTGTTGAGTGTGTGCGTGTGTTGCCATGGCAATGTGGGAGGAAGGGGTGTCAGAGGGAGTGTTGTAGATTTGTAAGGGTGATATGTTCCAAACTGAGTAAACTTACAGAAAGATACACAGGTCAGACTGACACTCTGTCACGTTCATCATCTGCAAAATGAAGGATCAATTTTCAGAATGTCTCACTATCATGATACTATATACTATATCATGTATCATATGATAGTATATACTGTATACTATCATATACTATATATATTCTGAGATAATAATATTATTTTAACCTGTGCAGCTGTCGGCCTTGCAGAGCATCAGGGTGCAGTTTTAAAATGTGCCTGTAGGGAAACAGCTGTGGGATGAGCTGTTAGCTGTTATCAGCCTGCTGTATTTAAACAGCATGGAAGCACTGAGCGCTGTTTTATACAACTACAGAATAGGGCTGAAACAATTAGCTCTGTAATTGTGAGGGTGATCACATGTGGGGATTTGCTTCTTTTCTCATCTTGATATAGTTGTAAATTGAATAGCTTTGGGTTTTGGTCCGACAAAACAAGCAAGGATTGGTTTGGGTTCATAATAGTATAACAAAAAAAATAGAAATGCTATGTAAATCTCTGTATTGTGAGCCTACTTCAAATAATTTTTAGTTTCCTTAATATATACCTGATACTTTCTGATAGATAATGCTGTATCTGCATCTTTACTACAAAAGGTACGAGTGCTTTACTGTCTAGTGTTTTACTGAAGTTCAGTATAATAAAATGGGATATTAACTGTAAATAAAAAATATAGATTACATTATTTTTAAACTGAAAAACATAGTTGACTGTACCTTTTTCAGCCCTAAGTAGTGTCTGCAGGTATTCCTTACAGGCTGCAAAAGCCCTTACAACCTCCAGCGATTAGGGAGAGCAGCCTGCATGCAGCCTAAGAGGTCAAACCCAGGGCAAAAATTTGCTGCAGATTGATTTTCTGTTGATTGGCCAACTGATTAATTCTTTCAGCTCTAAACTTAATACAATCTTATGTAGAAAAAGTATTCCTGGAGTTTACTATCCAAGTTAAACAATTAGTTAGCATGCTGAAAAACTATTGCTCACATTTCTACACCATCGTAACTGTTCTCTCTTACCCATGATACCCACCAACCCTTTTTATATAATATCAATTTTGCAACTGTCTAGGTGTAATCTCTGCTGTCTAAAAATTATTTAAGATATTTAGCCCTCCCTGTTCATTCTCAAAGCTTGCCACTTGACTGGCCTTAGTCTGTCAAGCTGGTGACATTTTACCTGTAACAGACTTGGGCTTGTGAGAAATGGTGTCACAGCCACTAAAATAAACAAACATTGCATTGTTTTTAAAAATGTACCATCTCTGTCTAGACAACTCAAATGAACCACACAACAAACTGAAGTTTTGTTGTAGGGCTGGACTTTTAGTAATTTGTATTGTTACAAATGTCAATGAGATTTTGAATGAGTTTTACATTTCTGGAACCAAATCCAGCTCTCAGGGGCAGTACATACTTTAAGTAAAGTCTGTGTTGTCACTGTATTTTAAAACCTTTACATCATACATGTAAACATGACTTTACTACTGCAACAAGTATGAGACGCTGTAGCTTAGTAACAGCTGAAATCAGCTGTGAGGATTCATTAGATCAGTAATGAGGATGCTGTGTCACAATCAAGTATTCTCCATGGTCACTGATGAATGACAAAGAATGCAGATAAATCTGTTGGATACTCCACTGGCAGTTAGAGATGTGATTAAACACAGATGTATGTGTGCAGTTGTACTGTAAGACAGTAAAACGGAAAAGATTGTGTTTGCTGAAACCAAATGATAAGTTTCATGAGGTGTTGCCATAGTGTTTACAGTGTTATAGATGTATGTAAGTAGTTTTTGCTGCTATGTGTTTATGTGCTTCTTGTGTGTCCCACAGTCCTGGTGGCTGGTGGTTGACTGGCCTCGTCACACACACCAGAGCTGTTTTTAAGTCTTTTGAACCAAGTGCAAGTCAAGTCTCAAGTTGACTACCAACTGCACACCCTGCCACCCCCTCACCTCTTCCCACTGACCCCCCCACCTGCACTCAGGATCTGTGAGGAGGTTGTGCGTCAGCTATTTCAGAGACAGATCAGGAATGCACCAGGCCCAGACGGTGTGTCACCCTCCTGTCTGAAAGCCAGTGCTGACCAGCTGGCCCCCATCTTCAACAGATCACTGGAACTGTGTGAAGTCGCCTCGCGCTTCAAACACTCAACTATCATCCCGGTCCCCAAAACACCCTCTATCACAGGATTCAATGACTACAGGCCTGTCTCCCTGATGTCTGTGGTCATGAAATCCTTCAAGAGACTGGTGTTGGCCCACCTGAAGGACATCACAGGCCCCTTGCTTGACCTCCTGCAGTTTATTGGTCCTACTGGGCAAACAGGTCAGTGGATGATGCAGTCAACATGGGACTGCACTACATCCTGCAACACCTCAATGCCCCAGGGACATACACAAGGATCCTGTTTGTGGACTTGGTGTTCAACACCATCATTCTAGAAGTCCTCCTTTCAAAACTTACCCAGCTCACTGTCCCAGCCCCCACCTGTCAGTGGATCACAAACTTCCCTGCAGCAGGTGAAGCTGGGGAAATCACATCCAGGACCCAGACAATCAGCACTGGCACCCCCTAGGGATGTATGTTCTTCCCGCTGCTCTTCTCCCTCTACACCAATGACTGCACCTCAGGAGACCCGTCTGTTAAACTCAGTAGCTCATTTTGTTATGTTGAAACAACTTTTTTTGTTTTTTTTTTGTTTTTTACAGTGTATTCATATTTTTACAGTAACATAGAGTGCTATCAGGGGATGATAGCAGTGCTGAATGTGCATAACTGAACCAATGACCCAAATGTGTGGCTTTAATTTTACTCTGACTAGTAATTTATTATTAACATTACAAAGATTAACGTAGATTAATTGATGAGCACACAGGCTTGTGTGATGATGGGGAAAAAAATAAGTAAATCCAAAGCCCTGAAAGGCAAATCATAATTTGAGTCATGCATTCTTCTGGTAGCTCACTAGCTAGCTTAAGTGTGGGTCCGCTGGTTCGACCGGTGGGCAAGGTACTGCGTGTAGGCCCCGGAGGTGTTGGGAGAACCTGATGGTGGTGCTGTTTGTGGAGCTCGGCTCTGCGGAGGTGGCCGTGTTCGACTAAAGCTAACGGCCGGAGCCTCCGACGGAGGAAATGCGCCTGGGAGATGTGGTGGGAGAGCCCGGTGGTGGCGGTGGTTGTGTTGGTGTTGTTGTTGGAGCTCAGTTCCGCGGTTGAGACTGTGTTCGACTAAAGCTAACGGCCGGAGCCTCCGACGGAGGAAATGTGCCCGGCGAGGGCCTGCCAGCGCCGGGGAGAGGTGGTGGGAGAGCCCGGTGGTGGCGGCGATGTCCAGGTTCAATGCGTAAAACTTGTCCGCTGTGGAGGTGTTATGGCACATGAATGTCGCCATCTTGTCTCTGACCTCCGCCGAATGCACATTTTTGGCCTGTGAGATGGTGGTGGAGGAGAGGGACTCATAAAGATCGCTACTACCAGCAAAGTTTTAAACTGCGGTAGGTACCGCCGTGACACGTGTGTGGAGACGGCGGTCCTGAGGTCGATGAAGCTGGGCTTTCCCGGCAATCCCATCTCCGCCCAGGCACCCTGCATGTATCGAACGAGGTTTCTTGCGCTCGCGCAGCTCCAGCCATGTCTCCAGCCAATCGTATTCTTCGGGCCGGAAAAAAATCTGGGCCGCCCCGAAGTCCCTGCTGGTCTTGTGGTTGCTGACCTGCAATGCGGAGGGGGAAAAAAAAACAACAACACACATTTAGATGTCCCGTCAGATCGAACTCAAATTTCGGGCACGTCGGCAGAGACCCCCGTACTTACCGAGACCACAAAGCCCTTGGAGGACCGGCCGCCGGTGGTCTTCGCGGCTTCCACTTCCTCCACCGTCATGTTGGTCAGGACTCCGGGGCGGTGGCCGTAGATGCACGCCACAAATGCCGAGAAGTATCCGTAGAAGCTATACCTCAGCGCTTGTGAGCCGTTCTTCTTCATTTCATCTGAGCGGAGGACACACCAAAAGTAAACCACCTCGGAGATGCATTTACCCGCACACACGCCTGCCCGCACGGGCTAAACCGTCGGTTACATACCCAACAGTGCGGGGATTCATGCCCCGGCCGTGTCCCGGCACTTCTTCAGGCTATCCCTGGAGACGACCTTCGCCATCTTGTCGCCTTCACTTGCATTTGGTGCAGGACCACCTTTTTTGTGATGTTGGTGAGGGCCGATTTGACGGCTCTCACCACGCCGGTCAGCTGGGCCTGGGACAGGCGGCAGAGGGGAGGAGGGGTCTCCTTCATATATTGGAGGAATTGCTACACGTTTCTCAAATAAAAGTTCGCCGTTGTCACCGTCTTGCCCGTAGTCAGGAGATGGGAGGACCATCTGTAAAAAAAAAAAAAGCACAAGGTTGGACATGGTCGCCGGACCCGCCGGACCCGGTCGTTCTGCGACCGGAGACGGCCTGTGACAGCCACCTGTATTTTTGCCGGAGGTCGGCCAGTTCCATAACCAGCCTCTGGTTCTTCTTCCACCTCTCCGTGCATCCCGGGTCGCTGCACGTGGGCGGCCGCGGCTCTTCCTGCACCCGGCCTGCCAAACGCGCGTCATCGCCCTCCTCTCGTGCCACCAGGTCCAAGCCGGAGACCATGGCGATAGTTTTATTTCTCCTTACCCTATTTAAGTGGACCTCTGCCTCTTCTTTGCTGAGCTCCGGGTGGCTTTCCCTCAGGTGCCTGTCCAGTCTCGTGCTTTTGTACGCGCATCCCAAGACCGAACAGGCAAGGTCCCTGATGTTGACCCTTCGGGTGGCGTGGTTGAGGAGAATCCTCCGCTCATCCAGGTTCGCCACATTGTGTGTCCTTCTAAGGTGATTGGACAGTGCCGCAAAAGCCTTGAAACAGAGAGGGCAGGTGGAGGACTTCTTTGCAATGCAATTTTCCATCAAAATCGGGGAGAAGAGAAACACAACCTACCTCCAGCGCGTTCTGCGGAAAATGAGAAAAACCAAAGCCGAAACTTCACTCTTATTTGCGGAGTGAATTTCCAAATCCAGGCCACCACGTGAGCCAAAAACACGCCCTCCTTGGCCTCACGTGAGCCAGGAGCGATGCCTCTATCCTGGGCAGATAATTGTGAAGCACCCCCTGAATAATAATTAAAAAAAAAAATAAATAATAATAATCACGGTTCTCCCCCCCCCGCGCCACATGTTTGACGCAGGGGATACGCACCCTCGGCCGGGTTGTCTCAGCCGAAGCGCCCCTGACATCTCTGGAGGTGGTGAAGCGCATTCACAGCCGGTTCCAGGGCACCAGGGTGAGCCATGAACGATGGCTCTGTCCTTTGCGGATAACTCTGAAGCCCCCCCCCCCCGCTGAATTAAATTAAAAATAACGGTCCTCCACAGGCCGTGGCGCGGCGGGTTTTACGCAGGGGAACATGCACTCTCGGCCGGGCAGGCTCCGCCAAAGTGCCCCTGAAATCTCTGGAGGTGGTGAAGCGCATTCACAGCCGGTTCCAGGGCGCCAGGGCGAGCCAGTAACGCTGGCTTTATCCCGTGCGGATAACACTGAAGCCCCCCCCCGCTGAATTAAATCAAAAATCACGGTCCTCCACAGGCCATGGCGCGGCGAGTTTTACGCAGGGGAACATGCACTCTCGGCCGGGCAGGCTCCGCCGATGCGCCCCTGACATCTCTGGAGGTGGTGAAGCGCATTCACAGCCGGTTCCAGGGCGCCAGGCGAGCCAGTAACGCTGGCCCCTCGCGATTTTGACGTTCGGGAAACTGCTTGACCTTTGGCGTGCTGACAAAGGGGAAGGTATTTGTTTCCCAATTGTCAAATTGACAAAGGGGGCACTTTCTGACACGGGGATGACAAAGGGGCAACTTTCTGACATGGGGGGGTGACAAATGGGAACATTCTTGACACGGGGGCGGTGGAAGGGATTTGCCGTTTGGGAAACCGATTTAAATGTGTGCTAACTGTCAGCCCGCGCCCTACGGGTGGTAAGAATATGTGGCAACAACTTTTGTATATTGTGGGAAGGGGATTGAAACCAGGATCTTTTTTGTTCTGACTGAGTTGGAGGAAGTTTTGGATCATCTAAAAACTATTGTCAGAGATGCAGTTTTCAAGGGGGTAAGGGGTGCCATATTATCAGGATTAACAGCTATAGTTGGGTGTCATCTGCACAGTAATGAACATAGATACTGTCCTTATAGATTACAACCTCTAGTGGTAACATCCACAGTCCAAAATATAGTGGACCCAGAACAGAGCCTTGTGGCACTACATGAAATGTTTGTTCTTTGTGATGAGTGGCTTTGAATTGAATTTGCAACTGTCAAACAATAAACACTAAAAATGCTTAATGTGTCTCATTTTGGAAAGCAACATCAAGCAATGTATTTTGCCATTCAGTTTGGAGGACTTGTTGTCCAGCAAGGTTGAAGAGGTAACACTAAGAGGTGCAAGATTTTGAGTCACTATGAAATTAAGACTTTTGTTTGTGAATTACAGGACTTTAGATGAAGACAGAAATAATATCCATATTGTCATCTATACAGACTGACCTACTTCATGTTCACTGTTTGATCTGTTACTAACAGAGTCTCTTTCTGTCTTTTCTTTCCATGTCCATCTACTGTATGGTTCTGTCACACCTCCCCACCAGGTAAGACATTTGGTTTTAATGTATCTGCCTATTTCTAGTTTTGTTTTCTAGCAGGGGCTGGTTGTCTTATGTTTTTTTTTACTATAATGGGTTTCTGCCCAGGTTCTCAGACCTGGAGCATGCTGGGGGAGATATTGTGGCTCTGTTTGTTGCAGTGCTGCTGCTATTATTTTGGTTTTTAGTGTAGCAGTATGCTGGGGCTTCTCTAAGTGAGTGCGTGTGTTTGAAACTGGTGGCCTTCCTCTATAAGTAAAGGATACTGACAAAACAATCTCACTTAAAGATCCAGTAGTAGATGTTCTGGAGCTTTTAATCATATCTAATGATCTTCATCAGTAGATTCTCAGTTGCCAGTTGTCAAATTTGATCTGGTCAAATTTCTTTAAGAGTACTTCTCATCCATATTGGCTTTAATGTTGAGTTTCAGAGCCATCTCCCTCTCTTCCCTGTGAGTGCCAGTGTTGCTAATCATTGATATATGAAATATATTTCCTATTTGTTTCACATTTGTACGATGTTCAAATTTTGGATCCTGCTGAGTAAAGGAGCCAATCCAGGCATATTTTAATGGATCGGTATCGGATAAAATAAAGCCAATCAAAATCCAATCCTTTCTGCACTGTACTCTCCTGTGTTTGGTCCACCTCAGCCTGCTAGTGTTGCACAGCGCTGCTCTCCTTAATGACAGCCGGGCTCCACACTGCAAGAATTTTGTTCCATATGCTGGTGAAAATTTGTGTTAATGAGACAAATCGCACTAGTGATTGCCTCTGTTCTGACACCCAGGTTGGCAAAATACACGGATTCGCTGAGCTCCGACAATAACAAAGCCATTCTGTCTTCTGTCTTATTAGCAATGTGTGGTGTACAAAATATTCAGCTAGCAGCTTCTCCTTTTTTAGCCAGCACTAAATTAAGTTTTATCTCCTGTTCATTTATTCAATGACCACCAAAGCAGTGACACAACATTCCTCAGGTAGGAAAAGAACAGTTATGATCATCCACATATTAAAGTGGGTAGAGAGAAAGGTTGCTAGAGGAAAAACAGGGGCCTACTCCAGGCAAGCTGCAGGGGGGCCCCGTGGATTTGAATAACGGTACTGTGTGTGTCTGTGTGTGTGTTTGTCTGGTGGCTCTAGCCAAACTGAGCTTACACGACATGTGAGTGTGTTGTTGAACCTGAAAGACTGGCTTCATCCTCCCACTCAGCACAGTGTGAGAGGTGACAGTGAAGTGTTTGGGCTTGAAAGGATAAACCCATAGAAAAAGCGGATGTGTTCTTGTGTGTTTCCTCAGTTGTTCAGCCTTTTTCCCAGTGCGGGGGGACTTTGGCAGGAAGATTTTATTTTGTGTGTGATAGAGAGGAACGGAAAGAGTGAGTGGCACATGCCCTCCTTCTGTCTTTCTAATAATAACTTTGAAAGATATCCTCTTTTTATGATACAGGTCTCCTTAGTATTGTGTTGAATGGTTGGGTGAGGTGGAATATGAATAGCAGCACATGCGACTGCAGGAACACAAACATGGCCTCCTTCGACAGGAAGGTTATATCAGTGTTTTGTTTGCTGTGTGTCTGAGGTCAGCTCTCCTTCAGATGACACATACAGAAAGGAAACAGAATATCTAAATTATGTCTGACCACATGCCCTTGCTACATGCTAGCCTTGCACAAAGTCATGGCAGTGAAAAAGACGCTGCTCTTGATTTGGGAGTTTTTCCAGGATTGGTGTTTGTTGTGGTGTTTGAGGCATTGTTCACTGCTGTCATCTTACGTTAAATACAAGGTATGTGTTTGTTAGTGTCTTTGGATGGACATGGATAGGGTTTCCCTTAAACTGTACCAGACATAATTTACCTCTACTAATATTGTAGCTATATTCTCTCAGTCAAATATTTCCTGAATGAGTTTTGCTTGTGGCTGGCTTTCCATGAAATTTACTGAGCACATTCATGCTCCTGGGTGAGAAGCATGGACATCTGGAAGGAGTTCATAGTAGATCCTCCCAGACGCCTCCCTTTGGAGGTATTCATCCAACTGGGGTGAGACCCCCAGGTGCATTTTGGCCTACATTTGACCCACACCTAACTTAATTACATTTGCTCTGATTTCCTTATTGATCGTAGGGATACTTCACGTTGGGATATATATAGGATGTTTTTAAGCCACAAGAAACAATGTATTTTATCGTGTAGTTTGAAGGACTTGAAGGCATTTTTGGATAAATACTTGCATTGGACTTGCAAGATTTGATGTTTTTGGCCTTCCTGCACTACAGCATTGTGTCTTGAGTGCGAAGATCTTCTCAAAATGTGCACATGCCACCATGTTGGCATCTGTTTTGCTTACCAAGGACATAACCTTGCCCAGAAATGTTGAAGTTGGTTAGAACTGCACCATGTGTTATAGCCAAGGAGTCAGAGAAGGACTACGGTATGTTTGGATTGTGAGTAAAAGATGCAAAGAAACCCAGTTGTGATGTCTGGTCTGTGCTGCTGTCTGCTTGTCAGCCTTGAACTCTTCATATCATCCGTACACACTGCCCTTGAGGAGAAACTAGAATTTCTATTCCAGCTGAAGGCCAGGTGCTGTGGATTCCCTTGCTGTCCTTCAGACTGTGTTGTCGCATGATCTCAGAGACGGGGATGGAAAAGACAAAACAAGAGGGACAAACACCAAACATCAGTTGGTCTCTTCATAACAGATCAGAGTTCTCTTTCCCGTGTTGTTTATGGAGGACCGAGGCTAAGCCAGTTCGTCTGTCAGTTTCTGCCTGTTTTTCTCTTACTAAGCATAGATGGCCCAACCACGGCGACCTCGCAGATATTACTTTATCAGCAGAAAAAATAAACATATGAAACATCATTATTGACTTTTCCATCTGCGGCCAGTTGGGTTAGTATCGTCTCTCCCGCTGGCAGCCGGAGGAACGGCTCGTCTTTCATTCCAAAACATTTCTGGAAGCTTTGAGATATTCTCCTCCAAACACACAGTGCTCCATATGACCTGAATTCAGAGCTGTGTGTGTGTGTCATCCGTGAGTGTCCTCATGTTAACGCAGTGATGTCAGCCTCACAGCGAATGTCTTTTTGTGTGTCACCATATGTGTATTTATCTTCTCCTCCATCTGGGCTGCTGCAGGTCAGGGATGTAACAGGAGAACTGGTCCCCCCTCCTCTTTGGACTATGTTCTGTTTGTCTTTTGGTTCCCAACCTCAAGAGGGGCCACTCAGAGATGCCATCATGATACAGAGAGAGAAAGAGATGAGGAGAGGAGGAAGAGTGTGACTGTGAGAGTGAGATGGAAAAAAACAAAAAAGCCTGTAATCTGTTGATCATAGAAAATGAAACAGAGAGGATAAAAAGTAAAAGGAAGGAAAGACAGAGATAATAGTGACGACAAACGACAGAAATGAATAAAGAAAAAGGAGAAGAAAACAAAGGATGAGCACCACTATTGACTCGAACAATGGAAAGGATGACAAGAAACAAAGAAAACAGCTAAAATATTAGAGGTTGGAACCTGTTGCTGGTTTAAAATGAGATTTAGTTCTGCAGCTTAACTAGAGAGGCGGCTGCACAGAGAGCCCTGCAAGAGCTCTCTGCTCATTTACAAAGAAGGAGCTGTGCACACACACACACTTCCAGAACAGGGGATGAGCTGCGGTCTCTCTCAGGCAATAAATGGATGTCATAGAATATTCCACTTCAGTACTGAAAATGACAAAAGTACTACTTTTAGACTGAATTACTTACATATATGATATGGTTAATAATTTCGTACAGTAGCACATATAGCACAACAAGGTACAAAGTGCTTTAAAAAAGTAGAGTAGGTCTGCAAATAACAATTATTTTCATTATCGATTCATTTAAAAGAGTGCCCGTCACAATTTTCTAAGTGATGTCTTCAACAGTCTAAAACCAAAGATGTTGATGCAAAGCAGCAAATCTTCACTGTTAATAAGATGAAAACAAACAGTGTCAACTCAAGATCTACTTACTCGCTTGTTGTGGAGCTTTCAACCATGTGACAGGTGCTGTGTCTCAATTTGGATCCTTCCGTTAGTACACTTACATGTAGTACTCTGTGTACACTATGTATTTACTTGTGTAGTGCGTTAAAATCCACTCAAAATAGCAAGTGTAAGTACGGAAGTATGTGATTTGAGACACAGCAAGGGTCTTCATCAGCAGATGTTGTTTGCTTAATTGTCATGAAACTGCAGATGATCTTCTAGTCCATGTTGGCTTAAACGTTGTGGTAGACAGTTCATCCTGACCTTGGAAACAGCAGTTGAAAAAAAACTCAACTCAACTCAATGTTTCCTGTTTCCAAGGTTAGGAATGAACCGTGGATTCTAAAATAATTGAATTAATCATTTTAGGAGAGATTTAAACAAAGACAAAGCTTGCCTGATCACCTCTGGCAGCTCATTCCTGCGTCGAGGGGCCTGACTGCAAAGGTCCGGTCTACCAGAGGATCTCAGCCTGGTTCATATGGGGGTAGCAGCTCAGAAATATAGTCAGGAAAAATAAACATTTACTGGAAAACATCCAGACAACCAAGGTGGGGAGGGTTACATGCAGTCCCCTAATAGATCTTCTGAGTAGTCTTTCAGCTGGGTTCTGAACCAGCTGAGGCTGCAACAAGTCGTACTGACCCAGACAGGAATATAAAAAAGCTTACAAGAATCTGTGATATATGGATGACAGTTTCCAAGTGTTTTGCAGATGAAAAAGATCTAATTTTAGAAAGGTTGCAAAGTGGCAGGAACCAGATTGGACTAATGATTTCACATGTTAAGCTTTTTGTCAAAAATGACAGGAAGATTTCTGCAGTGAGCACGGAGTGTGAAGACGTTTGACTAAAGGATGAGTCTGGACCTATGATGATGCACAGTTAATAAATGTTGATGATGAACACGATGGACCTTCTTGTTTTACCAGGATTCTCTTCAAACCAGCATTACCAAATCATGTATCATGAAACATCAATTAGTGAGGGAAACTTTATCATAATAAGTCTAAGTGAGAGCAGAAATTCTCATTTTGAATGTTCTCAAATGACTACAACAGCTCAGGTCCAGCAGTGTCAGTACCTCTCTCCACCTGGGGCGTGATGTGCTGACCTTTCTATCTGTCTTTGCCTGCCAGTGTTCTTTTCGGTCTCTCTTCCTTTTATGACTGTTGGATTATTGACAGCTATGCAGCTGTGTCAAGTGGCAGCTGTCAGCGCAACACTTCATTCGCTCTCTGCCTGTTTTTGACGTCAGCAGCAGATCAGCAGCAGGATGCTGTTTGCTATTCTACAGCAGTTTGGAAGGTGGAGAAAGGAGGCAGGATGAGCTGAGGTTCTGCTGTGGAAATGAGGCGTGGCTGAAAACATGGACTGCTCCAGCTGATGCTAAGAATTTGTACTCGAGCAAGCACACTGTTTGTGGTCAGAGTGAGTGTGTGTGCGTGCGTGTGAGAGAGAGAGAGAGATGAGTGCAATGTTGGCCAACACTCTGTTTCCTAATTGAAATCTCTGAAAGGTGCACAGCTCGTCCAGTCATTTTTCATGCTCACACACAGAATTTGGTCGCAGGCCAGCCAGTCCAGCCAATTCCCCAACAGCACAATACAAACACACACAGACACACAGACACACACACACACACACACACACACACACACACACACACACACACACACACAGTGTGCCAGGCCAGCAGAGGCAGTAGAAAGTGCTGTGTCATGTTATCTAGCAGAGAGAATCAGAGAGAGAGAGCTGGTTGTCTGTGACCTTTGACCCCAGGTCTGCAGGTGTGTTTGGGTCACAGGTGCTACACTGCATTTATACTGTGTGTCTGAATGGTATCATTATAAAATCCACTGGTGCATTTTAAAGAAGGTTAGTTTGTCTTGTTAGTAACAAGTAGTAACGGGGTAAATTGAAATTATGGACACCATTTAAAAATGAATTCTTCCACTGGCATGAGATGGAGTTCAACCAGGACCTAGGGTTAGGGGATACAACAATATGTATTGTGAGACAAACCTGCAGAGATTTTTCTGTACAGTTCTTACCTCTCATAGGGTGCTATCCATTTTATCACTCTGGGTGTATTAGGCAGTTATGGGCATGGTTGCAAATGAATGAACAGAGCAGTTTCATGGTAGTATTTGATTAACTGATTTTTGCATCAATGTGATGAATGTGAAAATTAAGTACCTACCAGGTATTTAATTCACTGGACTAACCAAAACAGACATTCCCATCTGGTTATTTTATCACTAAATCGCTTCTTGTGTTGTTTCATGATATATATCAATTGGCAATACACTCAGTGAGCACTTTATTAGGTACTCCTGTACAATCTAATGCAATCCAATACGGTTCTGCCATGAATTCTACCTTTACAAACTTCACACTGCTCTGTTTTTGCTGACATTGTCGGAAATGTGTAAATTCAATTATATGTTGATGTTTGAGGTCAAAGTTGGTGTTGTACTGGACTACATTATATTGAGAGGTGTCCTACCTATTAACATACATGAGTCTGAATACCTCTGAATATAATGCAGTCCGGCAGGCTACAACACCATCACTAACTATGACCTCATTTAATTAACACCTCTATGACAGTGTCAACAAAAACTGAGAATTATAGGCATCAATAAAGTCAACTTTATGGCGGAAGAGTTGTATTGCATTAGACTGTACAGGTGTAGCTAATAAAGTGGACACTGATGGGCGAATTCACAAAGAATGGACTGCAGCCGGATTTCTTTTTGTCTTATTTGTGCAGGTTTAGCAGCCGCAAAAGCCATGCATTCCCTTTGTGAATTCACATATGAGTGTATAAAATGACATACACAATGATGGAGGGTGGTCCCATTTCATGTCTGTGAGTCAAACAGATTTGTGTGATTTCTGTGGACCCGCTGGGCTGTTTATTAACATTTAGCACAATAAGAGACATATTTTCAAAGAAAAAGTACTCACTGAATCTTTGAATCATTCCTAATGAACAAAGATCTTGTTTTAAAGAAAAAATCTTTTAAGCAAGGGTCACAGTTTTTCTCTTGCATTCTTGTGTGTAATGCAGACAAATACAGTATTAGACAATATACAAAAGAGAACTTTAAAAGACTTTCACTTTAAGTGCGTACCAGATTACGTGTACTAGGACCTTACTGTTGTTCTGTGAGCCGACTCATGTGGAACGGGTTATTATGCAAATGTAGAACATGAACAGCATTGATATTTGGTGTCTAGGCTCTGACCTTGTCACTCCACAATAATCACTTCCTCCCCAGGGGACGGTAGACTCAGAGCCGACAGGTGGATGCTGGGTGGAGGTATGGGTTTGAACAGCAGCAAGTGACAGCATGCCTGTCAGGTGAGCGGTGTGGCAGCATTTTGTTTGTGAAATATAATGCACAATTACAATAGACAGTTTGGATATGTTCCCCTTTTCCACATGAAGTGATCGGTCAACTTTGTCGTGACTGATAGGAAAGATGGCTCAAACTATAAAAAGTAGAACATCATTATTGAGTTGGTTTTGAGAGTTTTCTATAGTATTATAAAGCCATAGAATGTTCTCAACCAGTACATGATCATGTGATCCTTTGTTTAAATTTAAAAACAAAAAGAAAATCACCAAACTTGGAGGTACGAGGTTTACCCAAGAGCAGCAAATGTACATGTGTATTTATTCAGAGGGAATTCTGCCAAATAGACCGTTAACATCGTTTAAACATCAACATTAATAAGGCAGCAGCTTATTTGTATGACATTTTTGATATTAATACAAAACCAGTGCTGTTTAGTTTGAGATGTGTTTAGTGAACTTCAGCTCACTGTAGTTAGTCCTCATGTACAAATAAACACAGAAAAAGACCATGCAGGCAAGGTAAAGCAGAGAACAAGAGAAAATACATCGGTGAAATGAACACCAGAAATGATGGTAGAAAAACAACAGCTTGGATGCATAGAAACTGCAGGCAAAATGCTGTGTGTCTGCAGAAATGTCTGAGAGCATGGTGAGCCAGTGTGCCACAGATGCTGTTTGTATCTTTAATAGATTAGACTGACTGGAGGAGCCAGTGGACTGGGAGCAGGGCTCTGTGAGGTACTCTTATCATGGGAAAGCTAAATCTGGTCAAACCGTCCCATCTTTGGAGGCCGACTGATAAGAGACTCGTTTGATGAACTTGGAGGTCGCTGACAGATGGAGCTCGACAGGACTGAATATTTTAACTTGGTCACAAATCCAAAACATCACACACATGACATGACCGGAAGCTTACTGAGCAGCATGCTGTCATGATGCTTCACCTCAGTGTATTTACTGTATGTATACGTGTGTGTTCCCTCAGTGCTGTAGGGCTCACCAGCAGAACCACCAGCTCCATCTCAGTAAATGTCTGGCGCCCACACACACACACGCACAGCCAAACTTCAGAAAACACTAAAGGGATTCATGCACTCCCTCCACAGCTAATAGAAATTATATGGGCTGAAATAAATGGGTCTGTGTGTGTGTGTGTGTGTGATTGCACTTTTCCCCTTGTTTACCTGTTGAGAAAGGACAAACCACACAGTGAAGAGGGTAACATGAAGGGAGCAACATGCTTGGCCTCTCCTGCACGCTCGCTTACTAGTTTTCCATTACGCTCAGGGGCTGCCAGATGCAAATTAAACAGCAGACCAACCCTGAGAGGGTTGCTTCACCCAAATTACAAGAAAACATTTTCTCACTTACCTCTGTGGTTCCCAGCCTGGGGGGTGGACCCCCCAAGGGTTTGCAAGGTATATCTGACAAGTCACAAACTGTTTAACAAGATAGGACAGAAGGAAAAACCACATTTCTGCAAACACAGAGTGCTCGGAGGAGTTTGTGACCGGAGCTCCCCTGGAGATAATGACAGGGTGTAGTGGAGGGAGTAGAGGAGCTTGGTCTGAGATTTGTGGCTGGGCCTGGCTGTGGCAGTCCCCAGACCCTGGGGAGGGGGCCTGCCAACTGTAGGATCCAGCCTATTTAAGTGTGTGCCAGAGGGTGAGAGGACTCCCAGGCCCAGAGGAGTCCTTCTCACCACAAGGCTCCCAGCTTTGCTGATGTTATTTATTAATAATAATAATAATAGTAATATCAGTTTTTGCTTCACTCCCACCCCTCCCTCTTGAGCATGTGAGGGCAGCACTTGCCAAACTGAAAGGCCTGTCTGGATGTGAAATGATGGGCAAAATACTGGGGGGAGGCAGTGGGGCTACCGGTCTGTGGTATTTGAGGTGGAGGGGGAGAGGGAGGGGGAGGAAGATGTTGAATGAGTGTGTGAGAGGGAGAGAGAGTCTGGCAGGTGTGCGTGCCTATAATATTTATAACTATTATTTTTGTCATCACCTCCGCACCTCTTAATAACCAATCAATAGTAATCAATAGTAATAAGATAATATCATATCTATTTGTGTTTTTATTCAGTTGTAAATTGTATTTCTGTTCATCATTCTGAATCTGTGGTGTGGGATTATTTGCATTGATGTTCTCTAGTTCTTTAATCTTTTGTTCTAAGTACATTTCCTGTCCGTTGTCTTTCTTTTTCTTGTGTGTGTAATATGATGCGATTTTTCCTCTTAATACCACTTTCCCCGTTTCCCAAAGTAGTGATGGTGCTATTTCCGGTGAATCATGTATTTCCAGGAAGGAGGCCCACTTTCTTTTAATGTAATTATCAAACTTGGTGCCATCAAGTAAGGATGTATTAGATTGCCGTCTACTGGATGGTTTGTGAGAATGGCTGATATTCCAGGTGAGGGAGACGGGAGCATGATCACTATGGAAATGGGGTGTGTCAGTATGTCTGAGATTTTGGAAATAATTGAATTACTGATTAAAAAGAAGACAACGTGAGAGTGGGAGTGGATGAATGAAATTTCTCTAGCGGTCTGGTGTTCTTTCTGTGGATTGGCAGTTACATGTGCTGTTTGAATTGTTAGACCTGTCTAATGATGGGTTCATGACTGTATTTAAATCTCCTCCGATTATTATTGGGGAGAGAGAGGTGAAAAAGGTGTGGAAAAAAGATGAGTCATCATTATTTGGGTCGTAGATACATGCAGTAGTGATTGGGCTGTTGTGTATTGGGATATTTATTATGATAAATCATCCTTCAGGATCTGTGATGGTGTTGTTATGAATAAATGAGAGATTTTTGTGCATTAAATGGCTACCCCTCTTTGCCTGGAGTTGAAATGGGCGGAGAAGATTTGATTAAATTGTGGTGTTCTTAATTTATGACAGTCAGATTCGGATGTATGAGTTTCTTATAAAAGGCATATATCTGCTTGTAATTTGTTTATGTTATGAATATCTTAAGTCTTTTTGCCTGTGAACCAATTCCACATACGTTCCAAGTTACAAATGTAAGTGAATTCATGGTGACAGGATGCAGGAGTCTGTTGTTTGATTTTCTTTTTGTGTTTTGTGCATGTCTATCTGTGTGTGTGTGTGTGTGTGTGTGTGTGTATGTATGTATGGGCATATGCGCATATGTGTCTGGGTATGTTTGTGTATAGATGGGTGGGCAAGTGTTCTTCCATAGGTGTGGAGCATGAGTGGAATGTGTGTGTGTTTGGACATGTGCATGAGAGAACGGGTAGATATGGGTCCTCTCAGAGGTATGGTACATAGGTGTGTTTTGGATGAGGGGGTCTAGTATAAAGAAAATCAGAGAGTTGACAAAAACAAAAAAAGGAAATCATAAAATACAAAGACATGAACTGTACTTTGACAAGAGCTATTCTTGCATCTAGTCCAGAGAGTTTATTGTCAACTGAAAGTAAAATGTCACTGACCTCAGTATAGCATGATTTGTCCAGGGAGCTGTGAATGGAGTTGGATTGCCAGCATCTCTTGGTGGTTGGTGTGGAGGCAAAATTGTCCTTGTTTTGGTCTTTTTTCATCTCGTTCATGGTGCAGACTCGGTTGAAACATTCAGTGTAGTCCTCAAGGTCTTCCAGATCGATCGGTTGTGTTATTCCAGTTGATAGAGTACAGAGAAGGGGTTTGTTTTGTAGGAAAAAGTAGTAGCAGCTGGAGGCTGCCATCATGAATCTTGCACCAGTCTCATCGGATCTCGCAGTCACAGATGCATCACCTCTCTCACCTTTAGTAAGAAGGTGGATCTTATCCAAGATGAGGCTGCGTCTAGCTTACCAGCAGAGGTCCTGTGTTAGCCGCTCTCTAATGACCTTCAATGCTTCCTCAGTGGGGATACTGATAAATGTCATTTAAATGGAAATATTCCCCATCAACCTGGTACATTTCCTGCCAGTTGTCCATCATACTGTGTGTTAAAGGGCTACTCCAGTGATTTAGTATTGTACTTTCATGAAGTTGTGGGACTTCCAAGAGACTGAATAAAAGAAAGGAATGGTCAAAACTGGAGTAGCAGAGGCTGAAATATCTTAAGATTTCTTAGTTGTTAACAGAGGAACTCAACCATCCATCCTATATGACATGAATGTTGTATGTCCCATTAGTCCCTGGTATGGCTCTAGATCCAAAAATGCTGGATCATACATTTCCCTTAATGTGTGTTGATTCTTCGTTAGACACTCCCTTCTTGGTAAATTCTCAAGTCTTTCAAACTTCAGCTCAGTTTGTAATGCAGGTTTGCAGTTAAAATGACCATTAGCTTCAACATGGCCAATTCCAGTCCAGCTAGGGACTTGTGTTCCATGCCATTCCCCAACTCAGTCGATTCACTAACAAAGGTAAAAATGTACAAAAAACGTGATTTAAAAAAAAGTGTATTCTCCAAGCCCAAGCTGAGATACACCTGATGAAATCATCTGGGTTATTTTCTCAGACTTGCTTGAACAACTCGTCCTGTACACTTGGGAATTATGAAACCTGGGTTTACCTACATTTCCCACACTTTTGGCTATTGAATGAATATTTGACCACCAAATGCAGTTAGTTTTGGTCTTCGTGAGGCTAGACATCTCATTTGGCCTTCAGGTCCTCTGATGGACACACCTTTCTAGCTGTGTCCTTTGAATGACACAGTCCCTGGAATGGGAGAGTTTATTTATCAATCCATCCAGGGTGTAACTTGTCTGGTGCAGAGTCTCCATGTCCCCAGTGATCTATTTTCATACAGACCAAGATGATTCTGCCCGTAGACTTATGCTTAGGCTGGGGTTCAAATGTGATAGTAGACCTTACAAAAAGAGTGAAAGGGTCATTGCTTTATTAGCTTCTATTATCCTGCAGGTGTGTTACTGTGTTTCAGTGTATACCATTCATTTTTAATTTTTTAAATGTAGGTCCATCACACACCCACTCACCTCCTCCTCCTCTCCGTCCTCTCAGCTTTGAATTTGCCCTTTTCTATAAAACTCAAACCGTCTTGCCTTCACAGTTAAGAAAAATTAGGTCACGCTGCTCTACAAATAGGACATGTCAGCGCGGGGTTAAAACTGGAGGCCACTCTTGTGATGAATGCTAGGCATGTCTCAAACACACACTTTCACACAGATAACAAGACCACAGTTCATCCCCTGTTATGGAAGTGTGTGTGTGCACAGCTCCTTGGTTAGCAGAGGAGAAGGATGGAGCTTTTAACTCTTCAATATTTCTTTGTAAATGAGCAGAGAGCTGCCAGCTCTGCAGAGTGCTCTGTGAAGCCGCCTCTCTAAAGCTCATGTGGAAAAGTTAAGCTGCAGAACTAAATCTCATTTTAAACCAGCAACAGGTTCCAACCTTTTCTGAAGTCTGTCTTTTCAGTCTAATACTAGTCATAAAGTTTCAAGACTACCATAGAGTTTTGAGCAATTTATTCCAGAGAGTGAAATTTGGGGATAACACTCCAGGTAATCAGCTTCTTTTCCCATCTGTAGTGCTCAGGGCTTGGCTGGGCACTTCTTGCTGAAAGGTGTAAAGAAGCTTATGTTGACTCTATTGTATCCTTAAATGGGCATAAGTACAATAACTTAAGCCATAAGACATTACATCGTTTCATCAATTTTTTATCAACTGCAAAATGTCCCACCCACTACATATCTTGGTCACAATTCTTTAATAACCAAGTTTAAGGTATCCTTATCAACAATGTTTATGATCTGAAACTCAGCCAATACCTTTCATCATCAGCTGTCTATCAACAACTACTGCATGGCTTGCAATGAAATTTGGTTAGGAAATTCATGTTCCCCTCAGGATGAATTGTCATAATTTTGGACATTCTCATCAGCCTCTGCTGTACCTTGTGTTTAATGATAATTAGCTAATGTTAGCATGTTAACACACCAAATTTGATGGTGAACATAGTAAACATTATACCTGCTGAACATTAGCATGTAAGCATTGTCACTGTGAACATGCAGATGATAGCATTTAGTACAGCTAGTCTTGGTTATTGAAACTCAACTGTTTTTGAGTTCCAACTGTAACGTGACCGTAGCATCAAGTATCAATAATTATCAAATTATAAAAGTTGGCATCAAATACTTGGTCACATTCTTAGTCTTGTTCATTTACTCTTTGATCCATGACTTTATTGTATTCGGCAAGATTCTTTGATTCTGTTGTATTGAGCAGGCAGGTTTTCTTATATAGAGTAAATGGGCAACAGTGGCTCAAGTGGTAGATCAGATTGTCCATTAATCATAGGGTTGGTGATTTGATCCCCTGCTCCTTCTGTCCACATTTCGAAGTATTCTTCAGCAAGACAGTAAACCGCAAATTGCTTCCGATAGCCAGGCCATTTACCATTTATTTTCCAAACTAATAACAAAGGTATTGATTTGGCATCTGTACCAAATAGCTATTGGCAGCAATATTGAACATTTTCAAACAATATTAGTCATGTTTAAAAGTGTTTAAGGTTGTAGTGACATTCTGGTTTATTTCTGGTCATGTCACTCTGTGACAGAAATGTTTCAATGTATTGCTCTCTGTCTGCTGTGGCTGTAATGATTCCACTTGTCACCGCTTTTCAATAGTGACTTATATGATAAGTTGTCATAGAAAACCACATCATACATTTTCATCATACATCATAAGTTTTAGAACAGATCTTAGCACACAGTGATCCAGTGAACTCAATGTCATTAACACTTTCACATGTTGGGATGGGAAGAGGAACTATTGTGCCTTTCTTTCAACTGTCCTCTGAACATGAGTAAGTGGTCAGTCAAGTCAGTCATTTATAGATACAACTTGTGTAAAGTTTTATTTCTGTGTGCCAATTCTATACTACATAATAACTGTAGAACGGATGTACAACACAGTAATTACATACTAATTGTCATAGTATACTGGTTCTGCTATTGTTTTAACATTGGATCACGGTTTAAACTCAAACAGAAAGCAACATGTTTTTCTAAAGATTTACCTCTTAATTTCTTATTTTCCAAGCTCTTCCTGGAGATCTTTCACCATCATCAACAACTGAATTTATTTATTTTTTTCAACTGTAAAAAGTTCTTCCTATGGAAGCCCTGAGAGGCAAATGATGTTAATAAGTTAATAACCTGCATCATCGTACTGGTAACTTACCCGTAGAGCTCTTGATACTTTCCACCATAGAAACATCAAGCTGCTGCTGCAACACACAGTAAGCTAGTTGAGCCAGCTGTAAGCTAATGCTGTACATAACTTTGCACCGAATATGGTCTTTTTAATCTGATATCTGTGGTGGATGTAGTCGTGTCAGTTCACATGACCTCCTCATAAATTGACGTGTGTTCCCAGTTTGAGAAAGGTATTCTAGACTGTGTAAACTGATAAGTGCCGAGACTTAGCACTAGGAACTGGAAGTTAAGAGACAAAACAGGAAGTAGAACAAATGAAAAAAGGGGTGGGCTACATAAGGTACATAAGTTTATATTCTGGTCATCAGTTTTAATTATTTCAATTTTGTTTCTGAGAAAGCCTGTTTTGTCCATCACTTTGGCATGGCAGACAACTCCTAATACTACCATACCCATGAGCCTCGTCTGCCATTGCTATGGAGAAGTCAAAAGCTTTTTTGTTGCAGTTGGGAACAAAACATGGCACCATAGTTGCAGAATTCATCCAAAAGCGACCCAGAATCTACAGTCATCAGACTGCAGATCGTATCAGTTTTCTTAATACCATAGCCTCCAGCTGCCACGTAACAGAATTTTAAGCTCAGTCATTGAATGTCTCTTACTGAAATGCATCCTGGGAGTCATAGTTATCATTTCATGTTTTTACGGTATGTCCACAGGCTTCTTGTACCTTTTGACTTTTTATCAAGGAACCAGATATTTTCTAACAAAGTTGTTCATCTTTTGTACTGAAGACATCAACCAGGAGAGCTTCATGTCCATCCAAGCCTTTAAGTGCTCCAACTGGGAGTCACGTCACATTGTCTTTGAGAAAGATGAATGGGATTTTCACTTTGGGAACTACAGCCACCTGAAATAACTCCTCCCACTTTGCAACTCTATACTACCTGCAAATCTCAAAATGTCCTCTCAGTTTATGCTGATATTTTGAAATTCAGCTGTCAAATGGCATTAGATCTTAATGACAGGGAGGTGTTTTTGGGGATTTGAAGGTGCCATTCATCTCTAGAACAAAATGTGTGCACATAATACTAGAAGGGACCAACAACGTGTATTAGTTCTTCTTTCCATCACCACAACCTCTCAGAAATGACATAACACCTGTTACTTCCCTACCTGTGTAAATCCATTGCGGTTGTATGGATAGTTCCTGCTTAAGAATTGTGACAAGCGCTTTTCTTTGTTTTCGTGTGGATAAAAAGACCCTTTCCATTTTTATCATGAACAAATGGAAACTATTAAATCAAATTTTCTCTCTGCAGTCTTTCAAAGTTTCGAATGACAGTTGAATGAAATCCTAGCTTCTGTCTGTCTCTCCGTTTCTGTCTCTCTCTCTCCCTCCTCTGTCACACCCATGTTTAATTCACATCTCGATGGAAATCTCAGTCACACTCCAGCGGAGGAATGAATATTTCAGCTCTGCGAGGCCTCCCAACTCCAAAGCCTTTCACTGCTACAAAGACGAAATCTCTTCCGCTTCATCCACACTCCGGCGTGAAATATTGAATCGCTTGTCAAAAGCATGAACCTGCTCTTTCTTCGAGACGTCATCCTCTTTGTGATGGAGTAATCGCTGTAATAAAGCATCCCCAAACTCCACATTATGCATAAAATGTACTCGAAAAACTCCACTGTCTGGCTGTGTTAACACAAGAGACTGAGGGGACTGAATAATAATAGAAATACTTTTCTTTTTCACATCTGAAATTGTCAGTATATACAATTAACTGTTCAACCCTAATTGGTAAATATTCCTCTGCATCTAA
The DNA here is from genome assembly GCA_005408345.1 of Macquaria australasica. Classification (NCBI taxonomy): domain Eukaryota; kingdom Metazoa; phylum Chordata; class Actinopteri; order Centrarchiformes; family Percichthyidae; genus Macquaria; species Macquaria australasica. Next base: position 695,900 of record SEMN01000215.1, on the reverse strand, counting down.
ATTGTATTTACCTACATCTAAGAGTATTTCTGATTAGTTGAGGAGATGAAGAGTCTTTTTTCTTATGGTGATGAAACTACCAGAGGGTGTGGTGTTGTTGGTTCCTGCAGGGCCTGAGCGGGATATGAAGCCTCTGTCGGGCCGGTGAGATAGTAGCAGTGACAGATGAGATGCCTTTCACTTCATCATTCACAACCTTCACTTCTCCTGAGGAGACGGGATCCAAAAGGACACTCTACTGTCAGTATGTGAAGAAAAGACAAAGACAGAGTGGGGAGTTTTCTGAAAAATCCTCAAAGTTTGAACACTGGTGCAGTATACAAAAGTCAAACTGTGAAGTCCAGGATATACAGGAACTAACATCTGACTCTGCAGTAGTCCTGTATGGACATCCAGTACTTTGGTTGTTCCTCTTGTCTTTGATGAGATGCATTTATGTTGCATTCTGCAACTGGCCATTTGGCCATTTGGTTTCAATACAGATTCTTGATCTACAGTAATATGTACTGCATGTGGTACAGGTTACACTATTGGAAGTTAAAGGTATTTTGTCATAAACCACAGTATTGGTTTGATTTGTTCAGGTTTTGAGAGTTTCCTGCCTCCATCACAATACAATGGAAGCGAACGGAATTTAGTTTGAAAAAATTTAGTCTACAGCCATGCTAGCAGGTCTCAGGCTGTACTTGAGCTAAATGCTAACGGCAACATGCTCACAATTACAATGTAAACAGGCTGATGTTTTGCAGGTATAATGTTTACCATGTTCGCCATCTTAGTTTAGCGTGTTAGCATGTTAGCTGAGGCTGATGGGATTGACATTTGTTTTGGGGATCACCAAAGTCATTATTTCATCCTCTGGTGACCATGAATTTCTGTCCAAAATTAGTTGTTATGACATTTCATTCTGAACCAAAAAGTGTCAACCTGCTAGTGGAGCTAGATGAAAAGTAAATCAGTAAAGTTATATGGATACATTGTGTGGGGACTTTGAATAAATGTATTAAAAATCCATCCAATAACTGTGGAGATATTTCAGTCTGGACCAAAGTGGTGGATTGACCAACCCACATCGACTTCCTTAGTTCTGCTATAGCTAAAAATCTGATAATGATATATTGGCTGATATTCATTTTTATCACACAGCACCATTTTGTATGTTACGTACAACATCCATATCAGTATCAGTCACAGAGAGTTCATCCATGCCCAGTCTGCCAGATATTCTGGACATGCAGGTAGTGGCTTGGATATGCATTTCAATTCAGTATTGAACATTAACAGTAATCGTGGAGTATTTTTTCTAAATGCTGGTAGAAAAGATAACTTATTTTTTTATCTTTGGGTGTCGTTGTTGTCTTGATACAACAGAAGTCTTAAGGCATTATATTTGTGTCTCAAATCTGACTGCATGATGGGACATTTTCCATGCACACAAGTTATATTCTGTAGGGAAATTATTATCATACAAAGATTAATTTCTTTTGAGCAAACAAAAATCTATTCTGTGCATAATATATTTATTTGTATCTTTGCTATAATCCACATAAGTGAACAATGATGACCTCTTAATTTCCCTGCTGTGTGCTTGCAAACCCCTGGACACTCACTCAGTCTTTCTCTCACAGCGTCTCTGCTCTGTGCACTGTCAAGTTTTCCTGCAAACTCATTCAAGCTGACAGAGTGTTACAATGTGCCACATCCTGATTTCATCCAATCAGAGAACTGGAGTGGGTGAATTTGGCTGGCTGTTTTCTCTCTAAACCGATGGCTACTAGGATTATCTGCCATGATCATCATTTTTATTAAAAGAATTGTGACACAAATATAATTCCATAAAGTCTGTGGCTTGGCCTCCAGATATGGGCTGTGTTCGGAATCGCACTATTTATATTGAGTATGTAGTGCGTTCCAACTGCATAGTATGCGTATTCTGTGTACGCGAGAAATACCCGGATATACACTAGATTAGCAAGAATTTCTGAGTATATGGCGTGAGCTTACTGGACATACTCAACCACCCCAAAATGCGTTGCGCCTCTAAGCTCGGACCGGTAATGTTGTGACAGTCATGTGATGCAGTCAGTAGGCAGTACGTTAGTATGCGATTTCAAACACAGCCATGGATCCAAATCTGTGTATGACATACTTGGCTCAGAGCCAGCACTCATGGTTACTGACTTAAGTTGCCTTTCTTTGCTCACCGCAAGGTAGGGTGCAGAGCATGGTGCAGACACTGGTATTAAAAAGTGCTAACTGTAGCATTGGATTTAGCTATGTTTGTAAACTATATGCCTATTCAAAAGCCTGGTAGCCCCATCTGCCTGCTGACATTCCACCATGCATTACTTTTCCTGGTGAGATTGTGGTATGTTTTTAATGTTGTGTGATAGAGATCGGGAGAAACACAGAGTATGAGTATTTCTTCCATCACTCTCTACCTCCCCTGCTTGCATGTGTTGCTTCTGTCTACGTCACATACAGCTGTTATCTCATTGGTTGCGCTTTGAAAGGTCAGTGCCAACCGAGGTCAAATTTGAAATAATTTGAACTTTGACCACAGCGCACGGTGGCAGTTTCAAGCGGTGCCACACCAAGGGTAGTGCTTCTGCCTTGTTTGGCTCCACTACTCTCCCCATAGGAAAACAATGGCACAGCCAGCGCAGAGCGGTGTTAACACTGATGATGTGTGAGGCCCTTTAGTCTCTGATCTTTCACACAAAATAAATCAAAAAGATGAGAGTGGAATGTAATGTAATGTAATGCTGGTGATTCCAGCTTCCTCTGTATGTGGCGCTCACTCACTGATGAGTGTGATTTTTTTTACAGTTTTGTAAAACTGTATCATTCCGCAGTCAGAGGTGATAGACAATCTTATCTGTTGTTGCCCCTTTGTGTGATTTAGAACAGGTATTTTTTTACAAGCTGCAAAGCATTGTGGGTCATATGGCTAAGGTTCTTAGCCAGAGTTATGATAATAGTGTCAGTTCTCAGATGATGATTACAGGCATGCAGCAGTGTGAGGAGCAGGGGTCAGAGCCTCGGTTCCCCGACAGTCTGCACATCCATTACTGAATAACCTCTAATGGTCTGCTGTCAAATCTCACTTGAATTTGCAAAAAGCCCTCATTACAGTCAGGTCAGGGTGGAAATCACAGACATTAGCAGGACACATTGGACCATAACATAATTCAACAAATGAAGCCATTCTCTGCAGGCAGGGACTGGTAGAACCTCCTTGTTCTCTCACGAAAGACTCATGTAGAAGTTCATATAAGCAGACGCTAAGAGCTTTCAGCCAGAGTAAAGCACTTCACTTTCACCTGAAGGGATGTATCCTCTTGTGCCTGTTTCAGAAGGGTGTATTTTACACTGAACAGCTTCTTCTTAGCGAGCAACAGACTTCACTGATTTTGCAGTCTTTTCAGTAATGTTATGATAAAGTCATTGGTTCCCTGAAAATTAGTATAGAAGTATTGGAGACTAAACCTGACATACAGGAAGTTAACATAAATGAATGAAGGTGTAAAATAGTGAAATGATTAATAAATACATTCAACTTAATGCCTAAATATGTGTATAAAATGCACAAAGAAGCATAGAAATACAATAAATCCAGAATGTGTAATACATAAATATTTTACTACAGTATTTTTTATTTTACTGTCACATCAAAATGTATTTAACTTACAGTTATCAAAATGTGCCAAAAGTTGGGTGAGCAATTCTATGGAAGCCCAGCATCCATGTTAAATGATGGTTTGACCTATCATTAGGCCCTGCAGTGGGTATCAGGCTGTGCCTTCGTGAATCCACTGAGCCCTCTGACAGGACCATTCTCTAGCCCGACCTAACGAGCTGCCTTTAAATCCTACACTCTGCCAAGCAAAGAGCGGATACTCTACGGCTTGACCCGGCCTCATATCTACATTGCATCTGCTTACACAATGTCTACAGAGGAGGCACAGCGTGGGCAGCACATTGGCAGAGCAGCAGAAGCAGCTTCAGTCCTCCATCTGTGTCTACACAGGATGCGTTCAGGCACAGTACTGAGTGTAGGTCACCCAAGTTTCAATCACTGTAGCCTAGTTACGAGCTTAAAACAGAAGCAAATAGACGTGAAGTATAAACGTACGCTTTGGTTCGCGTTACGTATTACGCAGCCTGTGTAGACAGCTGGATTGATTAAAATAGAAGCGCATCTATTCCGTCAGACGCAGGTGAGACGGATGACTGAAAAATGCGGCTGAAACGTCTCCTGCGTAGACACGCCATTAGGCTAAACGACAGTGGCTTCATCTGAATGCCATGGCGTGGTCAGTTGTCCAGCCATCATCGCTGTTCCACTGGTCCCACCAGTGGCCATTAGTTAGCAACACCTCTGGTATAAGAAACTAATCAGAGTTAGCTCAACATGCTAGTTGTTCGCTGAAGGTGTTGTGTAGGCTTTGTTGCTTGCTAACGTGAGGTAGCTGTGGATGATTGTTTGGTTGGATTTTACTTAAAGGCACAATGAAATAGCATCTTTACTTCCTTCATTTGATGTATATCGTGTTAAATCTGGTTGTTGCAAAGCCTTAGGAACATGTTTTGAGTAGGGGGTGCTGCGCTCACAAACTTCTTTTTTTTTTTTTCCCGGCGCTTAAACAACAAACATATAATATAAGAAAGAGCTAAAGGACTGACTGCATAGCAGCCAGTGTATGACAATAAGAAAATCAGGGTGACCACACTTAGTTTAACATAGAGTCAGCATTTATAAAGCGCTGCTGTTGATTGAAAACTGCATTTGAAAGTAAGTATTCTGCTCATGCTGGAGATGCTGAGAAGCTGTGATAAAAGGGGCTGGGAGCTAGGATTACTTCAATATTTGTGATATCCATTGGAGTTTTTTGTTCATTTTTGAATTTATCTTATAGTTAATCTTTACTAAACGTGCATGGAAAATAATGGAATTGTCTGTAGTATAACTTGAGGATGCTTCTATGTAACCTGTAACCTTGATACAAATTACTGTGTGTGCTGTGACACCGTTAAGATGAGAGGATACTAAACTGCCTCAAGACATAGCAGTATAGAAGTGGTTCTAATGCGAATGTGTATATGTTGAGAGGTCAAGGTAACCTATACTCAGGCAGGGGCCTCCACACCCCCTGACCTGTGGCTCTGTCTGCTCCACAGTATATGCACTTTTCTCTCTGTTGCGCTCTCAGTTATTGCCCCAAATGGTGCAGAATTCCTTCAGCACAATTTATTTTCCTCCAGGCACAGTTAGATTTATTTCACTGTCAATATGCAATGAAATTCATGACTTACATATTCCGTCATAAATCGGGTACGGTCCTCCATGAATAAGAATTGAATCCCGATGAAGTACATTGACCTTGTTATATCTGAGGCAGGCTGCAGTGTGGTGTGTTGGAGGCTGCTGCAACACTGGAGCTGTAACAGGCCAGGCCAGGCCATGCTTTGATGTATAATTGTAATTTCCATACAGTTGGACACCTGCACTTTGCTGTACTGTATCCATGACCACACATGTTAAGCCAATCACTTTACAGTGATGGCATTGCTCGGCGGAGAGTGGAGGCCGTCACAGTTTGGTTCTGCTCCAAAGAAAGACCACAGTGTTGCAGGTCAGCACTGTTAGCACCTGCCGTGAAAGTGAAGTGGAACTGCATAGTATGATTATGGTGCTACAACACGGAGCCAGTGTAAAAGGAGCAGAAGACTTTCCCTGTCTGAGTGAAGCTCAGAGCCTAATATTGAACCCTGAAGATCCTACTAAAAGCTGTCCTATGCCTCCTATGTGCGCACAGGCCAACAATGTATACACTATTTTTTAAGATGCACAGTTTTGGGGGGTAGTAGTGAGCTCCACAACACTGGCTAATTCATTATGTTGTGAATGAGTTAATGAATGGGGCCTGGTTCACCTGAGCGTTAAAGAGCTACAGAGATAACTGAGATAAAATAAGGGAAATATAGTTGCCTATTCACACATCCAGCAGACACAGAGCAGCAATGAAAGAGTGCCCCACCAATTTAGCATTGCACTTACAATAACATTGGACTCATAATGGACAGTTTTTCAAAAAAGGATCACAATCGATGCAGCAGAACCACAGATATCATTTTATAGATTTGGGTGCCTCGAGCTGCTAGCCTTAAGCAGAGATCAACACCCCAGAGATCAACACCCCCTCAAGTGACATCACTTGAGGACATTTGCCAGACTTCACACAGCTCCCTCTGGAGACACAAAAAGCTTTAATACAACTTTTTTCACATATGCAGAAGTAGCCTACTCCCCAACACCTGGAAACACTCTTTGACATGTAAAATCAGCGGAGTTTCCCTTTAGCATTCATTTGGACAAAATACTCCTGTCTACCAGATGAATGCAAGTCCAATATTCACTCTCCTTTTAGCTCTGGCTTGATGTCAGTTTTAACTGGTTCTTTTTAGTTCACACATAACAGTCATGAGTTGCCTTTTCCCCAACTCGTTGTACTACACCTTCCTTAACAAATCCAAACGCCATTTATCAAACAGTGTCTACAGTTCTAAAAAATATGAAAGTAATTATTTCTAACATGATCACTGTGGAGCCTTGTGAACTTTCCCCCCACCACTGCCCTTTTATTGCTGCTACCCATAAATCATAAATCTTTGATAAGATTATCTCCCTCAGTAGTCAGTGTTGATAAATCTTCATGCTAGCAGGACAGACAACAGTGTGTTTTCTGCCTGTTAGAGGCTGTGGCGTTAACTGCAGGACGAGTAAAAATTGCATTTTGAATTTTGTTGATTTTGGAGCTTTTGTCACAGCCCTCACACCACTGTGTTTTACACCTTTTTCCAGCCATGAGTCCCTCCACATCTGATGTGCGTTGCATTGTGGGTCAATAGTTTCCATCAAAAACACACTGAAAAATCAAGCAAGTTTAGTATGAGGTTTGGCTTTCCTAAGTGTGCAGGGAAACAGTGTGTGTGTTTTTATGAGTATTCACACTGGTCTCCCCATGTGTGTTTCATTATGGACATTCTTATTACTTCCAACCACGCCCACATTCCCACAACCTACCACACACACACGCACACACATGCAAAGTTATCAGTTCCACTTTATGTTGTTCTGCGTGTTGTTCTTGCCTTCCATCTTTCCTCCCCTTTCTCTCCGTCTCCCTCTCCTGCCTTCTTTTTTCTTCACTGGTCAGCTTTATTCATGCTTTTGCAAACATCAGACAACCTCAGTTTACAGCTGTCTTCTGCTACTGAATGCAAAACGAGCTTACTTCCCTTATTTATTGGGGCCTGCAAAATCCTTTGGCCTACACATACACACACACACACACACACACACACACACACAAACACACAGTCTTTGGAAGAGGACATACAGGGTTGGCTGACCCCATACCCTCCAGTATGAACTTAAGAAAAGTTTGCTTAATGATCCGACTTCTTGCCCGACGTCTTTTTTTAAAATTCCTCTCCTCTCTGCTCCTCTCCTCTCGTTTCCTCCTCTCCCCTCCTCTCTTCTCCTCTCCTTTCCTCTCCTCTCCTCTCCTCCTTCCTTCCTTCATCCTTTCAGATGTATAGTAAATAGGCAATCCTTACACGTTACATGTTTTCTATCCATCTCTGCTTTGTACATTTCATGTAATTTAGTCCCACACACACCACAGACATACAGTATGTTAATGTATCCGGGCCCTAAGGCTGTTACTAACTGTGTAAGACCACACACGCCAGCAGACATGGCTCTCCACTGGTGTTTTGGTCGTGAACACAGGGGAGCCTTGTTTATACTGTGTTTTTTGGTCCTACTGAATGCTTGAAATTGAATTCTATGTTACTAAAACGCTCTTTAAAAAGGCAAAAAGATATTTTAAAACAACATTTTTAGGATCAATGCTAAGCACGCTGGTAAGTAGCCATACCCATTAGTCAAGAGGAAGTTACAGTCCAGGGAAGCTCAAATATTATTGTCCATTATTACACAGAATGTACAAGAGTAATGTGGGGGTGGTAAGAATGTAATTTCCCCGGTTATATTACTGAGTGTCTGGATCAGAGCTCCTGCCAAGCCCAGCAGGCAGCAGATGAGCTATTTACTACACCTACTTGGAAACTCTTTGTGGGGAAGTGAATGAGAGATGATCTGTGCTCCCTCAGCAGCAACTGTCCAGGTACCCTCGGGCAAAGTGTTTAAAGAGTAACCTAACATTAATCCACTTTTTTTGAGTGCAGCGGTGCAGCAGTGGTGTGTGTCAGGGTTTAGAATGCATTTGTTGAATTTGTGAAGGGGGCATGTTCAAGCTTAAACACAGTGTTAAGTTGCTCTTTAAAAACTAGAAACTGAAGCTGTAACAAGTTGGACTGAGCTGGCTGGCTGCTCTTAGTTCCGTTCAATTCAATAGGCTTTTTTGGCATGACATTTGACATGTGTTGCCAAAGCACCATTACGATTATGATTATATGCTCTCTTTGTTGGACGTAACAAACTCACAGCAATGGCTCGATTAAGCTATTACGGGGCCCAAAGCAAACATTTGCCATTTGAATTTAAAATATGAAAGTGGCTGGTAGATTTCAGACACAGAATAATAATTTACTATTGAATGGCTGGTGAATTTGAACATTTATATGTCAGTGGCTGTTGGATGTTCACATTAGTTACAAGTTAATTTCCCACCCTGACAGGGAGTATACTAATGGGTCTACAATTGGAGCCAGTAAAATCTGCTTTTCTGTCTTTGAGTAAATGTTTGAATGTTGGTTTTAGAGTTGTGATTATTGTGCCAAAGTGCTGCTGCTTATAAAATTCTCACTTTTCTAAAGATTCTACTGTCAGATGGCCTGAAAGAATTGAATTTGTTAAAGAAATCTCGCCAGTAGTGTTAGCATGTACAGGGGACTTTCTCTGGATAAACGAATGCTGGACCAAAAACCTCCCTGTTGTTAAGAGTAGTGGTTTATGTGTAATAGTAAGTGCTGATGTGTAATGGAGTGTTTTGCCCTCCCTCAGCTGTTGTGGCTGCTGATGGATGTGGGAATATTGGAGCAAGTCATTTCATTTGCTGCTCTTCCTCCTCTTTCTGCCCTCAGGAACTGTTCTGGGAAAAGCTGCATTACAGGACAACATTATAGCCTTTGTCATATTGAGTGGGAAAAACACCCCATCCATTTATTTCGTATAAGTACATGTCAGAATCTGAACCACTTTATTCACCAGATGTAATGAACGCACAGGCATTTGTCTTTATGACAGTATTATGCTGCACAGCCAAAGAGCAGACAGTGCATCAGTCAAACTAAGAGAAATTACTTTAACCAAGAGTGTTCCTGGTACAGAAGTTGATTGCATAATGCTTGGAGTATTTATTATGAATATAATTTATGTTCAAAGGATAATTCTGGTTTATTACAACTTGTATCTAATTTGTGTAGCTTTTTAGCCATAATTTATTTTCGTTGTGATAACATTGTACTCATCAAAGTAATTTCTGAGATCCCAAACGAGGTGACACCACAACACCAAAGCGGCCAAGCGAGTAGACAATCAGACCACTTTTTTTGGAGGTATAACCAAACAGGAACGCACCTGAAATGTTGGTAGGTCAAAGTGGAACCAGTAAGTAAACTGTGTTTAGATGATAATTTCACTCTCTTTTGTTTTCTCTTCCAAATACGTTTTAGCCTGGTTCCAGACCTCTGAATTGCTTCCCACACACTTCCCCTATTTTTTTCAGTGATTCAAGTAGGTCTAATATTGTGCTCATTGATGTCTGTTTGCCCAGTTTGAAAAACAATGAAGGCAGAATTAAGGATGAGAACATGTGCAGAACCAGGAAAATTGTGACAGAAACGTTGCCACAAAAATAGCCATAAGCATGGATGAAGTTGACACAGCTATGCAGGTTTCTGTAAGTGGACACCTCTTAAAGACCCAGTCACACCAGCATTTTCAGTATATCTATATATTTTTTATATACAAATTTTGGAGTATTTTATGCCTTTATTGTATAGCCAGCAGTAGAGAGATAGCAGGAAATGTAGGGAGAGAGATGGGGAACAACATGCAACAAAGGTCCCTGGCAAACCAGGGACGATGCAGTTCATGGCTGGTGCTTTAAACCCCTCAGCCACCAAGATGCTATGAAATCACTTAATTTCAATGGAAACAGCAAAGTAAATCTCAACTTTTGTGAACTTTGTTGTGCAAATTTGAGCTGTTGATCAATATCAAACGGTCAATCTATCATATTGGCTGTGTCACCATCCAATTTTATTTAACCCTCCTCTGCTATAGTGTTTATGTACTGCTTCTGGCTGTTATGAGACAGGGGTTTATGCTATTTGACGCATTTATCTTAGGAGAAATACGCCTCATTGATAAACTATGTGAACTTATTGTCCCATTAGTGACCTAGCCACTTCACGAACTGACAGTTAGCAAGCTAGCTAGCTCAGAGAGCTATTGATACTGACTAGCGCAAGCATGTTAACTAACTAGCTAACTAGCATCAGCAGTTAGCTCACCAGCTATAGTTCACTAAATATTGCTGCCAGTAGTCACTATCTCACCAAGCAGACAGAATAATGAAGTACGAATTGACAATTCAGTTCGATTATCAGGCTAAATTAGTTTGGCTATAACCTGTAGATGTGTATACAACTTGTCTGATTGTCCGACTGGTCATGCTTCCTGTCCTGTCTGACATCTTTTCTGGAGTTCCACAAGGCTCCTTCCTGGGCACTCTCCTCCTCTCTCTCTACACTACATGAGGACACTTGGTGCTGTCATACATTCGCATGGCTTCTAGTTCCACTGCTTTGCCAACGACATCCAGCTATTCTTGTCATTCCCCCATCTGACACTCAGGTGGAGGCACGCATTGCAAATTGCCTGGCTGATATCTCGGAGTGGGGAAAGGCTGTTGCCCACCTGGTATTCCACCTTCTCAGTTCATTACACAGGCTCCCTGTTGCTGCTCGCATCCAGTTCAAAACTCTGGTGCTGGCCTACAGGGCAGTGACGGCAGCTGCTTCTTAATACCTCCAAGCCATGGTCAAACCCCACGTCCCGGCCCAACCATTGTGCTCCTTTTCCTCTGGACGTTTAAGCGTCAGAGGACCCTGAGCTCCCTGCTGAAGTTAAGACACCGGAGTCACTGCCCATCTTCTGCTGCAGGCTAAAAACCCACCCCTTTCCAGAAGTTTCAGAACTTTAAAAGAAATACACTCCCAATTACAGTGTTTTTCTTATAGGAATGATGGCCACAACTATGAAAATAAGACCAAAGTTGAAATTAACTGCAATTATCCTGCAGAATGTGGTATTAACACTGGTATTAACATTTAACCTTACGGACACACACATTAGAGTCCTCTGTTTGTCCTCACAGGAAGTTACATTTTCTAGCTGGCACAGAGGGGCAACTTCACATTTGATGCTAGAGGTTCCATTTACAATGTGTAATAGACTGTACAGCAGACTCTTTTAGTCCATCCTCCCATCTATCCTGGGTAATTGATAAATAGCACTCTGCTCCAGAAAAGACAAGCTTTCTATGAGACTTTGCAGTTAATCCACTCTAGTTTTGCTCTTTGATTTGTTGAGAGCCATTAATCATTTAATCAAGGAAGCAGTGTTGTCTAGGCCACATATTCAGATTTGGCTTCACAACAAATCTTTTAGATAGAAGACTTTTACTTGTTCACTCAGCCGTATATCTGTGTGTGTGTGGGTGTGTGTGTGTGTGTGCATTGCTAAATCGAAATAGCTTTGTTTCCATGGCATTATTTCTGTGTGTTGAATAATGAAACTTAAGTGAAAACAGCAGCTTTTGATTAGATTTCCTCAACTTCTCAAAGTTGAGAGTGTACAGGCCAATGCAGACCTTGTTGATCTTTTAGCTCATTGAATTTTCAACATTGTGGTACATCCAAGACTGCTGTGTAGAAGACCTGCAGCATGATATTCAATCAATTCAATAAAGTATTAAATAGTGTGGTGTGTGTATGTGTGTGTTTAAAGTGTTTCTGTAGATGTTGTTGGCAAGCTGGCTGGCTATGCTGTAGATTACTTGATAGCTGTCTTCTGCCACTGCTGATAATCATGATGCCATGCAAAGAGGAGTCTGTGGTGGGGGCCGCAGAGGGTGCAGAAAAAAACGGAATCAATTTTTGGAGAAACACAACTGACATCACGCTGCGGTGGCCAATCAGGCCGGCAATCAGACCAGAAGACGGCCAGGTGAAGAAGAACCTTGTTTACTTTGTAGCATTGTAGTATTCCGCTGTTTACCGAGCATCTGTGAAGATGGAAGGGAGACTGATCGATCGCCGCAGTGATGACTGTACATCAGCTGTTCAACCCTGCCACGAGGGAGCACAAACACGTTAATCACCGTGCAGTCGCTTGGGGTTGTATCGCTCTTCAAGTTGGGATTGCTGGTTAATATTTCTACTTGTGCTACAATCAGCATGGCCATGTAGTGACACTCCCACACCGCCTGCACTAATCTTATCATATTTGGTCTGAATACAGCATCACTCTTCCAGCTGGTAGTGTGACAGGCTCTAAATGCTACTGAAAACTTTTTTCGTTTTTGTTGTTTTTTTTCTTACACATCTTACACGTTTGGTATTATTTCCAGATTACTATACATACTTGAGATTGTTTTTCTCTTAGGCACCTGACCTGCTAACAAAGAATAAACTGAAGGACATGTCTCAGCAGCTCAATCATCTGTGTGTTGTGTGCCTACAGATGCTTCAGCTGTTTGGAATTAGGCTGTCACAATCATGAAAGTTTAGTTGATGACTTTTTGGGTTATGTTGAACCAACAAATGACATTGAGTAAGGGGAATTAGCATTTCCTCTACATTCAGATGTATTTTGAATTACCATGTACTAACTGGCAGTGTAAACACAAGACTTTAAGTTGATTACACATAAAAATTAAGTTGTTTAAACAAATTTTTACTTGATATATAAAAGTGATTGTAAGCATTCTGTACTTACTATAACTATGAAAGTTTTTAAGTTGGCAATCTCTAAAAAGTCAAGTTGATACAATACATTTTTCTTCAGTAGTTTTACAAGCTTCTTAAATTTCATTGACTCAACAACAGTCTTTATTATTCACCAAGCTGACTATTGTAAATGAAGTTAAGGAAACAAAATGTTAGGCAATTAACTTTAGTTTGCACTACAGTATTGTATTTGACCACATAATATGAAAACCTTTAAAAACAAAACAAAAAATGGCCCACAAATATCCATATTGCCTTACATATCCACATTACTTTACATCATGAAATGCAAACTTACAGTAGTCCCTGATCTTCTCAAAGAACTACAACTGTTTTCTGCTCTCAAATGTAACTTCTTAATAATGACTACACTGAATTCAAACAGGTCACGTCGTCCCTTTGAATATAAACTGTTTGTGAAATGATACTCACCTTGAGTGTGTTTAAAAAATGTCTGCTGTATCTTTGCACTGTCTTTGATGGGTGCAGAATTCCCACCCACTTAACATGTCCACACAAATTCAACAAAGAAAGAAAAATTAAGTCAGCAAAACAATTTTATTAAGTAACCACAATATGAATTTCATTTCATCAATGAACTAAGGAAGTGGAGTTGAAATTAGTTACATTTGTAAGTTGCAGTAATTACCAATATTACTATGTCTACACAACACATTAAAATTATGTTTGCAATTCAAAAAGTTCAACTAAATAACTAAACTTGAATTTTTATCCTGCAACAGTGCATTTACGTAATTAAGTAATAGTAATAGGTCTCCTGAATTAATCTTTAGGGTGATGTGTCTAACTCATGAGGATGCATGTCTTCCCTGTTTTACAAATAGAAGAAGTGGGGAGAAGTTTTGGTGGTCTTAGCTTCCACCACAAAGCACAAATCTCCATGATTCTCCATGTTTGAGCAGTGAGACGTCCTCTCTCTCACTCTCTCTTATCTCTCAGAGTTTCTCCCTCGATCTCACTCTCCTCTCATCTCCTCCCATGCTCCCCACAGCTTCTCCTCCTCCTCATACTAATCGCAGCCATCAGGGGAGGCTCGGGTGGAGCGGCAGGCTGCTGTGGGTGCTGCCGGCGCTGGGTGCATGCGTGCAGCCGGTCTGGACGGGCTTTGATCCTGGCGCTCTCCTGGGACGAAGCCAGGAGTATTAGGCACTTTTCCACTCTTGTCTTCTTTTAATTATGGGCCCATAATGAAGGCTGCACGCTCGGCTGCAACACATCACACACTCGGAGGAGGAGGAGGAGGAGGAGGGGGAGGAGGAGGAGATCCCACCCTCCGTCTCCTCCTCACATCACACCCTTTGTCCCCTCCACCAGCCTCCTCTCTGTCATGTTGATCCCTCTCTTTGGCCTGTACACTCCCATTTCTGTCTTTCTGTATTTGCTCTTGTATTTCAGAGACTTTTATCTCTTTATGCTTCCTCTCTCTTTCATTTTGCTTTTTCTTTGATCTTTCTTTGTGCTAACTTGATGAAATCACTTGGAACACATTATGGTAGGGAACTTATTAAATAAGGTCCCCTACCAATCTGCTTATAAAGATGGTAGAGGCACTGATGATGCTTTCAACACTACAGCACCTTAAAAATGCTACAGCTTATGCTAGACTAATGTTTATGGACTTTAGCTCAGCATTTAATACTATATTCCCTCAGACCCTGTTAAACAAGTTGAGACAGATGGAGGTGAACCCCTACATAATCAGATGGTGTCATTCATTTCTCATAGGAAGACAACAGCAGGTGAAAGTCAACTCAACTTTCTCTGACATACAGGTTATAAGTACTGAAGTTCCTCAAGGCTGCGTAAGCGCCCCCTTCTTTTTACATTATACACACATGACTGTAGAAACCAGTACGAACAACTACATTATCAAGTTTTCTGATGATACAGCCATTCAACAGATTCAGACATTGCTATGTATAAGTCAGAGGTAGAGGATGTTGTGCAGTGGTGTGAGGGGCACAACCAAACTAAAACTAAAGAAATGGTCTTCCATCCCATCTCTGTTGGTGATCACAGCCCAGTTTTAACCAATGGGGAGAGAGCTGAGCAGGTAACAACATACAAGTACATAGGTATTCACTAATTTTCAGTTACAATGGGCTCATCAAGTGGAGCATGTTTGTTCACAAATCAGTCAGAGTCTGCATTTCCTGCGAAGGCTCAGGGTCCATGGAGTGGATAAAAGCATTATGTTAGTGTTCTACAGGACAGCCATTGAATCCATTATTTGTTATGGCATCCCAACATGGTTTAGTAACCTGTCCGTTAAACTCAGATCACTACTCCAAAACCTGATTAGATTACGGCTCTTATTGGGGGGGGAATGTACAAGTGGATCAGAAGTTGCAAACAACTCCCACACACTATCACTTACAAAAATACATTTATTTGCAATGTGATAGAGACATCTGTGGAATATTCTTGGTGTGTATGTTCTGGTGTGTATAGATCTGTGTGGGATACTGCATGTTAACTGTCGTTTGATTGTACATGTGTGCTGCTACGTCAACTGTGTTCTCTCGAATGAAAGACAAATTTCTCCTAAGGGAGATAATAAAGGCTAATCTAATCTAATCAAATCCACTCTTTAAAATCTACCCGCCAACAAACACTAAAGCACACTCACTAACATGGTGTATGTTTAATCCATACACAACCATAAATGTGAAAACAAATGTTTGTGGTTTTATAGGGAGTTACATGACTTTCTGGAATCTTGTCAACCACACAGTGACAACATGAACCCAGGAAGTCACTGACTTGACCCATCCCAATTGAAAAGCATAGCCACATCATTTTATAGTGGCTGACAGGCCCACCTCCACCTGAAATGCTGTACCCCCGCTTTCATCAGCAAAATCCAATAGTCACTCCAGCAGTAAAGGTCAGGAATATGACAGCATTAAGAGAGGTCGGGGAACATTGTGTAACCTGGGAGGGGGCCGAGTGTGACAGGGTTTGGATGAAAGTTGCTCAAACCTTTCACTCCACTCTCTCTCCGCTCCTGTACTGTGCTGTTGCTGAGCTGATGGTTCCATGAATTCTCTGGATGTTGGACAGTTTCCTCCTGAGGCGCAGGTTCCTTCCCCTGAGTGGGAGTATCATTCAGGAGTGAAAGCTGGGTCTTAAGCAACTTTAACACACAGAGCCTTCAGGAGGAGTCCTGCTCCTGGGAGAATTAAAAAGGTCATTCTCTGTGCTAAATTATCATCACAATGGGCCACGAATCAGCTCTACATGACATGGCCCCACGTTTCTTTTAAGCTAATATCACAGCCATTTATCACTGTCTGTCCCAGTGCTTCTCTTTCAGACCAGACTTGTAGATTAGAGCTGGCCATTAGCATTGTCTGAGACTGGAAATTACATGAATATGTGAGTTGATACATAATATCAACTTCATTTTCCATTTCTCAGTCAGACATGCAGGATGGTTCAGCAATGTCAGTAACTACTGTACAGCCAAGTGTCATCCTCTTCTTAAAGGAATTGTTCAGCAATTTGGAAAATACACTTTTTCACTGTCTATATGTTCTTTTCCTCTTTGTTTTTTTTTCTCTTTACTGCAGTCTGAGGCATTATCCTTGTGTTTTATAGAAATTATGTTAGGACTAAGGTGTGTTTTATTCACTTCCTTAAGAGGCCATCTTTCATTCTGGTTGGAAAATAACTGTTTCTCTGTGTGCATGATTTCTTGGATTTGTTTACGTCATTATTTAAATGTAATAGTGTGGCTCAGGTGATGGAGCTTGTCAGCCATTAAAGGGGTACTCCACCAATTTAGGTCTGCACCAACACAAAGTTGGGCATGGGGAGTCCTCAAAATGTAAAAAAAAAAAAAAAAAAAGAACTACCAAAAGTGAAGCGGCAGAGGTCGAGATATCCTGACTTTTGCTCCCTAGCATAGGTCAAGCTCCAAATACCTTATTGTTTCCTACATTTCCCACAATGCAACACAATAGCATCTTTAGTTAGTTGTCCCCTGCCTGCTTTCTAAATATAAATGATAAATCTGCAGTCTCTATGACCAAGCTGAGATAACCCAGGTGACAACATCAGGGGATCCTCCTCTGTGATGTAGGACTGACTGCTGGGCCTGAGGTTCTCCTTGTGGCTGCACTGACACTGTGAACAGCTTCCCTGCAGCAACACATCACACATCTGACACGCTCTCCTGACAACTCTTTCCTGCTCGGTTACTTTTCACCATGACTTATGTTCCCTTGTGTCTTCAGTTGCTGTCGGTGCCCTGTGCTTGTTTTAAGACCCTCCTGTTTTCTAAAGCACTTTGCCTCAAACTGTTTTTGAAGTGGTTCTGTAACTATATTTCAATAATTATTGAGTTTAGAGAGTGAACACCTGGACTGAACTGGACTTCAGAGACCATAAGAGGACCCTGAGGGGATTCCAAATGCTCCCAAGGGATTCATGAATTTCATTTTCAGCCTGTTTGATTCATTTGAACATCATTAAAGAATGTTTTCACCTTCTTCCCCTGCAGTGCTGACAGAATCCAGGGTCATATGGTGGTCTGTGATGACAATGTCTCTATCTCAAGGGTCAGGTGTGCAATATTATATTTGAAATATTTAGGAACTGAAAGATTGTTTACCTGCTGTATCAATGGGTAGTGGTCATGTTAGTTTTTGGCCACAAGAGGGGGATAAAGCTCTACTGCTCCTCAGCGTGAGAGCTGAGAGGTTCAGAGTCAGAGGAGCTTCAACTGCAGTAAATGTAGACCCGGCAGCTTCTCAGGGCATATTAATACAATGTAATGGGACAGGATTAACTGACAACTTTACACTTGTACATTACACACTGACACTCATGATACAAGGACATATTAGACCAAACTGAGCAGTGTTCAACCTCATTTAGTACTCTTCTACAGCAGTGTGAGACATCCAAAACCACTTTAAACACTACGTATTGACACTGAGCTTTCACTATTGGACTTAATGGTGGTCGTGATGAGCTCGTTCCAGCTGAATGTGTTTGGCTTCAGCTTGAAAATCACTAAACATTTATCAGAGATCCATTAGCTGCTCCACATCCTCCTCGCCAAGCGTTATTTGTTGACATGTAGTGGAATTCTTGTGAAGGTTAGGTGTTCATGTAAATGTCTTCTTTCTTGTGTCAAAAAAATGTGATGTCTTCAACTTGTCTCTTCTTCCTTGTTGATGTTAGACATGTTGTCCTTGTGGCTGAGCCTGAAAAAGAGAAATCCATGTCAGGCTAGATGAGCACAGTTAGCTGCTGAACACTAAGCAGCCTGTTAGACAGAGCATGTCTCTTCAGTATTGTCAGAGCAGCACTGGGAAGATCGCTTAAATATAGGAATGAAATTCTGAACATGGTCACCATGCCCTCAACAATAATGGTATGTAGTTTAACAGAGGCAATTCAGTGTTGTGTTCATTTGTATATTACTGATGCACTAACCCTACTAAACATCACGTTTAGATAGAGACCTAAGACTTTAGATAGTTAGGATACATAATGTTGTATTTGCAACTTTAAAAATGTAATGTTGCCAGTTGTGGCCCTTTCTCCTATTAGTCCATTCATTCTCATGCATGTACAAATCAATCAATCAAAATTTATTCATATTGAGCCTTTCAAACAAATCAAATGCAATACAAAGTGCTTTGCAAGCAATTAACAAAACGTAGAATGTTAAAAATGGACTTTGAGACTAATGCAATAAAAAATAAAAATAATCATGAAATACTCAGACTGTATATACAGATGGACGACATGACAGCTCCCCAAGAGTGGAGCCAAAATATTTCGATCGCCCCCTGGTGGCTGGCTGCATTATTGGTCATAAACCCCACCTCCTCCATGTCAGCGGATGGGACATGGACCGAACTCACGCTGATGTTTGTTAAAGTGTTCATTTTTCTGATCAGTTTGGTTTTAATTAGTTATTTGATGCTATAAGAAGGGTGTGAGACGTCATGACTGACCACTGTGAGTGTGCTCGCCATTAGTTCAGGAGGGTGTATGGGCGGGAACTCTTTACTGCGGCTCCAACGCGGATCACTACTGTGCAGACTCTGGCTCCAAATGACTGAATCAACAACTAAACATGCATCTGTATTGGTTATTAGGGTCATCAGTAATTCAACATTTATACCACATTTAATATTACTCCGAAAACCTCTAATGCAGTATTTGATTTAGTCTGTGCAATCTGAAATATCTGTACATTTCAGCCCTTATATACTGTACTGTGCAATGACTCTGTGATACCTTGACTATGAAGTTTGTTTGGAGAGACAATATTAGAGAACATCATTTCCTTAATGGTTGTTTAGGTCTCCATCTTTCTTTTCTGGTCTTTACACTGAGAAAGGGTTATTTCATTAAAAAGACACTGTCCCACAGAGGCAAATACTCATTCTCCCCTCATCCCCCTCACTTTCTCCTCATCCTTCTCTCTACCATCTTGCTCTGAAGGTGCCTTTACACTTCCCAGCATCAGCATGAGTACAATTACTAGATTAGTTTTGTCCATTCGTACATCAAGTTGAACATCATTCTGTTCAGTGTTTGTGTAAGATATTTAGTTTTTATTATTATTTGCGTCTTGAATGATTTGCAGTCATTTGAGTGTTGCATGTAAATAAGTGAGAACAGGTGAAGATGGGCAGGGCAGTAAGATGAGGAAGAATAGCTGAGCTGTCAGGCTGCAGGTGCATGGCTGTGTGTCTGTGATTGCCTGAAGGTTTTTACCTGGTTCACAGCTTGAACATTGAATTATCAGATCTACACATTTGAAGGACTTTGAAAGTAAAATGTTCAAATGTAATTTGAATGGTTGGCATTTAAAGAACTTAAAGACTAGGGACTGCAATTTGCTTCTAATGATTGTGACTTGTCTTAGACTTGTCTGACGGGCTTAACATGGACCTATCTTAGGCCCCGGTGCATATCTCCACTTGTGACATTCATTATTTCACTACAGATGAAGATTTACATTATATTTTATAACTAGAGCAAATGCTAAGGACAGTTAACCTATAGAACACACAATTTCACATCTAATTTCTAGTTCATTTAAAGTTGGTACTACTGCATATGTTGTAAATAGCCTTTAGTGCCTCCAGAGGGAGCTGTGTGAAGTCTGATGAATGTCCTCAAGTGATGTCACTTGAGTCAGCGTCGGTTGTGGCTGAAGACTGCAAGTTTGAAAATGTGAGCTTACCAGACCCCTCAGCCTGCTGTTCATCTCTGCTGCAGGCTACATTAGCCGCTAGCAGCATAATACACCAGACTGTGTACAGTCCAGTGAATCGATTTGAGTTGCATTGTGGGTTATGTAGATGGCATGTTTTGACAAGGAAGAAGAATGCATGGAGTAAAAAAGACCATACCTCTGCTGCAGCGATGTTTTAGGTGTGCAGTGCTGTATCTGTGGAGTGCTCTTGTGTGTGTGTCAGTGGTGCATGCTGTTCTAATGATGGACACACTGGTGGGTCCAGCATGGTTGAAGAGGTTTAACCAGAACTAAAAAGTGCAGAACACTCAGTCATCACTATGAAAACTGAGTCTTTCTAGCTTCCTGAATTTCAGGAAGGAATGATACTGTCATATTGACCTGCTCCCAACACTGTTGTTCTGTTCTGTATGCTTCAGTATGTCAAACATGACAGCTAACAGTCTCTTTCTGTCTTTTCTTTCCATGTCCATCTACTGTACGGCTCTGTCACCTCCCACCAGGTAAGACATTTGGTTTTAACGTATTTGCCTGTTTTGTTTTCTAGCAGGGGCTGGTTGTCTGATGTTTTTTTATTTATTTTTTTTTTTTTTACTATAATGGGTTTCTGCCCAGGTTCTCAGACCTGGAGCATGCTGGGGGAGAAATTGTGGCTCTGTTTGTGGTAGAGCTGCTGCTTTTATTTTGTGTTTTGAATTCCAGTCACATTTTGTGTGAGAGTGTGCGGCAATGTTCTGCTGCTCTGTCTGTGTGCATGTCTGAAGCTTGCGACCTCGGTCTGTAACTAAAGGGATATTCTTCCCAGTTTATTTATTGCATTAGTCATGAACTAGAGCTGCCCCCCCTCCACCCGTCCCACCTCTCTGTGACATAATCCATCTCTGTCTGTTGGTCTAAGCCTTCTGCATCTCTACTGTCACATCTCAAGGTCCCCCATCACTTATTTAAATAATAAATAATCTTGGATAGATTGTGTGTGTGTGTGTTTGTGTGTGTGTTTGTGTGTCCTTGTTTGACGTTTTTGGATTGTCTAAGATTTGATGGGGCTGATGGCTTGATGGGTGAATGAGGAGATGGATGAGCGGGTGGATTCGCCCTGGCAGTTTGTCTTTTCTTCCCTCTCCCTCCATCACTGCAGTGTGTTTCACTCTCTCTTTTCTTTATTTATCTCTCTATCTCGGTTTCTCTTCACCGCTTCTCCTCTCTGTTTGGTATGCAAACAGTGTGCGTTGTGTGTGTGTGTGTGTGCGCGGGTCTGTCCATGTGTGCTTGCGGCATGCATGTATGTGTGTGTACAGATATAGTATGTGTGGAGATGGGTAACCATGACAACAGCAGCCTGAAGTATGAGTGCTTGTGGCGGCACAGCACAGTGCCCTCTCTATGTTTCTATCTGTTTCTCTCTACAGATACAGATCGCACATATCTCCTCCTCACTCTCTATCCACACAGTCTCCATCCATGTTGTTTCCATTTAGAAATCCTGTGCAGTTCTACATGTAAACTGTCCCATCAGTCATTGCTCCGCATTCCACCGCCATGATGGCGTCTTGACAACAACAGTTCATTTAGAAGTGGTGCACACTCAAGTCACAGTAGTCTTTTGAAGTTCTCATTTGCTGTATATTCGTTAGGATGCCGACGAATAACAAGCACCAACAAATAATAAGCTAATCTCATAATCAGACTTCATTTAAAGAGCCATTTAACACCACTCTGAGAAGTAGTTTCACTGTCCTCTCAGGGGGTGTTAAGTTATACATGATTAGAAAATCATTACACTGTCATAGAAACAGTAGCCTAGGAACCAGATGAATCTGCAAGTTCATGTTTCATTGCTCTTGCAGATGCGTATGGTCCACCTCCCATTCAGACAGATTTCCAGACAGGTTGGGCCAATCACAACCGTTTATCTAATGTGGGGCGGGTTTGATACGATGATTGTACAGAGGAGCGCCGTTGAGGCATTTTTATAAACGGCCAAGATGGCTGCAGCTGATGTGGAACGTTCTGGATCCGCTATCGCTTCAGTATTAAACCAACTGGACGGCATATTTTCTCTAAAAGAAGAACAAACAACTGCACTTAAAGCTTTTGTTGATCAAAAAGATGTGTTTGCCGTACTTCCAACAGGATTCACTCAGCCCTACGTCACAGGTTTTGTTTCTCTGATTGGTTGTTGGTCTATCCAGTTGCATCCAGAGGCATTTTGGTCTGCGCCTGTTGATGAACTGAAAGGTTCCAGACCGATTCGCATTTGTGAATTGGTCTTGCGATGTCAGGCTATAGAAACATAGCAGATTTCAAAGAAAAGGGTACAGCTGTACATCGAGTTAGAAACATGCACCACTTGGTCAAAAGTAAGTGAACACCATGGGCATTAAAAGAGTACTCTACAGATTTAGCATTGCACTCCTAAAACATTGTCAGACTCACGACTGGCAGTTTTAAAAAAAGGATCAAAATCGATGCGGCAGAACCTGAGATATCATCCTTTTTATTTTTTATTATTCTTCCTTGTCAAAATCTTGAACCTACATTGCCCACACTGCAACTCAGCCACTGTCAGTCCACTCAGAGGTTTGGTTGTGTTAAGTTAGTAGCAGCTAATGTAGTCTTGGGCCTCAAGCAGAGATGAGCAGCGGGATATAGAGGTCTGGTAAGCTCACTTTTTAAAGTGTAAATAACAACAAAATAAATGAATAAATGTTGCACCAAGTAAAGCTTAGCTTTAAAAATTACTATAGGTGTCAGTCATTACTACCAATGAACTCAGAGCTACAGGTCAATTCTAGCAGCAATGTAAACAGGTAGCGCTCTGTTCATCTTCCAGATTGCATCTGATTATTTGGGCAAATGTTTTCCTTTGAGGCAACCATGATGCAACAGGTCCACAACGTTCCACCTGCCTGCTGCTTGGAATTACTATTTAAATAATAAATGTAATCTATATTATAAGGATTATGTTCTCTAAAACATATCTTTCACTAATTAAACCAAACAGTTGCACAGTTTTGGGCGTACCACACAAACTGTTTGAGGTTTGAACTTGTATTACATGTGCAGATGGGCAGATTCATCATCTTCTTCATCTTCTATTTACAAACACACATTCATGTACAGTTCTATATAAAAATCAGGATCTCACCTCCCTGCAGCTCCCTGTGCTGCATGCAATCACCTTGCTGGCAAATATTTGCCAGCAAACAACGAGCATGTGCAGTCAAACAAAATACAAATGTCATCAGTTGCTGAGTTTGAGCTTCTCTCAGCCTCTTCCTGAAACCAGCTACAAACTGACCCAGTTTGGCAATGCTCTGCTGCTGCTTTCAATGTCAAGTGTGTGTGGGTGCATGTGTGCCAGAAAGAGAGAGAGAGAGCCACAAGCAGAGCAGACCAATAGCAGCCAGAGAGTGGTGGAGACGGACGGCTGCAGCAGGTGTAAACACCTCTTTCTCCTCTCTGTCCGGTGTCCCAGCATGCCCCGTGGTCATGGTAAGATCCGGATGCATGTTGACTTCATATGCTCCTGTTTAGATCACTGCTTGATATTCATCCACAGTACAACAGCTGCTTTCCTCTGCAGCTCCTCTGGAAGCTGTGACAGGTTGATACTGGAGATACTGTATCAGTATTGGATACTTATTGTGTTGGTCGTGTTTTGATGTGTAACATATAGCTTATCTGTTTATAATTCTTAACACTATGCATACAGCTACCTGTTAGGGTATGTCAAGGTTCATGTTTGTCCAACCCAAGGCACATTGAAACAGGAAACTAGAAAGGTTTCTGGGACAAGAAATTGGAACCGTTTTCCCAGAATTCTTACATGACACGTTTATTTTGGAACTAAAAAGAACTTCAGTGATATTAAAACAAATGGAATAATTAAAAAAAAATGTGTCAAGTGATTTAATACTCTCAAAAGTAGTATTATGTTATACTTTATTTAATATAGCTGATGCCTTTTGTAATATTCACACACATGTCATGGGAAATATCTGGGAATCAATCAACTGTATTTTTTGGCTTCCACATTGGTCATTTATACAGTAAGACTTATACATATAGGGCTACATTGTTAATGTTGTGTAAGTCACTATGGTAGCATCCACTATGAACAATTATCTCAAAATATTATTGAATTAGAATAGTTTGACTGTCTAACAAAAAAGCAAAAGCAAAACACAACATGAGACAAGAAAAGTGACACTGAAATTGTTGGCAATGTGACTCATGTCAGAATGCTCCCAAGTGGGAGTTGCACTATAACTCAGTAAAAAGAACTTAGTTACAAAGTAGAGTTAAAACACTTTTCCTGAGCAGGTGTAAAGTATAATGAACTGTTGTCATGGTGGAACAGTTAGAAAAATGATGAAGACTAATGATACAGCTGATGGTCAAGTTTATTTGATATTCACAGTGGGAGCACATATCATTTCAATGTATGATGACAGGACATGCATGCTGGGTATTATGCTGAATTCATCTTTTAGTTACTTTCAATAGAAACCATAACTGTAATCTTTTACATTAAGATGCCCGTTTTCCAGACTTCTGTTGATGATTGATTTGGGACCAGAGTTATGTGGAGTACAATCATATTTCCTTTCGCAAACCATTATTAAACCAGCAGTAACACATTTGTTTGGCCACTTGGGGGCAGCAGAAACAAGCTGTGAACACAACAGTGACATTTTAAGTTGATATGCTGAACTTGTTAGCAGTTGCTGATTACACATCCAGCAATTACTGAGAAACATTATCATTCAGTTGGCATTTTTCTGCCCACCTGATGAATGTAAGTCCAGTATTCCCTCTCTGTTAGCTCTGTTTTTGGTCTCTACCAACTCCTGAGGGAAATATCTGTCTAGCTGCTGCTAACTGTGTCTGTCTGCTGTTTGCTGCTGAGCAGGTAGTGTACAGTGGCCTTTTAGCTATGAGAGCGATGAGAGTGAACCCGAAACAGTGAAGTTGTAGTCGGGCAGATAAACAATGAGCTGAAACTCACTATAAAGCTCTGGGAGGGGAGCTGCAGATTCAGCTGATAGTTCTCTGGAGGTTCATCTCCACAAGCAACCACTTTCACATTGTAACATTGTTTTCGCATTTGATATATTGTTATTTAAATTGATTGGTCGATATTCGGACAAACATGTGTTACATCAGTGATTCCCAAACAGGGATACTTGTACCCCAAGGGGTACTTCTGCAGTTACCAGGGGGTACATGGAAAATTGTGAAGCTCAGCTAATTTGAAAAAATAGAAATTATGATTGGATAATATATATCCACATTTGTGCTGACCTTTATAGTTAATATCACATAACAAATCATGCCTCAGTTTCCCACCAACCTAAGTCAGCTGGAAGTTGATGAAGACTGCAGAAAGACTAGTTCAAAGTAGCTCAAAGTAAAGACACTGTAAATGGTTAAAACAACCAGTTTCTGTCACTTAAAATGGCAGTATTACAAATGCAAACTTGGCCCATAAAGTCTTCAATTCTATTAAAGGGGTACCCATCTGATAGGGCTGTGGGGGTACGTCGGACAAAAAAGGTTGGGAGCCACATATATTAGCTAGTTCACACTTGTTAGCATTACTTTCTCTTTTTCAATAAAACAGTCTATTGTAGGTTTCAGTAGCATCTTTCTCTCTCATTTCACCCAAATGCTTCCCTGGATCAAATGTCTAAAAGATAGTTCACTTAGTTTATTTGTAGTGTAAGTGGTCATCCCGCAAGTGAACAAAGTGGTGAGTTTATTATGACTTGACACTTGGAACTTGTGAACACGTTCAGGTAGTGCAACAGGCCACACATTGTCTGCTTTTGAGCCTTTGGCAGAGACAGCAGTCAAAGACGTTAATGTTGTTAACACCTGAAAACCCAGATAGACACCTCAGAGATACAGTTTTTATGTTTTATATGTTCAAGTAAAACAATGTTGACACATGACAAGGGGGAGAAAACGCTGGGATTTTATTCAGCCTAATAACAGGAGCCTCAATATAAAAGGATTGTTATCAGCCTTTTAAAAATAGGTTGAATCCTACTATGACTGCTCTAAGAAACACTGTGGCACTATCAGATACACACAGAAAAACACCCAGCACCTTTATCAGACCACAGGGCCTACATACATACTCTTACCCAGAGGGCTTTGCTGTCCAGTGGACTGTTATATCTGTGATAGTGAAGCACCTCCAATCAGTTTTTTCTCATAAAGGTGCTGTCACTAACAGCTACACACAACCTCTGGAACAAGGCAACCTGCATTGGAAACAAGTTAAATTATTTTACTCCCCCACCAGCAGAATATTTCATATTTAAAGAATACTTCAAGACACACAATTGCAGCAGTAATTATAGTTAGGATGGTGGTTGTAGCAGGAAGGTCAGTGGTGTAAAATGCAAAGCAAAGCTGGAGTTAACTTCCTCTGGGTAAATAAACCACTGCTGAACCAGAGATAGATCCAAGCTGACCCACTGCCAGTGTGTGTTTCATCTCAGAAAGACAATGATGTCATTCATCAAGCTGTATGTATGCGCTCCCCATCTATGTTTCTATATCTCTGACGTTCATCTGTACGATTATCTCAGCTGTAGTCTGCATGAGAAGCAAGCTATAGCTCCCATTTTGAAAAACAGCATTGTGTTCCCATCCTATACATTGACTATATTATTGAGTGACCAACCTTGAAGTCAGTGCACAGCCATTTGGATATTCTGAATATAGTGTGCTGTAGCAGATCATTTATGCCCAATCAAGTGTTGATTTTTGACAGTCTGTCAAAGATTTTAAACACACAACCTTCAATGTGCTATTAATGTAACCCAGGCACTATAATATCTGCGTGAATACAATGTGTTACAAGAGTTCTGTATTTGTCACAGTGTTGAACTTTAGCACATGTAAGCTAATGTTTTGATTTGGATACTTTGAAAGTAATTTAAAAGTACAAGACAGCCAGAGGATAACAGGGAAAGAGTCAAACACAATACCGCACAAAATAATACAATACAAAAATCCTAAAAATACAATGGAACATGTCAAGAACATACCTACCTAACATTAGAATTTTCTGTCTGCACACTTAGCCTATAGTTTCTGTATGATTTGATGGTGAAACAAGACATGAGCAGGGGATTTTCCTCTAATACTCATGCTGCTATCAGGTAAAATGAATGCCATGATATGTTCAGGCTAGTTTTGTACTGACCTGAACGTGACAGCTAACTGACTGAACGCACTACTGAACTGCAGACAGTCAGAATCAGTGCTGAACGTCGGTGATGCATTCACTTACTGATGTACATACTGACGTGCATTTCATACGGTGATTCAAATCAGAAAGTGATTCATGATTTTCACCTTTACAGTGAATAGGTGTTCTACTGGCTGGTAACATTTAAACACATCTTCATTTTATTTAAAGATAGAACCATGCTTATTTTGTTAGTACTCAACAACAACATATCCCGTGAGTTTTTGCCACGGAAGCACTGTCAAAGCCTCATGACGCTCCATGCAAAGAGTTGTGGAATGCCAACAAAAAAAATGAGTCTATTCTGTGTTAATATGACAGATTGCTATAATGTTACTGCCCAGTACAGTACTAGATATTTTTGGAGGATATTGACAGAAACCCCAGGAACATTTTTTTCCATTTTTTCAAAAAGAATATAGAAAGATACCCTCCATGAGAAACTACATTTAACTAAATAATTTGACTAAATAATCTTAACTCAAGGTCCAATTGCTAGCTTTTCATAGAGCAGCATCTCACTGTCTTCATCAGCAGATGCAGTTTGCTTAGTTGCAACAGGGGTTAGTTTCACATCACACAAGCTCTGGAAAGTTCCCAAAAAAAGCTAGTAAGTGGACCTTGAGTTAAGATTATTTTGTCAAGCTGTAGTTTTCAAGGTCAAGAATGAACTGTCATGTTCAACTCTATGGTCATTTAGGAGGTTGATGGTGTTTCTATTATTTCATTCATCCAATTGGCATAAATAAGCTCAGATATTCAAATATTCACCTTACTTACAAAATTAAATGTATTTTTATAAAGACTTCAACCCCACCTGCACCTCTCTTACTGCGTAACAGGTGGATGTTATGCTGTGCAGGTTGTTGCTGATATTGGCTGTAATGCAGAGTTCCACGGGTCTGTTGGCTCATCCAGGCACGTAGAAGGCATGATAAGAAGGAGCCAGATAGCAGAGCAGACTGTTCGCCATTTACCACTAGCGTGATAGGAGACACCTGAGAAAGTTTGTGCAGCATTCAAAACATTTTGTTCAGATCTTGACGAAGAAAATAGGCTAGTCTGGGGCTGACTTAGGCAAGGAGGTGGAAGGGAGGAGAGAAATAGAGATGCAGAGGGATTTGGTGATATCACATCATTTTCACTCTGACAGCTGACGAGTGAGCACACACACATACAGAGATAGAGAGAGCTGTAAGAACTAAGCAACTCTAAATTCTGTGTTTGAAGGGGAGCAGCGGAGAGGCAGGTGAGCCCACACGTTCATCCCTTGTTCTATCTGTCTGCTTGTCTTTCTGTCTGGCCACCACTGAGCTGGGAGTGTAGAACATGGGTGCTGAAAGCTCGCTCAGCCGAGAGCAGCTCTGAAGCACCTTCCTGACACTGTGTTAGAGAGGGATCTCCATGCTTCCTCCTTCCTACATCATGTGTACCTCTCTCTCTCTCTGACTCTAAATCTAAAATCTCACTCTCTCCAAATTCAGTTTTCAATGCAGCTAAGCTCAGCTCGCTCTAATTCCATCAGCTTCACCTTCAATTGACACTGAAATATCTGCTTCCCTCTCCTCCTTGCTCATCTGTTCAGCCAGGAAGAGGATTCAGCAGAACTACTTTAGATCAAGTGTATGATCACACATACACACACACGTATGCACACATGCAGTAGATTCAGATAGAATGCAATGCAATCAGTCCCGTCACTGTTAGCCTGTTTACAGTCAGCCACTTCATGCTTCTTTACTGGTAGCTATCTGATATCAAAACAACCCACCAAGAAGGTTCAAGTGCATCTGGCTCTCAAAGTTTAACTCAAGTCAGTATGCAGTGTGTGAAAGCCAGGGGCATTACATTATTACAGGGCTCTTTCACCCTGTTACATTAAAGGATATTCTATATTTTAATAGTCAAACCAACAATGATTGTATCCAAATAACAAGCATTTTGTGTGTATCACAGCCTGATGCATCTTCTTCCTCTGTGCCACAGAGCTCATCACATCAATGAGCCACACTGTTGCACTGGCTGACATGTTCCTTCACTACCATGAACACACACTGTAGTTTATTTGGACTCAATCCCACAAACACCGTCCTGCTGCCCCAAATACTCACTAGAGCACCAAATGTGGATTCATCCGTCGCTGAAAATAGTCCCCAACAAATGCACTATTTCCTCCTGTTTGAGTAATGTATGTTAAAAACTACAGTGACCAGCTGTTTTAGGAAATGACTGAGCCGTTTTTAAATTCAAACTATATATTTGTGAGGTGATTTATATTTTCAGTAGGAACCAATGGACAGACAGGGTAGGTACATCAGAAAGTATTGAAAAACGGTTTGGTTTGGGTCTTTCATGGGATTTGTTGACAATAAGAAAAATCAAGAATAACACTAGGCTTATCCTTTAAGTAAGCTTGATCACTGAACTTTGAAAGAAAATTGTCATACAATCTAATCTCTGATTTTATATTGCCTTTGAGAGATTTATGGGAGATTTTGGCAGGATTGCAATTTAGACATAATATTTATAAAGTAAGATTAAGTGAGGTTCTTCAGCTTTAAATGACCTCCTACTAAAGCAGCGTACTGTCTGTAGCCATGTTTGAGTTCCGCAGAGTCTAAAACTAAAATCCAAACTCTGATCTGACTGACACTAACTGGTACTGCCAAATTTGAGACCTGAACCTGACCTGAGGCTATATTTTTGCTTTATTGCATCCCTTACAGACCGTTAGCTTGAGGTTGCATGCAATTATCATGTCCCATGCTGCTGTATCCTGCCAGGAAAGCAAAACAAAACATGACCAAAAAAAAGGTTGTCATCCTTCTAATTGCTGCTAGCAGCACCATCATCACCATGAAGCACGGCACTTTAATCTCTCCTTTAGTTTGTGATTGAGGTCAGCACACACTCACTGCTCGCTGTGGAGGTAATCATTTCCTTTCCCTTCCCCTCATTCATTATCTCATCCCTCTCTCCTCTCCTCTGCTGGTTTGTCCCCTGCAACCCGGGCCACTAATTCACCACCTCATTTTGACAAAGGTTTAATGAAGATGTCCAGCCAATATGATTACATAATTAGCTATTAGTTACCTAAGGAAAGTAGAAAAAGTGGCTTCCTGGCTAGTGCACAGACGGGGGGAGACAGCAGTAACAAGAGCTTTATGTAGGTTAAAGTAAGAAAAGTTTGACTCCTGCTGATGTCTGCAGAAAAAGGCTGCAGCACTGGCTGTATAGAAACACATCAACATCACTGTTGTCAGCTGTTTGTTCCAAAAAAACTTTCATAAGATGGTCTCATTATTGCTTTAAGCTCGTAAATTTCAGGTCCTTATCGGAGCCCAAGTGACAACAACATTATGTAATACAGCTGCAGGGAAACACTCATCTGAAAGCTCTTACATGTTGGTGTGTTCAAGGACACTTCAACGTCCTAATTGTTCAGAGTCAACTGCTGAATAGCAACCATTTTAAAACCAGAAACAAAGCAAAGTGTCATATTGAAATGATCATTTGAAGGATATCATGACATTCCACAATTGGTTTTGCACATAAATGCATACAATACCTCTATTTGTCTGTCTGTTTGTTCTGCTGTTGATAACGTAACGTAATAAAATATAATTCCCGAGCCTCTGAACTCCTGTTGTTTGCGTTGCTAGACAATATCTAGCTAACATGTACATCATAGGTGTCTGAATTCTCAATTGCCATACATAACATACCATATAACATAACACAACATACAACATAACACATCTAAATGACAGAATAGGTAATTTGCCACTGACTCCCAAAGTGAGATATATAACCGTTGGAGAGTACCAGCGACAGGCATACCACACCTTCGTTGTCATGGTAATCTTATCTAATCTTAATGTCCTTTAGTTGCCCAATCTGAAATCTCAGATGTCAGAGCTTCCTGAACATACCGCCGAGGAAGCATTTTCAAGTACTGCTTGTAATGCTGAGTTTGATGGGGAAAAAAATAAGGCGACAATCTTAACAGTCTAAACACTGATAAAAATAGTAGCTAGTTACATAAAGTACATGCATATTTGTACATAATAGTCCACAACATGTAAAGCCATATATATGAAGTGAAAGTTTTGTGTCAGTCGACCACTGATCTGCTCTCAACCTTCATTATCTTACTGTAGAACGTGAGAGACCAGCTGTAAAAGGCAGCAGGATGATAGACGGGCTTTGTCATTAGTCCTGACATTTGTGTGTGTGTGTGTGAGTGTGTTGTTTCTCAGAGTTTGTGACCTCATGTATGGGTGATTTGTGTCATGCACGGTGTGTGTGTGTGTGGCTCAGGGCTAGGTGAAGCACTGAAATGATATGTCAGGCTGGAGGACACAGGCTGCCCCTCCATTCTGCCATATCTAACCATGTGTCATTTTACATTATAGTGCTACAGCGCAGCCGCCATGTCCCTGTCTGTCCTTGTGTGTGTGTTTCTGTGTTCACATTCAAAGGGCAGTTAGCTGAGTGCCCATATGTGACTGGGTGCATCACGTGACAGGGACGAGAGAAGGCCTTGTTCTGACGTAACGAGGTTGCGGTGAAAAACAGCACATTGACGCTGAGCTCTTCACTCATGTTGAAATGACTTCCCAGTACCCCTGGGAGGCGTGTAGAAATTCTTCACAAATACCAGTTAGAGTGCTCTACTTTTTATTCAAGCCAATGCACACACACACGCATGGTTAGGTACGTCATCAGTGCACATTCTAGCATTAAAGGGAAACTCCAGTATCTTTAAACCTGGGCCCTATTTTTTATAAATTTTGGGGTTGAAATTACTAATACTTACCAAAAGTTTTGGAATTGGTCCAGTAGATCACCTCCACCAGCATCCGTGAATGGGCTGCAATGACTGCAACGTAATCCTTGTTGGCAACTGCACCTGTGAAAAGTACGTCCACTAAAAGTGCTTGTTTTTGCCTCTGACAGACTTGGACTGTTATTCAAAGTGTCTGACAACATTATGGAAAGGATCCCTACAGAGACAGACCGCTTGTTAAAGAGTAAGATCCTTTCGTCTTCCTGAAACAACTCAACCTCTCGCAAGATTTCAGAGCGAGACTTTCTGTTTCTGGTTAAACAAAAAGGATCTTTTTATAAATACAAGTTCATGTGTGGGAAATGGCTTATACGTGGTTTTTGTGCGTACACATCATTTATAAATGGTGAGCATGCTTTGTAATGACCACTGTAAAATCTTCCATTGCTGGTTAAAGTATTAGATACAAGAAACTGTAAATGCATAAATGCAAAATGTACTCAGGGGACATAGTCAAAGCAGCATTTTGATTCAGAAAATCTAAGAAAATTGTGCTTGTGAATATGCACATCACTAACCTGTAAAGAAAAAAGATGTAGTTTGAATATTCGCAAAAGTTTAACACAAATTACTGCAACCCATCACTGGTTTTAACTCCCAACTTTCCACTCTTCTTCTAAAAAGTGGAGCAGCGGTGTGGTGCTTAAAAGCCCCTGAGGCCTTCACACAGTATATTTGTCTCTGGGGGAAATGAGTGCAGCAAAAACAACAATTTACACAGTTTGCAATGTGGTAAAATGCTCTAAATTGCTGAGACTAGTTAGCACGACTCTGCTTTAAACAGCCGTGTAAGACTAAAGACTTCGCTTGATAGTGATGGCAGGCGTTTTAAACGTTTTTTAAAGTTGCATTACATTAATTTGCAACTTGTAGCAGCAGGCGGTGTTTGGAATTCCTCAGTGGACTCAAACGTGTCATGTACAGATGAATTTGTGGTTCAGATCCTCCCTCTTTGGGTAGCAGGCGGGTTTAAAAATACTGCTGCCTCGTCTCCAACGCACACCTCCCAGGATGCTACTGGAGAGCAGAGGCTGGGAGTGTGGGGCATGCTGGGAAACACACACACACACACACATACACACACACACACACACACACACAAACTCACAGATCCAAAGTGGAGAGGAGAAGGGAGGAAGAGAAAACAGGGCAAGAGAGTTTTTAAAGTATAAAGATAAAAATGAGAAAAAGTGTTTTCTTTAGGGCAACTGCAACAAATACAAAGCTGGAAGAGGAAAGTTAGAGAAGATGGTAGACAATCACAGAGAGAGGGATAGAGAGACAACCTCTCCAGTAGAGGTTACTGACGTTTGAACATTATCAGCTTTATTTACCTCAATAGCAGGGGACCTGACCTTTATATAGGCTTATGTTAGATACTTATATTCCCCCTGTTCACCAGTTAGCCTAATGCAAACACTTCCTCTATGTTTACCAGTTGATTTGACAAATTCAGTACATTTCCACAGCACTAATTCCATCAGTACACCAATATAGTCATGTCACAGTCACTACTCTGCTGCTCAGTTTCACCCCAGAAAATGAACAGAAATACTATTTTCTTTCACTAATTATTTCCCGCTGCTTCCATTTTGCTTTTTTTTTTTCTATCACTGTTACGATGCTGTCAACTGAGCCCAACACTTCCTGTGTTTCACAGTAAAAGTCTCCCAGCCTTCGGTAGTTTTGAGTCATATTGACAGTAGTTGCAGTAATCTGCATACTAAGGAGACAACGTCACTCTTCCTGAACCAGCCGTCCTCTCGTTCGCTCCGAAGCCTCTGGCATTGGATTTCTGCTCAAAATGTTCCTATGACCATTTAAGTAGTTTCCCTGTACATTACTGTACCTCAGAGGACACTGTAACACATTGACAATTTCCTCATACTTTCATAACTTTATGATTCTACATATCTTCAGTTGATTAAAAAAATACCAAACTCCAAAGTTGTGGAAGCCATTGTTGTAGGTTTGCGGTACAAATGTTTCAATGTCAATGTTTCTTTTTTCAGTTCAGGTTTTGTTTTCAATGCCAAATTTTAAAGTCGCTGTCCTGGCTCCATAAACCTCCACCCTATGAAGTCCTGTGGCAGAATAACAACACACTAGTTCCTCCTTTGGTTCTGACACACAAGAGCCACACAGCTGCACAGTCCTTTTCTGTTAAACATAAAGATCTGTTGTTTTTTGGCATTTGCACAAATGACTGATGCTGTCATTTTCCTTGGAAAGACAAACGAAACGGAAAGTCTCCTCGGTTGACATTTTGCTAAATAAAATACATTTAGTCGATATCTTGTCACGAAATTTCATTCATGAATTAAGACTCATTAATTTTGCACAAAGTGTGAACAAGATGTCGAGGCAGTGCATTTGGTCGTGGCATGAGATGCGTCTCACTGCATAAAATACTCACTGATTGTCACACAGTCCCATTTCGTGCAGGAAATTGCTTCTCAGTCACAAAATGCTCACTAGGAGTCAGGCATGTGTTGTGAAGGTGCATTTTGCCCAAAGTGTTATAAATGAATGTGGTAATGATATTGTAATTTTATTCTATTTACTCCAAAGTCACTGTCTTCATGTCATGGTAGGAGATTCATTTCACGGCATGGAAACATTGTGCCCCAAGGTGCTTTTTGGGTCTCTGAAGGCATCTCATGCCAGAAAAGCTAGTCTGACATGAAATACATTTTACTTTTACCTGGATTCACCTCATGAAAACAGCAACTGTCACATTATTGAATTGTTCAAACATGTGTGTACACATGAATGGGTGGAATGCCTCTTCTGGCAAGCTCATTCTGCACACAGCACAATGTTCTGCCTTCAGCATCATAAGCATCACACAGACTGATGAGCAGAGTCATTATCAGACTGACTTTGCAGAAATATAATCCCCATCCGTGTTCTTCCTCTACCTCTTCTCCTCTCCTCTATTCCTCTATGGGGCTGCCAAACTGCTGCTCTCACACCAACTCACATCATCTCCAGGAAAGCATCAAAATGCAGTCATGAATCTTTTTGTACACACAAGCAGATTCTGCCTTTGTTGCCAAGCAACACAAAGGAAGTGTCAGAGGTTGCTGTTGGTTTTTCACACTGTGAAGATCTATGTAGCTACAGTGAATTTATTGGCTGCTAATTAGCTATCATCAGCTACCAACACACACTGTAGGATGTTGGATTAATCTGCTAGGTGGATCCCGGGGCAGAGACGAGCAGCTGGGCTTTCCACTGTCTGTCTGTGCAATGTTGGTGGAATTCTACCACTACTACTTTTTAAATGTATGTCATTTAAAGGGCACTCCAGTGATTATATGGATGAAGATCAATTTACTAATCAAGTGGAGTTCTAATCAGCAGTTGCATGATGTCTTCTGCAGGAGCTTTGTCAAGTCTGACAGAATAACCCTGATGATGTCATAGTGATGTCATCAGGGTTATCTTGGATAGGGCTTGGAGACAAATTTCTAACAGAAAGCCTGTGGCAGGTACTTTTAAGGATGTCGATGTTTACCAGGCAGGAAGGGTGATGAAAGACATTATCAAGTTGCATTATGCAAATGTATGTACAATACTAAATCACTGCACACACTTTAAACCAACATACAGTTTTTAAAGAATGTGTTTAGATCTAAAAACGTTATGCATAATCAAGGTCATATGAAACTAGACTAACTATTTAAATATATATATATGTATATATATGTGTGTGTGTGTTACATTGGTATTGGTTTTGACTTTAATATCAAGTGATGAGATGAGACTATGGTGTGCATTGCATGTTGTTATCATGTATATAGCACTTCAAAACTTAAAACTGTATTTGTCTGAAACCATGCTCTGCAACTTGAACTAGCTACTGTACCTGTGTTGTACTGTGACCTCGCACATTACGTTTGCACAGAGCCTCACAACCACCTTGTGAGGACACTTCTTCCCCGTCTCAGATTTGCTGTCTTAATTTAGGAATAAGCAAAGTAGAAGCACAAAACTGAAATAATGAAGGTCTTAAAACTAGATTTTAACACAGGGACCCTGTTATTTATCCCAAATTCAATTCAATTAAGACAAATCAGTTGACACACAGTAAACCCTCAAGCTTTCAGGGCTCCTGGGATTCGGAGGCCCTGTCACATTTTTCCCATCTGGGTTCACGTCCCAATCTAAGGGGGTAGGAGTGCAGCATAAAAGTTAAAAGGTTGTTCCCTCTGAGGTCCCCAAACCAAAGTCTGAAGACCGAATTGTAATTAAAGTGAAATAATTTATTACAAGAAAAATGTGAAATTGTGACAATAAACTGAAGAAATATACTGTTATTCAGGGTGAACCAAGGCCAAAAGAATCTATTCCCTCCAAAAGTACTGACAAGCCCTGGGTGAAACAAACAGACAAACAAAAGACATTTACTTAAGCTGACTCCCTATGATAAAGCAAAACAGGAGAAAACATTGCAAAAGAAAATGGAAACTCACTTCTATAACTCAAGTGCTATTTACAAAATGTGTATTATTATTCTATTTACATTATTTGCACAGGTTGACACTCAAAGATCCTTGCAGGAACAGAGCACACACACACACAAACACAAGAATAAAAAGGAGACACAAGATAGGAAATATAGCTAGGGCCACAACACCGTAACCCTTGGGCGTAGCATCCACTAGGGACCACTTTTCGAAATCCTGTTTTTGAGATGGTGGCTATACAATGTGTTTTTATTTCTATATTTTTAAAAAGGGAGTAAGAAGGCATGTATTTTGAGTTACAGTGAGAAGGTTCACACACACACTTTGCAAACCAATGTTACGCCCTTGCCATAAGAGGGATTCTCATGTTAACTTCTCTTGAACAGTTGCATGTCCTTGCAGGCATTGCAGTGCATTTGCTGCCATTCAAAGTGAATTTTGTAAAGAACAAGCCCAGAGCTGTTCATTTTTGTGTGAGTACATTGCTTGAAAAGGGCAAACATGCTCAGCGGACTTTCTCTGGATTGTTAAAGCTTTAAACACTCTATTACTGACACACCATGGGACTGTAAGCCTCATACTAACTTGTTTACGAGACAGATCTCATACTGAGACAACACTAAATAATATAAGGTCTCATCATACCACCCAAGCTTCAGTGGAAGGAATTCTATAGAATGTATTTGCCCATTTCCCCAATTATACGTGCTTCTTGATTTCCTCAACTTGCTGCACCTACAATAAACAGCTGGACTAAAGTGAATGTAGCACTTAAGTAGTCACAGTGCATCAGACCTCCTAAACGCCATTATAGCCAATAAGTAGAATGCAGTGAAGCGCCCTTGTTGCTTAAAGCATTTTGCACACAGGTAACTTCAGCCTCCCCCTCTCTCTCTCTCTCTCTCTCTCTCTCTCTCTCTCTCTCTCTCTCTCTCTCTCTCTCTCTCTCTCTCTCTCTCTCTCTCTCTCTCTCTCTCTCTCTCTCCATGACTCTCTCTCACACATCGATAAGCATAGAGGACATTTCCCCTGTTGTCTTGGTAACATGAATTAAACGTGACAGCCCTGAAATACAGTTAATGTGTGTGAAGAGCATGGCAAAGTGGCTAACCGCCACACACAAGCAGGACGAGTGAACGCCTTCTTCCTCACTGCTGTCAGGGCGGCCGTCAGCAGCACGGGGCTGCAGGTGTACTGGGTGGCTCCCACCACTCAATGTGTGGAACTGATAAAGTGCTTTTAGACTGAACGTGTTTCAGCTGGACTGTTTGTACAGTCTGTGTTCATTTGCCACAATGTATTAATTGTACAGATATTAGCTGTTGCTAGCTATCAAGTGTGCATCTGCTGCGTGAGCGAAGTGTGTATGTGTTTAGCATCTGACTGATCCCAAAACTTCTGAGGAACTCCAGTTCTCCTTGTTATTTTCCTACAGACTTCTCCTTTTTTGTTTCTGCACGTTCATAATATATGCGTCTGGCTAAGGATACATTTTCAATTCTCGTGGACATGTATTTGCCTCAGTTTGCTCTGCAAATGATCAGTTTGGAACCACTAACTTCAAGGAATTGACTTTGCTGGACTCTTGACAGGCAGTTTTGAAAGAATGATCATATTTAGTCATTTTTTAATGATAATTTTTTGTCAAGGCCTACATTACCCACAGTGCAACTTGACAGCCGACAGTTGGGCCAGGGTGTTATGCTAGTAGTGGCTCATGTACCCTGCAGCAGAGATAAGCAGCGGGCTACAGAGGTCTGGTAAGCTCACTCCTTTCTAACTCCACACCAACAGATTGTTTTCATTTTCAAACTCCTAGTCTTCAGCCCCGACTGACGCTGACTCAAGTTGAACTGTTGATCCATGTCACCATACACTAGGTGCCTGTGGAGGATATTGCAAGAGGCCTGTAAGATCTGGTGGCAAATCACTAAATTGGGACTAATGATAGTATTAAGGATCTAATTGGCTATTTTGATACTGCAATTAATTTAATAATTAACAGATTATTTACTGAATAAAAGCGTTTAACTGACTCAAGAATCGATTTAAACATTTATTAAGCACAAATGCCAATCATTCTCTGGTTCAGGCTTCCCCAATGTGAGGATAATCTGCTTTTCTCTGTTTTCACTTTGAAACTGTAACACCTATCTTAAACAGCTGTTCACAAAGTTGGGAGGTTTCAAGAGGTGGCGATTCAGGTCATCATTTTCACAACCCTATTTAATGTCACCATTAGCTGGCTTTGCAAGACTAGCTCTTCCCTGGAATATACGGAGCATGAAAAATAAAAGCCCTGCTAGCGGGCTGCAACTACAGTAAGTGTTTGTGTTTGTGTGTGTGTGTGTGTGTGTTATCTGTCACCCACACACAAACACCCATGTCCTCCCTGCTCTTCATGTACATTCAGACGCCAAAATCTCAGCTAATGTGTTTTTGCTCTCGATGTCCCTTCTACCTGCCATTTTCTCCCACAGTGGCTCTGGCCTTTTTTCTTAATGCACCACATGTGCTCCATCCACTGTAGCCTAAGTGCATGGTGCGCTTTCAAAGGCCCAAACTCATTACATTAGACCAACCTCTGAGCCCCGAGTGCAATTTTTATCGATGGAACAGCTTCTCAAGAGCTTGCCTTTTACCGCTGTCTTGAAGAAGTGGAATCAGAAAACTTCACTTGTCCCAAATGTCAGACTATTTTGGTCGCTGAACAGTGCAGCGAATAGCCCTCCAACGCACTTTGTGTTCACCTGCTCTCATTTTCTGTCTCCTTCAGTGGATTGGAATGTTGCAGATTTCTTTGCAGTAGGTTATTCTCAAACTTTCTGCATTTTAGATGGAAAGGATAATGAAAGAGAGGAGAAAACAGCCAACATCAAAGATACTACAGTGAGAAGCAGAAGAGGAGGGAGATGGGAGGAAGGAGGAGTAGGAGTTTGACGTAGTCAGTTGAGACAAAGACTCATCTGTCCTAACCCGTCCACCAATAAACAATCCCCTTTTTCACATCTCATTCCCTTTGGGTTCATTTAGATATCTATGAGTTAGCTTAATTTAAAGTAGCACTTCAACTAACAAGAACAGATTGCAGCGACCCCAAAATATTCGCCTATAAAAACTTGTTTTCACATATCAGACTTCTCTCTGTTTACCCTCTACTTCGTGACCAAAAGAGATAATTTCTTTAATTAGCATAAATGTAGCCAAACACAACAAGAAACTTAACTTTTTTATCATTAATGTACCTTAACTTTGCTTGGCATGCCCTGTAAGGTATTTACCATTTCAAAGGTTTACTTTACAGGGAGGGTTTTCTCGCTCAGTATACCCAAATACTGTTTCCTCCTTACCACCCTATCTTGCTTTTATCTTAGTGTAACCCTG
The DNA here is from genome assembly GCA_005408345.1 of Macquaria australasica. Classification (NCBI taxonomy): domain Eukaryota; kingdom Metazoa; phylum Chordata; class Actinopteri; order Centrarchiformes; family Percichthyidae; genus Macquaria; species Macquaria australasica. Next base: position 655,635 of record SEMN01000215.1, on the reverse strand, counting down.
GAAAATACCACCATGACACCATTTAGGAAAAAATAAATAAGTGCATCTTTATTCCCTAACTACTAAATGAGAGAGTAGCATTAATGTGTATGCATTAAAGTTCTTTCTTGGCTGTGGAAATAGAAGTTTGACCAAATAATCCCAACTGAAGGTCCCATTACTAGCTTTTACCATATTACATGGTCTTCATCAGCAGATGCAGCCTGTCCAGTCATTGTGCAGTTTACATCAGTGGATGCAGGCTCTGCAGCTGTTGTGGTTTCCACCATGGCACTTTTGGGATGTCTCGACCACTTTGGCATCGGAGTCCGTTCTGGAGATAGTAGTTTGACGAAAATGGAGATCTTGTAATAGTGTTGAATGCTCCAGAAAAAGCTAGTGAGTGGACTTGGAGCTGGGATTGTTTTGATGGGCTCCTGTTTCTGGGGTCAGGAAAACTTTGATGCTTTTGAGCCAGAACAGGCAGGGAAGTCATGGGGGTGCTGTGGATGGGACCATAGCAGCTGTTCGGTTTCATGGTGTGGATCTATTAGCATACTGGCTCAGTGGCTGTTATGGTTTCTTCCGTGGCACCTTTGGGACTTCTCTGTCATGTTGGCTTGGTTTTGGCAGCGGGGTACCTTTTTGACTGTGGAGATAGTAGTTTGACAAGCTGATGACCTTGTGACACTGTTAAAAGCTCTGTAAAAAGCTAGTGAGTGGACCTTGAATTGGGATTGTTTTGTCAGACTTCTGTTTCTGGGGTCCTGGGGGTGCTGTGGATGAGATCTTAACAGCTGCTTGGCAGGTTCAACTCTGTAGCAGTTAGGTGGGCTCCATCTGCTGATAAAGACTGTGTGATAGGGTAGAAAGCTCTGGAAATAGCTAGTAACTGGACCTTGAGTTGGAATTGTTTTGTCAAAGCATTGAAGTTGTTTGAGGTTCCCAAAACACCTTTCTAAATACTTCAACTGTTCAACTGTACTTCAAACAGTTTTATTGCTGATATTGTTGCCTGTAATAAACTGAAATGACTCTCCACTTCTTCCTTTCACTTTCCTTTTACTTGGCCAGAAAAAGAAAAATACTTGTTTCAAGTGGCTTAAGACAGAAATTAAATAAAGAAAATGTTGTATTTAAAGGCCAGAGTAGCCTTGAAACTAATTAGTACGACCATGTCTAATTGTAAAAGTGTTTATATACTGGCGGACTGGCAAATGAGTGGAGAGCTCTGGGTGCAGGCAACATGGAGGGAAGTTAAACATTGTTCATTTGCATATACTATCCACATTGTTAGATACAAAACTGGTTGAAAATCGGCAAAGTTTCCCCTTTAATAGATTAATAAATGGAAGGATAATGGTGCAAGATCATCAAAAATAAGCAGCTATCTGACATCAACGCTACATCTGCTGCTCCACCTTCATCAGCACCAAACATCCAGCTTTACTGCCTTTCTGGTGATAGTTTCCACAGCGTATTGAGAGGAGTGTGTATTATGAGCATTCTCAAAACCCAGAACTCCCTAGCTTCTATGGACCACTACATTCCTAGGAGATTTCCACTCTTTTCTTTGGATGTTTTTGATAACGTTTTTTTCCCCAATAAAGGTTGTAGCGTGGTTTTGTTCTTTTGGTTTCTCTAAGAGAGTGGGTCCCAAACTGGGGTCTACAGCAGGTCTCCAATAAATGCTGCTTATAGCAAGTTGAGAGAGATTATATAACGTTCTCAGATGGGATTGCTTGATCACAGTCAAAGTTTCCTCTGAATGTTACACTAAGCAGACTGCAGAAGCCTTTGAAACTGTATCAGACAAAACAACACTCCAACAAAACTCACTTAAAAGAATGTTAATGTTCAGCCTTCATTTCAACTGCTGCCTCCGTGATCTGACAATTTGTGTAGTGGCAGTGGTTTACCTCTTTTACTTGTTTGTAAGGTTTCAGCTCGCAGTAAACAGCATACATGTTTAATGAGTGATTCATTCTTTGAATTTTAAAAGCCTCACACCTACGACTTCTGTTCTGGAAATAGCTAAGTGACAGAAAAATGGTGCAGCAAAAGGTGCAGCCTGCTATAGATAAAGGAATCACAGCTTTAACAAATAGACATTCATTTCACAGCTGAAAAGGTTTTTCAGCTGTAGAAACAATGGAAGGCACTTATGCAGGACAGACATTGGGAGAAACAGTATTGAATCGATCGTATTCATCATCGCCCAGAAGAGTGTGTCTCTCCTGCTGGAAAGTTAAAGAAAACGTTTGAGAGAAGAAAAGTACACACAAAGCTTCACAGCTGGTTTCCCACTTCCAACGTGAACAGAAGCTCCACAGCGCAGTGAACATCGCAAAGCACTGAAATCTTCACACCTGAGCTGAATTTTAATCTCTCATAATCCTCTTTGTATGTAAATGAGTTTTGATGATGTTCCACATAGAGGACAGGAGAACTTACCTCTAGGCCACTTGTAATTAGTTTGCATGGACTCCAAGTGATGTATACAGCGGCACATATCCTGTTTTTGACTGTAAGGTACTACATTCTCTTGCTTTTTAACAGTAACAGCTCTGTAGCTGTGCCCTTTGGTCAGTTTGCAGCCAAACTCTTGTGGATGTAAACTTTCAGTGGCCCTAAGGATTGTGATGTCAGTCCATTGGTTGGTCTGTATGTCTAAGTCTTTAGTCCAGATGCCATGAAATTAGCACCAGGCACTGATTCTTGATGGCTTTTGTGACCCTTTGACCTTTGATATAGTACCACTGTCGGGTCAGTATTACCCCTTGAACAACACTTTTGTCTTTGTAGGTAGTGTGTCTTGGCAAGTACTATCTAGATTCATGTTTTCTGATCTACCCCGCTATGGTTAAACCTGCAATAACTGATTTTTTTGGTCAGCTGAAACAAGTCGTGAATGCAACATTGATGTATCATCACATTTACAGTTGATATGTTGAACTTGTTAGCAAACAGCTGCTTATTTACACATCCAGCAGTTACTGAGCAACATGATCATTCAGTTGGAGTCATGTTTGTGTCCACCTGATGAATGTAAGTCCAATATTCACTCTTTTAGCTCAGTTTCCAACCCCTGAGGGAAATATCTGGCTCTTTAGCTGCTAAATGCTCCACTATGTTCACCAGCTAGTCTCTAACTGTGTCTGTCTGCTGTTTGCTGCTGAGCAGGTAGTGGACAGTGGCTTTTTACTGCTTCTTCTCTGAAAACAATGCTATGAGAGCGCTGAGAGGGAACCAGGACAGTAAAGCTGTGGGTCGGAGAGATAAACAATGAGGTGAAACTCAATATAAAGTTCGGGAAAGACAAGCAGAGCTACAGATTCAGGTAATTCTCTGTAGGTTCATCACTACCAGAGACCCCCCTGCTCACATTGTCATTTGATACATTGTTAAAATTATTGATTATAGCTGCTTCAAAGCTGCTTTAAACTATATTTTTAGACATGCCAGTGGGCGATGCCGGTCGGTCAGTCGGTCCACCACTTTGGTCCAGACTGAAATATCTCAACAACTATTGGATGGATTGCCATGAAATTTGGGACAGACATTCATGGTTCCCAGAGGATGAATTAATAACTACAAGCAGTCGACAATAAAATTCTCTAGTTACCTGTATCACGCTTCGCATGGATTCAGCTGCCTGTCCGGTTTCCTGAAGTTGTCAACATCATTAAAGAACCAGCGTGTTGAGTAATGTTTTTGTAGTAACGAAAAGATTACCACTTCACCACCCACACACACATGCAATGATGTGATCAGATGAACAAGGTACGGTGGTGGGTACGGCCATGGCCACTAGCGGGTCTTGCCAGGAAAATGTTAACACAGGTCGTTTTAGGCCTTTGAACAAATGACACATGCTGTTTATCTTGTTCGGACAGCCTCAGATTTCACCGAAAGCTGGAAAGTTGGTCCCCAGAGGATCCTCTAGATCAGGGGTCATCAACTACATTTGTCCAAGGGCCAGAATTTTTCAAAGCAGACAATGTGGGGGCCAGACTTTCAATTTATATATATATATATATATAATTAGGTCTCAAATATATGTATATATATATATGAGACCTAATTAGCCTATTTGTGTTTAATATTTTCACTTTTTTTTTACAAAATGTATGTTATTTTTGTTAGCCTATCAGTGTGAACAGACTTCTAAAAAACATGGGTTATCCATAAAGATAACTAGACACTTAACATATGAAACGCAATTGCAGAATCCATTTCTGATTGGCAGGACATATTAATCGGTTTTGGTGCTATCAGTGTCCTGATTGGTGGAAAATGCTTGCAAGAAGCAGGACGAAAAGCCTTTTGAATTGTTTGTCAGACACGCAAAAGTGAAAAAAGTAAATAAAACAAAATGTTAAATAAGAGAATGTGAAAAAAAATAAAAGGAAATGTTAAATGAGAGCTATAGGTTTGTCCCCATTCTTGCGTGAAAATATGGCACAAGCTGCATTCCATTCATAAAGAATAAAAGATTTTGTTTCAGCTTCTCCTATTCCGCTTGCCATCAGCCAGTGGGTTCGTACGAAGAATCTTCATTTCTGTTGAGAGACAGTACTGCCATTATATACTCAAAGCATGAACTAAGCTTAAGAAATGCTTTCGTGTTGTATGTGCTACACACTGTTTGTTAATGGCTCAGTTGCTCATGTTAGCTAGCAAGTTTTGTGATGAAGCAATGAAACAGCTGATGAATTAGTAATCCAAAGAGATAAAATCACATTTAAATACACTGACAAACCCTGTGTCATGCTCATGAAGGCAGTGTACAGAATCCGTACTCGTCTTTCTGACACCTGAATAGACGTACCTACCTGGCTCTGCTGCCTTCATGGGGCAGCCTCGTGGGGTTTTCTTGCAGAATACAACTCCACGTTGACACATCTGTCTGATAACACTGGCACAATGGTGGTGCAGGCAGAGCAGGAGAGAGAAAGAGAGGGAGGGAGGGCTGTGTAGCAGCACTCGCACAAGCAGAGCTGCTGCCTTCACCCGGAGCAAAGCCCATGGAAGAGGCAGCCGTCCTCCTCCTGCTCCGCCTGCTCTGCCTGCGTAACTCCTGCTACAATTCCTCTGGTGAGTCAACAAGCTGTGGACTTTTATCGCTGTTGTGTTTTTTTACGATGTGTGTAGAGTGTGCGTATTTTCGTGGTTTGCAGACACTGTGAAATATGTCATACAGTGTGGCGTATGCTGAGAGATTATTTATTGGCAGTGTAGATTGCGATGCAAGATTCACACATGCTGTTGCCAAGGCTTTCTTTCAAAACATGAGCAAAATCAAATGAGCTGCTCCACCGTGCCTCTGAGCTGTTTGTGTGCTGTTTCAGCTGGGTGATTCAGAGGTGCAATTTCCTACCAGCAGCTAATGTCATCACTGCTGTTGGACAAGTTATCACTGGCTGCTTGTGCTTATACAGAATATTTGTCAATGTGAAAGTAAATCAGAGCCAGCTATTTGTTTATCTTGGATCACTGCCTTGTTTTCCCACATCAGTTGTAACTAATGATGGATTTTAGGTATCACTCTAAGTGGATGTGAATTTCTGAAAACATATTTGAAGGTAAAATAGACAAAATCATATTCCTTTTTTTTTCTTTCTATTAGGTGTAGATAATTACAAGATCTATTTTCAATCTATTAGATGTACAAAATCTTAAATTCTGTTTTCTATTAGTCGAAAAAAAACCCAGAAAATCTATCTATTAAGGGTTAAAAATCACAATATCCATCTATTTTCTATTTATTAGATGTAGAAAATCACAAAATATAATTGCTTTCCTATCTATTAGGGGTAGAAAATCACAAAATCTTATCTGTCTATCTACATACATACATACATATTACATATTATACTATCTATCTGGTTACCTATTCAGACCCAGGATTTTGCTACCGTCTCCAGCTGGCAGTGCTGCAGCAGCATGACGCTGACAGTCACATCAGATAGCCACAGCTCGGCTGATGGCTTCATCATAGATGTAATGGCTGTGAGGACGGGGAGGGAAGGGTGGGAATGTTTGAGCTGATGGATGCTGTGGAAGTCGGACAAAGCTTTGCCAGTGATACACAGTCAGAGAATGAAGGGGCGGCTGTGGCTCAGGAGGTGGAGCAGGTTGTCCATTAATCCCAGGTTTGGCGGTTCAATCCCCGGCTTCTCCTGTCCATGTGTCGTAGTGTCCTTGAGCAAGACACTGAACCCCGAGGTGCTGGGTGTTGGCCAGCACCCCGTAGAAAAGAGCTATATAAATGCAGTCCATTTCCCAAAGAACTTTTTAACGAACAGGATAATGTGCTGTTTCTGTTGTTTTTCCACTAAACTGGCCCTGAAGAGAGTTGTACCTGAGCTTTTGGTAAACAAGGTGACGGGAACTGTCTTGGGAACAGGAAATTATGAATGGAGCGTGACCAACAGCAAACTAGTTATTTTTTATCTCTCTTTGAAACCAGACTTCACTGCAAATTGAATGGAAAGCTCCATTTTTCACTGTGGCTCCATTTAGCAATACAGTGCGGTTACCATCCCGCCTGTTTGGCTGACCTGTTTGTGTCGCTGCTTATGTGCATCCACGTCCACACAGCAGTGCCCTATATGTGCAAGTGAAGGCATGTAGTAGCCTACATAATGTATAGCTTCTCACATCTTATGAGCAGGGTTGGGAGGGCTACTTTAAAAATGGATTCTGATACAATTACTAATTACTCCGGCTTCCTCCCACCATCCAAAGACATGCAAGTTAGGTTAATTGGTGATTCTAAATTGTCCGTAGGTGTGACTGTGAGTGTGAATGTTTGTCTGTCTCTATGTGTCAGCCCTGCGATTGACTAGCGACCAGTCCTGGGTGTACCCCACCTCTCGCCCAATGTCAGCTGGGATTGGCTCCAGCCCCCCCGCGACCCTCTAAGAGGATAAGCGGTATAGACAATGGATGGATGTTTTCAAATTTATATGCTAAATACCTTTAATATGTTGTTTAACATTTCACAGACTCCATGATTAATAAATCATTTAATCCCAAAACAATAATCAATAGATTGACAGATGAAAATAATTGTTAGCTGCAGCATTAGAAAAAATGCAGTAGAGGCTGGTAGAGATGGTCAGTTTCTTATTTTTACTTTCACCATTGTCTCATAAAGCTGAAAGTAGTAGCAATAAATACATGTTAACATGCTGCATGTCGCACCTTTAATGCATCATAAATGTGAATAACATAAACCTCCATTTGATTATATGCCCCTGTTATGAGCAAGGTTTAAGTGCTTTGTACATAATGTATGACTTCATCCAGCAGCTCATGTGAAACCCATCACATCCTCCCTGTAATGGATAGTTAATGGCAGGTCTTAGTCTACCACTGCCCTCATTGTGAATTACTTGTCAGCCAAACACTTCAAGACAACAAGTGTAAAAATGTAAAATTAGTGGGTTTTGTCTGGCTAAAGGCCAGGAGGAGGATGATATCACTGGCCTTTTTATGCACTGAGAGGCCGTGGGCGTGTAGGCGAACTGCAGCTGATGATGGCGATGGTGATGATGATGAGGATGATGATGATGATGATGATGATGATAGGTGGAGAGGAAATAGGTAGGAGAGGATATGAGGAGAGCAGGAGAGACATGGCTTCTATTCCTCCCAGATTTCCCCTCTCCAGAATTTCTTTGGGTTGTCTCTTTGGTGGAATCCTCAACTGGCTGATAGCGCTCATCTCCAGGGACCTTTCCTCACAATCGCAATCCCATCAGTCATCTGTCACAGTTACCAGTAGCAACATGGGAGCCAATACAGGAGTGTGATAGCAATGTGAGTGACGTGCTTTGTGCTTTGGCTCCAGGCCTCAGGGTTGCTGTTACATAACTCAAGGTAATTTGTGAGAACCACCTAGAGGCTCTACATGTGCACTTGTGTTCACTGGCTACTCTGTTCATTTCTGCCTGTTCAGAGGGATTTTAACATGACGAAAGCAGACATTGTTTCCAGAACCAAGGTCAATCTAGTTTTATGTTTTAGAGACAGAGGAAATATATTGGGAGTGAAATGCAGAAAAAACATGAGAAATAGTAAGTTTCTATATTCCGCTGGTTGTAGAAGGACTCAACAACTTCTCAGTTCATTACAGGGGTTGATAGAATACTGAAATTCAGCTGCTTACAACCAAGTTGCATGAAAAAGTTTAAGCAAGTATTAATTAGTGAGCTTTAGAAGTGATATTAGGTGTGTTTTTGAACTTTGAACACAGCCAGGCTAGTTGTTTCCTCGCTTCAGTTTACATTATTTGTTAGGGAACAGTTTGAAAAATGACCATAAATTCAAAATTGAATCCCACTGCAGGACTGCATCTTATTGTTATTAATGCACCATACAGCTCAGACATAATCCACAGGTAAACAGATGTCCAGCAACACAACGTGTCTCTTAGCTAACCTGATTAAGACTCTTCCTCTAGTAATAATGGGAGAGATGAGTTGCCTTCTGATTGAGCAACAAATGCGATTTGTTGTGCTACTGGGTCTCAGTGTTAGAAAGGAGCTTTGGCTGCTGGTTGAACATGTTGGCACACTCGCCTGGACAGCTTTGTGCAAGTGAAACAGCACGTTAACTCGACAAGCCAAGTTGGTATCTGAGGTAGAGCTGCTTAGGATTGCCAAGTAGGAGTTTCTACATGGTGAAACATGAACAGTGGTGGAAGTATTCTAATCAGACATTTAACAGCAGCCTCCACAGTAAAATAACCAGCAGCTGCTTCATGAGAGGTACTCCCCTGTATCTCTCATGTATGTACTCATGTTATATGAACTTGTGGTTAATTAAAACCTTAGTGCAGCATCCAGGTTTTGCTGTGAAATACAATCATCCCTATCCCCAGATGATCTCTGATCTGAAACCACATCTCTAGCAATAAAAGAAACCTTTAATTTTTCCAAAATCGTTGTTTAAGGGCGGGTGAAGGGGTGAGGAGACCCCTGGGTACAGTGTGTTTGGTTGCCTCCTCTACCACCACAATCTAATAATAATTCATAATCACAAAATCCATTGACCATGATAACTAGACTAAAAGTCAATAGCCACACTAGCAACTAGCCCCACGAGGCTTTACTGGTCACTACAAAGCAGAAAACAAACCTGCTGTATAGAGACAACTTCACTATGCTTACATCCTCACCGCTAGCTCTGTGTTGTGACACTTGGCTTAACTATCATTATACGCTGAACTTTGTCAGGCTAAGGGTGTTTTCACATCTATAGTTGGTTTGCTCTGGTCCGAATCAGTTGATGAGTGTTTAAACATGGAGCGTTTTCCCCTTCGGTTCAGTTTCTTTTCACACAGTGAAAAATGCAAGCGAACCAAAATGCATCATTGCAAACCACATGAGAACATTTACTTTGCTTATTGGTTACATGTGTCTGGGGCGGGAGCAAGAAAGTAAATACAGGAAGAAGGTCCTGTGTTCTGGACTAGTGCATATTTCTGTGAGAGAAACATTGCTCTGCAATTTAACATGGAGCAACGGCACAGTTGGCATTTGCTCATAACCGTGGTCGTTATCTGGGCAATGTACCAGCAAAACTTTGCCAGCAGAACGCTGAATGTGAAAATATTGCACTGCTTCACACTTTGCAAAGAACAAGGGAGCTCATATTCAGCTCAAACTTGCGGAGTACACCTGGTAGTTGGGTCGGATCAAGATCGGATCACGTTCCCACCACAAACAAACTGCTCCACAGTTCGTTTGGGTCTGGATCGAGACCACCTCCGCTACAGGGTCGGTTGTTTTGGTCCGCACCCAAGTGCGATTTCTGTGTTCACACCTGCCCAAATGAACTGCACCAAGGGGGTTCGATTCAACCAAACTAAACAAGGCAGGTGTGAAAACGCCCCAAAAACCAACATCCATTAGCTTCAGATGCACTTCATTATGCTCAGCTTGTTGTTTTAGCTGTACTTTGTCAGCTTCAACTGTTGTTGACCAGGAACAGCTGTCGTTTGCCACACTCAGTGGTTGTTTGTCAGACCAGCTATCATCTGTCAGCCTCAACTGTAACGTGTCTGCTGTACTTTTTCAGCCTCATCTAGATGTTAGCTTTAGCTGTGTTTGTCAGTCTCAACTATCATTCGCCAACCTCAACTGTAACTTGTCAGCCTTAGCTATCACTTTATTTATCAGCCTTCATTGCCAGTCAGAGCTTTGGGCCTGTGTCATTTTACAGTTGTAGAGTGATTTGCTTCTTCTTCTTTTGTTTTGCTGCCCAATAACATTCATCATAACATATTTCACATCCTGCCATCATTTAAGTTCTGCATTAACAGACACATTAGATCTAGAAGGGCTTCACCCTTGGGACCTCTTGGGCTTAGTTAGTAATTTACCCTTCTGCTTGTAGATTTGTGAGAGGTATTGTTAAAAAAATGATTCAGTCATTCCTTTGTTTTCCATCAGAAGGTGCAAGGTGCATGAAAGGTTTAAGTTTTGTGTTTTACGTCTAATGTGTGTAATGAACCATTAGAAGGAATTAGCTGGCCTACACACTGTAGCCTATTTAGCTTTAGAGCACAGCTTACACATACTCATCCTGGCAATACTCCAGCATGCACACTAATGTCTTATATGTCTATAGTCAAGAAAGACTATTTTCTTTCATAATTGGGGTCTTACTTTGAAGGTGACATGGATGTTACATGTTACTCTAGTCTTTGGTGGAAATGGGATTGAAGTATGTTTGAATGTATGTGCTTGAGTATCAAAAGCTTAGAAGTTGATAATTATTAAGTCATTAAAACAGTGCTTGAGCTAGAGTCTAAATTGCTCTCCACACTTCAGACCTAAGGGTGCATCTGTTTCTCGTGAGTCACTGTCAGATGATTCCCATGCAAGACGTTGATGTTTCAGACCATTATTACAGTGACTTCAATGGAAGAATTCATTCATGGACAAAAATGCATGACTGTAGGGCTCACACACACACACCTGATCCAAACTCAGCTCATTAGGTAGAAGTTGTCGTGGACGATAAGTCATTAAAATGGAAAAAGAAATGTTCCATGCCCTGTTTATTTTTAACTCAGGAGAGAAAAAGAAAGAAACATAATTCATGCAAATGAGATGTCAGTCTGCATTGACGAGAGGAACAGAAATGATGACCTTGGAACTTGTTCAGGTGTAACAGATTGCAGTGTTTCCTATACACACAGACTTAGTTGTGATGGCCCACTACCTTCAAAATGACATATTAATTGACTAGCAGTGCAGTGTTGTCAGGTGAAAACAACAAATATTCAGGCACTAATCTCTCTAAACAGATAGCTGCATATGAATGCAGAATCTGTAGGCAAGGGACAAGATTTTGGTATCGGAAGTGTTCTGGTTTCCGTTTGAAGTCCAAGTAGCAATGACCAATTACGTTTGAGCGGGCTTTGGTTGCAGCCCGTGTGGAGAGCAAAAAAAGGCAGAACGCATTTGCCAAAATGCAATCTTGGAACCCATCAGCTATCGTCTGATGACGATTTAGCTTTTTATCAAACTCGGAACCCTAGAGGTTAGCTTTTTATCATCTTTTTAAAAATGTATCTGCATTCAAATGATCGTCAAACAATAGCCGATAGATTTTCACATTGCTAATCGGAGTGTAAACAATGACTGGTCCACAGAAGAGGAGGTCTTGGCCCAGACATCCGTTATCAGATATTGGCTGGCTACACCGGAAGCCTCGAAACAGTATCAAGTATTTTTAGGTTAATTTTGTCAACTCACAAATAACGTATTAATTTACCTTTCATTTAAATATCACAAATGTGGAGATACCAATAGTTTACCCAGTACAGGTCATTGTAATATTCAGTGTAGTGAAAGCCATTCAGTTGTACCTCAGCATTTTATTACATTGTCTGTATTAGAATATATAAAAAGAAAATGAAAATGAACTGAATTTTAGAAGCACTTAGTATTAGTCGAGAGGGATGGACTTCAATTCAGAGATGTGACTGATGAGTAGTTGATTAGTTTAGTCATTTTGATAATCAATTAAATTAAGTAATTTATCTAGCCATAATGTCAAACGTTCTCCAATGTGAGGATTTGCTGCTTTTGTCTGTTTTATACTTTGTAAATTAAATCTTTTTGGATTAACTGAAAAATGCTCGTTAGATTAATTGATTGATTTTTTAAAGTATTTTTTATGCCTTTATTAGAGAATTACAGTGGAGAGATGACAGGAAATTAGAGGAGAGGTACATGGAGAACAACAAGCAACATCTCCAGCCGGATTAAAACTGGTGATATTGCAGTTCATAGTCAGTGTCCTAACCCCTAGGCCACCAGGGTGCCACTAGATTTGACACAGGTGTTGGCTGAATCTCCCAATCTCCTGATTTCTGTATTTAAAAAGTAACTTAACACTAAATTTACTTTTTTGACTTGTGTCTATTTGTTCATTGCCTTTTTTCCAGACAAATCCATTCATTCTGTCCTCTAGATCAAAAAATAAATAAATACATTTTCGTGAAAAATCTGTGACATTGCCTACTCCCAGCTTGTGACTCCTAAAAATGAAGCAACAGATACAGTCATGGCCAAAAATATCGGCACCCTTGCTATTCTGTCATAAAATGCAACCCTTCTCCCAGAAAATTGTTGCAATTGCAAATGTTTTGGTATTCACATGTTTATTTCTTTTCTTTGCATTGGAACAACACAAAAAATCTGAGAAGCAAAGTCCAACTTGAAAACATTTCACACAGAACTCAAAAAATGCACTGGACAAAATTATTGGCACCCTGTCAAAATTGTGAGAAATAATTGCATTTCAAGCATGTCATGCACCTGTAATTTGTATTTAGACCCACCTGTGGCAAGTAACAGGTGTGGGCAATATAGTAATCACACTTGCAACCAGTTAAAATAGAGAAAAGTTGACACAACCTTTGGGTTGTGTGTCACACTGAGCATGGAGAAAAGAAAGAAGAGTAAAGAGATGTCTGTGGATTTGAGAGCCAAAACTGTGGAAAAACATGGACAATCTCAAGGCTACAAGTCCATTTCCAGAGATCTTAATGTTCCTGTGTCCACTGTGCGCAATGTCATCAAGAAGTTTGCAGCCCATGGCACCGTAGCTAACCTCCCTGGACGTGGACGGAAGAGCAAAATTGATGTCAGATTACAACGAAGGATTGTTCGAATGGTGGATAAAGAACCTCGATCAACTTCCAAACAAATTCAAGCCGACCTGCAGACACAGGGTACAACAGTGTCAGCTCGCACTATCCGTCGCCATCTGAATGAAAAGGGACGCTATGGTAGGAGACCCAGGAAGAAACCACTGCTGACAAAAAGGCATAAAAAAGGCAGACTGGAGTTTGCCAAAACTTATGTGACGAAGCCACAATCCTTCTGGGAGAACATACTGTGGACAGGTGAAGCAAAAGTAGAGCTTTTTGGTAAAGCACATCATGGCACTGTTTACAGAAAACAAAATGAGGCTTTCAAATAAAAGAACACAGTCCCTTCAGTCAAACATGGTGGAGGGTCAAAGATGTTTTGGGGTTGCTTTGCTGCTTCTGGCACTGGATGCCTTGACTGTGTGAATGGCATCATGAAATCTGATGATTACCAAAGAATTTTGGAGCGCAACGTAGTGCCCAGTGTCAGAAAGCTGCGTCTCCACCAGAGGTCATGGGTCTTCCAGCAGGACAATGACCCAAAACACACTTCAAAAAGCACTCAGAAATGGTTACAAACAAAGCGCTGGAGAGTTCTGAAATGGCCAGCAATGAGTCCAGATCTGAATCCCATAGAACACTTGTGGAGAGATCTTAAAACAACAGTTGGGAGAAGGCATCCTTCAAATCTGAAAGACCTGGAGCAGTTTGCAAAAGAAGAGTGGTCCAAAATTCCAGTAGAGACGTGTAAGAAACTCATTCATGGTTACAGGAAGCGATTGATTTCAATTATTTTTTCCAAAGGGTGTGCTACCAAATATTAAGTTAAGGGTGCCAATAATTTTGTCCAGTGCATTTTTTGAGTTCTGTGTGAAATGTCTTCAAGTTGGACTTTGCTTCTCAGATTTTTTGTGTTCCAATGCAAACAAAAGAAATAAACACGTGAATACCAAAACATTTGCAATTGCAACAATTTTCTGGGAGAAGGGTTGCATTTTATGACAGAATAGCAAGGGTGCCGATATTTTTGGCCATGACTGTATATACATCACAGCTTGTATATATCGATGAGCTAAAACCACTTTTCGCCTTCTCAGATAGTTTTTATTTGAAAGATTTGTAGACCCATGAAGAGGAAAAAATTGTCCAATAAATTATTTGGAGAAAAATCTGGAAAAGTATATTTCCTTTCTAGCAACTTTTTTTCTGTTTCTTTTTCTTTCCCGTTCTCTTGTTCATTATCCTGCAAACCCTCAGATTCATCTTTCGACCCATTAGGGGTCCCAGCCCAAGTTGCAAACAATTGGCTCCAAGCCCCTAAAGTATAAGGCAATGTCACAGTCAATCTGTTCTGGGCCATGCCCCCTTTCAAGGTATATAAAGACAGAAATCAACTCTCAGTGGTGTGGAGAGTTCTTCATCTGACCGCCACAGACGGTGGATATCCAGGTATTGCATAATGTCTGTGGCAGTCATCCAGAAATCAGAGAACTGTAGTTACATATGTAACTCTTGTTTGGAATTTTTTGAAAAGAGATCAAGTTATGCCGTTCTGCTGCCAATGAATGCACTTTTTGAATATGTGAAGGAATATGTGAAAAGCTGTTACTCTTTAAATTTGAGTAAACAAAATTGATACTTTATGAAAAGAACAACCTGGAAAAGTAGTTTTTCATTTCATAGGTCCTTTTAAGGTTTAGTATTATCATTTAGCCTTTGATTGATTGATGGTGTTTGTCTATCCTCCCCCAAAGGAGAGGTGTTTAAACATTAATGACCTGTGCAGGCCAAGACAGAGGGGAGGGTTGCTGCAGAGTGAGGAGGAGGAAGACGCACAGAGAAGCAGTGAGTTTAGAGGTCACACTGAGAGAGACCTAATTGAGAAGGTAAAGCAGAAAATGAGAGGGAAAAGGTCGGGGAGGGGGCTGAGAGAAGAAAGACGGAAGCAGATAAGAAGAGAAAATCAAGAGCCAGGGTGAGGAAAGAGGGGCAGAAGGGAAGAAAGGAAAGGGTGGGTGCAGGGCTATCACTGCTGGTGGCCTTTCTGAAAGGTTAGTGGCCTGGCCAGAGGGAGAGACTGTGAATGGCAGCTGCTCTGCAGGGAGGAGAGGGGAGCTGTGGTCAGGCTTTGGATGCAGGGCTACATCACACACACACACACACACACACACACACACCACACACACACACACACACACACCACACACACACACACACACACACACACACAGAGAGAGTCATCTGACCATGGGGCGGCTTTTTCACATGGCATTTAAAGCAAAGCACGTTTGTCCACACTGAGGACTAATGACATTAAACATTAGCTGACATTTCCAATGGACGGAATTAGCTGATTATTGTACTATTGTTCAAAGATGGAGTGCGTGTGTCTGTGTGTGGACGTGCAGATGTGTGTGTGTGTGTGTGTGTGTGCGTGCTTGTCTTCCACCACAATAACGGGTGCTGCATCATGTGTTACAGTGTGTACGAAGACTGGAAAGTGTTCCTCTCAATGTGACTGTGCTTAAAGGTTAGATTAAAAAAAATGAAAAATGCAGGACCAAAACAGTCCTTTCTGTTCATTCTTCTCTCATTTTTGTTCCACATCTTCATCTGTTGTCACCACATAATGGCTTTGACATTTGCACTTTGGTTAGATTAATATGGGTTATCTGGGAATTTTAGCATATTCTGTTGTTCAGCTCATTGTAATTCACTCTGGATAAGAATAGCAGCTTAAAAGCCTCTAATACAGTATATAAGTAGGATTGGAAAGACCTTTACAGTGGAGTGAAAGGTAGACAGACAAATGGAGACAGATTAAACAGCCCAATCCTCTACAAGATATGTTTATATCCTACTAATTTGCTTTGCCTAATGTGCAATGGAGAAAACGTAATCACTGCCTGGGTTACATTCACTTGTATTTAATTTCCAATCCAGTAAGTGTGACATCCTTATACTGCACAGAAATCAAAGGAAGTAGGTCAGGGTGGGTGGTTGGCACCACGAAGCATATGACTTAGACACCAGAGTCTGGGTTTGGTTGTTTTAGGCAACTAAAACACTTGGTTAAGGTTAGAGAAACATGGTTAAATGTTGAAAATCCAGCCCAGTATCCCAGGAACTATCCATATTAAATGACCCTGCACCACATGATTTACATCCATATTTGATTAGCCTACTGGGCACGTCACGAGTCTTATATTAATGTGTCAGGTCAGGTCCCAAAATGATTTAGAAACAATTCCTCAGAACGGGTTCGTCCGGATGCTGAGCTTTGCAGGTGCACGGTGGCTTTGCAAAACTGGAGTGCAGGAGTATTTTGCAGACTGGTCAGACTATATACACAACACGACAAGCTAATAAGCGCACACACAATTAGATTGAACTTAGGGCAAAACTGTCTTTGAAACTTAATTTAATACTTGTGTAATTAAAAATAATTAGCTTTTTTTTCTTACATTTCACCCCTAGCCACTTTTTGATTATCAGTTTTAAATGAGCATCCATGAAGGAGTTGTCTGCCACCTTTAGGCCACCACAAATGATCTGTGGCTTTAATGACATTTCTTTCCAGGACATTATTGGTGAGAAAAGGCAGTTTTCGGATGAAGAAACAACAGCTTGTAACAGTGGGATATGTTGACCATGCAGCAAGCAGCAGGAGCTCCAAAACACAACTCACCATAGAATTCTGGGAGTTGGATTGTTTGGAAGCAGAGAGAAGAAAACAGCATTCTCCTCTTCTTCTGTTGACTCAATTAGATGATTTATCGCATCACAAATGTGCAGCTACTTGGTCTCAGATTAATTCTAATGTAAAGGGTTCATCCATTGTCATCTTTGTAATTGTCTACAATGGCACAAAATTCCATATCACTAAATTATGTGTACAATATGGATTTACACTACGAGGTCCAGCTGCCATTTTCAAGGAATGACACAGTCACTAAGCAAATCTGTACAAAATGATAAACAGTGCAAAGGTATTATTTCGACACTCAGCAGAATTGACCTTGACAAGGACCAAAATGCTTCCCGAAGTCTGATCAAAAGAGGCAACCATTCTGTGTGAAACAACAGATTCCTCACCCTGCCTCACCCATGTCATTCTAAAACACAATTAAACATTAGTCTGCTAAATGGACAGACCTTGAGGCAGCACACAGTTCATTCTTTCAGTGACGGTGGAAGTGAATGTGACAGGACTGTGGTTCAAACCTTCCTGCCTTTACAGACACAGTGCCTTTCAGCTTCCCTCCCATCTCCCTCGTCCTCATCCCCCTCCTCC
Organism: Macquaria australasica; assembly: GCA_005408345.1. Classification (NCBI taxonomy): domain Eukaryota; kingdom Metazoa; phylum Chordata; class Actinopteri; order Centrarchiformes; family Percichthyidae; genus Macquaria; species Macquaria australasica. Next base: position 638,185 of record SEMN01000215.1, on the reverse strand, counting down.
TCCTCCCATCCCATTACTTTTTGATGTCATCATATCTGAATGTGACGTGCCTGGAGCAACACCAGGAAGCAGCTATGAATTGGCGCTCTGTTCTCTTTGTTTATTCCATTTATTTGCTGATTTCCTTGTCTTGGCCTCCCTCGTTGACAGTTTATTTCTCACCTCCTGTCTCTCTTTTACACTCTTGCCTCCCTGTATCTCTTCTCCTTTTCTCCTCCTCTTTATGTTATTGCCCTCACAACAACCTGATGGCCTCTACCTCTAAAACAGCCTCAATTCTAGCAGCCAACAAGCGAGAAGGGCTTGGGTTTGTTGTTGTTGTTGTTGTTGGCTGGTGCAGGGACTGAACCTGAGACCTTTTAGTATCAGTGGCATTGTACTGGGATGTGAGGGATCAGAGTGTGTTCAGGACTGTGAAATGAAACTTGTATAGCTTACTGTTACAAACCATTCATGTGCTGTGCTGTGTTTGCATTCTTGGCGTCATGTTCGAGGTGGACATGGTAATCTTACTGCTCAGAATGTGGAGGTGCATTCAAGATCTGGAGGGCATCTGGCTTGTTGACGTTACTGGTGACATCCAGTATCCCTAGGAGTTCCGTTTATTTTGGTGTGTTTGGTGTATTTAGTGTGCCCTTTTATGTAGCAAAGCAAAAAGTAAGAGTGTGGTTGGGTGGAGGTCAGTGCGGTGGATGATCATGAAGCAAGTCCAACTTCCATGCAAGAGACTGTCATAGACCAGCAGTTAATGTTTGTTAATGTTACCCTAACCTAACCTTAATCAGGTGTTTTAGTTGTCTAATCTTAACTATACTTTAAGCATATTCTCTTTGCCATACGACAGTCTTTTCTAACCTTAACCATACCGTAGTTGCCATGCACAGATATTGTAGAAAGAACTAAAAACATTGTCATTGAACGCAATCCTGGGTTTTGCAGATCGTTCTTGTTTGGACATAAGGGGATCATAATCATAATCATAATCTTTGCTACTTGTGGATGATGATGATGATTCGAAAAGATTAAAAAAAAAGAAATATCAAACTGTAATGACCTGTTCCGACTCAAAATGTACAGTCTATAAGCGTAACAGACAGTTTGAAGTAGTTTGCCTCTTGATGTACAGTAAATGTAGGGTACAGCGCAAGTTTGTTTACTTTGTCTCTCTTTCCCTGCGGTGTAACACCGGCACTAACTTGTTTTCTACGGCGTAATCCCTACAAACACATATTTGCATATGAATGCAGAATCTGTAGGCAAGGGACAAGATTTTGGTATCCGTTCTGGTTTCCGTTTGTAGTCCGAGTAATATTGACCAATCACAATTGAGCAGGCTTTGGTTGCATGCAGGTAAACAGTCCGTGTGGAGAGCAAAAGAGTCGGAACGCATTGGTTGAAATGCAATCTCGGAACCCATCGGCTATCGTCTGACGACAATTTAGCTATATATCAACCTCGGAACCCTAGAGGTTAGCTTTTCGTCAGATGATAGCTGATGGGTTTCGAGATTGCTAATCAGACTGTAAACAATGACCGGCGCACGGACGAGAAAGTCTTGGCCCGGATATCCGTTATCTGACATTTGGTGAGTGCAACATGCTGTCCTCAAACGAAACTGTTGACATTTTTATGTCAGTGCTGCCTGTTGCTGTTTTAATCTGTTTTGTGATTATGCAAAAAAATGTACCTGTCTTTTTCATGACTCAAAGTGACTCATCTTTTCTGAGCTATGGGCCTTGCAGGGGAGCGTCAGAGATGAAGGCACAGTTCACATCGAGTCCACTCGCTCGACGCGTCACTGTGATTTGTCTCGCTGCGTATCTGAAACCGAGTGTAATGATGCTTCTGGTTTGAAATGCTGCTTTAAGTTGGAGCTGAAAGCCTGTTGAAAGCCGCCCTGATGGTTTATTCACAACTTGTCATTTTTTTTACGATGCGCTGCTCCTTCACTGTGCCATCTTGTTATCAGAGGCAGATATGTTTTTTTTTTTTTAGAATATTCACAGTATCACAAGATGTGAGAGATGTTCTTTTCTTTATTATTTTGAACCAAAAGTCTGAGTATATTTGAATTGACAAGACAGACACAGGAGTGTGTAATAAGCAGGAGTGCTCTTTTAGATTCTTTTTTTTTCTTTCACACATACATACACATATTTCTGTGTGTGTGTGTGTGTGTGTCTTGCCCATGCCGACTGGCCTATACAGCCCTCTGGCCTGGCTCTCCTCCAGCTGCAGGGGACTGGAGCAGCAGAGCAATTCCAGCTCTACAGTGCCGCATGGCTGGTTAGGAGCCCCCCCACCCCTCCACCCCCCTCCCTCCCTCCCTGACTCCCTTCAGCTCCTGTACATCTGGCTTCCCCAGATGTGGGTGTGAAAACAGTGTACACGCTCAGCCTCCATCTGCTGCCAACACATGCTGACCCCCCAGAGAGCCCACTGAGTTTATTTAAGGATTCTAACTCAGGTGTCAGAGCTGAGGGTGAAAAAAATCACTCTACTCACCCTTTTGTTTGGCTGATATGCAAAGTTATGATATACATTTTTTAAATGTGTCATGGAAAGAAGCATCAAACTGGTGGGAGTCTGAATCTTTCATTTTATAAAAAAGCGAGCTCCTTCCCAGCCTTATTTGTATTTTTTGTTGGACCCTCCCCTTAAAAACAAAGAGGTGAAAATACAGCCACTTTCTCATTCTCTCTCATAGAGTTGCTAAGTTGCTCAATAAAGAGGTTTACATCCAATTTGCGAACCGTGAACAGGCCATATATATATATATATATATATATATATATATATATATATATATGAGAGAGAGAGAGCTAAAACTAAAAAAGATGAATGAGAAAAAATGATGAGGGGAGAACAAAAGACAGAAGGAAAGGAGGAAAAGGGGATGCAGGAAGTGCCACTGAGGCAGAGATAGAGCGAGGGGGAGAGAGAGTCTGTTGTTTGTTGTTCTCCTGTAGTCTCTCAGTCTGCTGGACTGGACTGGATACAGTGCTTTGGAAGAAGACTGTTCACTTTTCAGTCTTGTGTACTCTCTGTGTACTTTCTTTTATTTTGGAAGGGACTGGATGCTTGTCTTTTTTTTCTGCCTCAGATCAAACAGGACATTATGCTGAAGTTTAGCATCACCCACTGCTCCAGGTTTGTGATGAGTGTGTTTGTAGTGTGATCCTGAGGTGCTGCCCCTACAGGGAGCTGGTTTACCAGTTTGTTTGTGTTTTCAGATATTTAGGATGCAGAGGTGGTATTTTTCCAGCTGACAGTAAAGTCTTGTATTTCAGTTTGTATGAATTGTGTCTCCCCATCTTCAGCTCTCTGTCCATTTCACATGTTTCAACTGTTGTGGTGTTGTTGTTGCAGTGAGTGAACGCTCTCTCTCTCTTTTTGTCTTTCCACTTTATCTTTCCCTGCAGTCACAATGAGCGAAAGGTGACCTGTAAGCACCCGGTGTCTGGCATCCCCTCCCAAGACAACTGCATCTTCGTCGTAAATGAACAGTAAGTCTCTCTGCACTCTGACACACCCACACAGCATTGTATGCTTTGGACTTATGGATGGATTCATTCATCAAACCGCCACTGCAGCGGTGAGAGTGTGTGAATGTACTGCGTGAGTGTTAATCTGGAGAGACTTGGATATACCAAACCCCAAAAATCCTACTCAAACCAGAGCCAGGTCTCAAGTCCAGCCTTGACAGTGTATCTTGGTTACGGGTTGGTTCATATACACAAGTGTACTTTTGATTGGACCAGACAGGACTGACGAACAACAGAGTAGCAAAGTAGGATGAGTTATACTGGGTGTCCACAGTTCTCAAAGTAAAAGTCTCCTTCATTTAATGCACAGACACTGCTGGCTGAATATGAATACATTATTTGGATATGAACAGATGAAAGCTCTGAACAAATATGATGATATATATAACACATAGGCTGAAGTTGAAACAGAAGAATAAAAAACTGAAAGGACAAGGAAATAATTATTGAATGAAAACAGTATTTGTGCTGAAAAGAAAAAGTCAGAGCAGCAGAGTAGTGACTGTGACATGACTCTGTTGTTGTACTGATGGAATTAGTGTTGTGGAAATGTACATTATGCTGATTTATTGTACAGATAATTCTACCACTCCTCAATGTTTTTTACCTGGCCTTTATTTGTTCTTGTTGGCCATGATGGCCCTTAGCTATTATTAGAAACTGACTACTGGCATTTACCTAAGAAATTATGCTGATTTTGTTGTGATCTCAACCAAATTCTATTTATGCTCACACTGTAGATATTTTCTTATCTTGACATAACCAAAATAATAAGGCAGTTACAGTATTTAGATGCCTGCAGAATGAAACACCCTGTTTAAAAGGATAAAACATGACCAAATGAATGATTAAGTTCAGTGTCCATACAATACAGCTTCTTTTTGCAACAGTGGTGGTGTGGAGGAATGACTGCATCATCTGTAGGCCATGTTAGAGCTGACTGTTCCATGACTGTCCTTTTTAAATGTAATAATCAGAGGCAGCGTGTTGAATGTGCATGCAGCTGTGAGGACTTCAACAGAGCATCAGTGTGCAGCTGACGGAAGCTGCAGCTCTCCAGCAGCATGGACGCCCACACCACTGGGTGCTTATCACAGCCCGCACACTGCAACGCTCCAAATCCTCTGTCGGGTTTTCACGACACAAAATGATCGTGGTAGAATCCGTTTTCAGTCTGGCTCCTGAGTGTGTCCTCTCCGTTGGGGCGTTGTTGTCTGAGCTTCCTGGAGGCGGTGGTTGAATAGTGAGAGGACTGTGGTTGTTATACCCGCAATAAACTTAGGATAATCGTCTCAGTTTGCCTTATCCACACTACAGCTGTACACAGGCCACCAGCTATGTGTCTGATTCAACAAAAGGACTGATTTTGAAATATTTTTTATTGAATCTTTAAAAACCACTATTTTTTCAAATCAAATTATATCTTAGCGTTTTAATTTTAAGATGCTTGCAATTTGTATACATATCATTTTGTTAAGTGATTTAAAGTAAAGTGTCTGTAGAGTATGCCACAATAAATAACTTTACAAGACATACCTAGGTCCATTAGGACCACTCCCCATGCCTCTCTGCCAGTTTGGGAATGTGGTTGGCCTGAAACCACCTGACCGTATACCCAAATACGTCCACTAAAAGTGCTTGTTTTTGCCTCTGAAGGCTCAGGCTGTGTCTAACAACATTATGGAAAGGATCCCTACACTTCGAATAACAGTCTGAGCCTGTCAGTGGCAAAAACAAGAACTTTTAGTGGATGTACTTTTCATGGGCGCAATTGCCTGCAAGGACTGGACCAATTCCAAAACTTTTGGTAAGTATTGGTCATTTCAACCCCAAAGTTTCCATTTAAGGTATGTCAGCTGTCCTGTCCCTGTAAGAGAAATAGTTCCAGATTTCCCTTCCGGCTCCTGTTCTGGATGCAGCCGCAGACATGCTGGACTGTTTGACACTGTTGTCAAGTTAGTGACTGTGGAGGATAAAGCAGAGCTGCAGTCCACTGTCACACTGCAAATCAGTCTTGCTCTTCTTGCTTTTAAGTGTTTGAGTCTGATTGTGTGTGAGACTCACAGAGAGGGTCAGTCAGTCTATGAATGCCACCACTGAGTAGACTGCTTCTTTGCATCTCTCTGTCTGGCCATCCATCTTTATCCGTCTTCTGTTTTTTCTATCATCGGCTGTTGGTCTCTTAAATCGATCTTTCTTTCTTTCTTTCTTTCTTTCTTTCTTTCTTTCTTTCTTTCTTTCTTTCTTTCTTTCTTTCTTTCTTTCTTTCTCTCTCTTTGCCTCTTCTGTCTGTATCTCTGCAGCTCTGCATGGTTTGTTTATGGCAGCCATGCTACAGACTCACAAACCGACACAGAAAATCTCTTTGAATGTTTTCCCTCCCTCTCTCTCTGCTGTCGGAATGACTGACTGCTGGATGCTCCGTACCCATCAACTCTGAAATGGGATCCATTCTCTGGATGACACACACAAATCTTACCAAGAAACTACTTTCTACTCCCCAGGAGACAAACTAGAAAACAACAAAAAGTCAGGATGACGGGGCTGAAATGAAATTTAGGACCCGAGCTTCTGAGAAAGACAAACAAACTGCACCAATTACACGCTCCACCTCCAAAAGAGTCGTCAGGATGGTATTTCAATCCGTTCTCGTCTCCAAAATGTGCAGTACCATCCCCCCATCACACACACACACACACACACACACACACACACACACACACTTTTTTACTGCTAACAAGTTCAGTGGAGCTGCACTCTCTGTGGCAGCACCTCTCTCTCTCTTTCTCACACACTTGCTCTCCATCGCTTTCACACTCACCCCATTCATCTCCCATCCCAATTATCTCCTCTGTCACACTGCTCTTGTTAAGGAGTGCTGACGTGTGTGTGTGTGTGTGTGTGTGTGTGTGTGTGTGTGTGTGAATGAGGTGTGCATAGTTTGTATTTTAAAACTTGTTGAGCAAAGAGGAGGTGAGAAAGTCACAGGGAACCAAAGATGTTTAGCTGCTGCTAATGAGAGTTTCACCTTGCTCCGCTCTGACAAGCATGAAGATCACGGGTGGAAGTGAAATATCTTTTCTTCAAAAGTTCAGTCTAAGTCGCTTGCAGGCATGATGAATCTTATTTGACCTGGAGACACACGAAGCTGTTCATTACAGCCCATATCACGAAAGTAATGAAAGAACTGATGAACAAACTCAGGATTTTGCCATTTCCAGAGCCTTACCACATGTTGGGCTGCTGGTAAAGCTGTAATGTAAAGTTTGTCCTGAGGGTGGGCCTAGAGCGCTCATGGAGTGTTAAAAAAAAAGAAAAGGTTCAGTCACTGGGAAGCATAAATCTGTTAAGTAAATCTCATGTCAGTCTTAGATTTTGATGTTTCTTGTGCACAAGTGAAACTTTTGTCTTGATGGTGGCACTAGAGGAAAGGTCATGGGATAACCAAAATGCTCAGGAATTATCCACTGGGGACCATGAATATGGGCACAAAATGTCATGGTTATCTGGCCAGTAGTATTCTAGATATCTCAGAGCAGAGGTTTTTAAGCTGTGAAACTTGAAGGCGGGCGCGAGGGAGAGACATGAGGCAGGGAGAGACGTGATTGGCCAACGCAGCGCCTTACTGGATGATGTAGAGTTAAATGGTAAATGGACTTCACTTAAACAGCGCTTTTCAACCTTAACGGTTCCCAAAGCGCTTTACAGATTGGTCTCATTCACCCGTTCACACACACACATTCACACACTGATGGCGACGGAGCTGCTATGTAAGGTGCTGGCATCCATCTGGAGCAACTTAGGGTTCAGTGTCTTGCCGAAGGACATTTCGACATGTGGACAAGAGGAGCCGGGGATCGAACTGCCAAACCTGGGATTAATGGACGACCCGCTCTGAGCCACAGCCGCCCACAACACAAGTTACGCTGCAGTAAAAGCTGAGCCTGCTTCAACTTTTTTGCCAGACGATCCTGCCTTGTTTGATGGATCCATGGCACACACTTGCTGTATTTGTTGTAATATAAAGGCGTCTTAGTGCCACATGAACCCTCAAGCCTCCTCACTTCTTCTCCCTTCCTCTCAAACTTTTAAATGAATATGAAAATATCTCTAGCACAAGCCCTAAGCTTTCCCTCCAGGCTCAGTCTAAAAGAGCTCCTCAGATTTAACCCAGCGCACCACAGAGGTGATTCAAGTGATCCTTGAGGAACTGCTAAAAACCAGCTTTGCTTTGCTTCCAGTCTCAGAAGCCGCTGAATGTGATTGCGCAGGGAATGCTCACACATTTATGACCGAGGATGTTTCCTTTTCTCTAGGGGTGGAGTGTGTTTGAAATATAGAAACTATTTTCTCTCAGGTGGTTTTATTGAAATAAGCATTAAACTCTCTTTTTATCAGTCAGTCTGGTGCAAAAAGGAGACATTTAAATCACATTTGGAAACAGATCAACATGTCCAGTCTTACATTAAAATGCTAGATTTTCAGATTTTATCATTTAATTACTAGAATGCATTCACAAATTTATCAAACTGTTTGGCCGTGCCCTTGTCCAGCCAAAGCTGAGGCCCTCTTGATCAGAAGCCACTGAGTATCCGTATTACTGGCCCAGTCAGTAATCCACCTGTGGGCACACACTTATATTAAAGCTTCAGAAGTTTCCACAAATTTGTACCTCTCCAGCAGGTCATGACATTGAAACTATTGCAAAGATGGTGGAATTGTTGTGGAAGGTTGAGTTTGTGTGGAGACTTGCTGTTTATTTAAATCAGCCAATGTAAAACTTCAAAAGACACACAAGACAGTGGAGTGCAACACTGCTGTTCTTTGCACTAGTGATTTTCATGGTGGTACAAACATGTTATTAATCATAATATATGAAATGCATGTTTACAGATGCAATCATATGCAATCAGAACAGACCAACCAATCAACCAAATTGCTTGAACTATAAAGGCACAGTAAGAGAATACTTCCAGCACTACACTCAGCACTCATTTATCTGACCTGTACCACTGACAATGAAAATCGATGGCAGGTATTACTTGACTGAGTTGACTGGCCCTCTGAAAGCATCCACATGTGCACTGCATTCAGTGGTTTTCAGTAATCCCCTCTAGTTTCCTTTAAGCAGAAGACGCTTTACTGAGACTCAACAGAGCAGAACTACCTTCACATTGATGGTGTTGTAAATGCTTTTTAGGCTGTTAAGGTTCAGTTGTCAACATTGCCAACAGATGCACTGTTGTATTATTCCTTTCTTTGAATGGGTTTAGTGAATGTCGTGAACCAGTGGCCTGAACAATTTGGACCACAGCTTGGATGGGACCTGGACATCCTGTACTCAGTTCCCCAATCTAACCTCCGAGAATCTGCATACTGATCAGTTAACCTTTTCTTCTTAAAGGGGAAATCCTATGAAGTGCTGGTGTGGCTGTTTTGAGTGAAATGTCTCCACAACTTTTGGACTGATTATCATTAAATTTGTTAGACATTCATGTCCCCCTCAGGATGAATTGTTTTTCATTTAGCACAATCATCAGACCAACATTTTAATTAGTTCAACACTTTGGTTTATAACCAAATAGGCTACCTGCAAAACCAATGACATTCCTATTAGCCTCAGCTGTACTTCATGTTTAGAGTTAATTAGCAAATGTTGGCATGCTAACACACTAAACTAAGATGATGAACATGGTACATTATACCTGCTAAAATAGCAGCATGTTAGCATTGTCATTGTGAGCCTATTAGCATGCTGATGTTAGCATTTAGCATGTAGCCACACAGAGCCTCTAGCGTGGCTCACATTAGCTTTCTAGCTAATGTCTCCTTCATATCTACAAATATGGAGTCTACATACATCTACTTGTGCTGCACCTTGGCTTGCTGTATGAGCAACCAAACGTCCACCCCGGGAAAACTACACTGCTAACATCAGTTTGTAGGTTAGATAGCTAATTAGCCATTCAGGTGTAGCACATTAAATAGATGCTAAATGGTGTGGTCCTTATTCTTCAACAACACTACTAACAAAACACCTTGGCTGTAAGCGACACTACAGGCAGGGGTTGGCTCGAAAAGAACTGGTTTGTATGACATGTCTAACCAAAGGCTAAAGGCTAAAGTGTTTGTAGTTATTCCAAACGGCCACACTTAAAGGTGGAAAGAAAAGATGGCTATCATAGAAAGGGGCTGGACTTGCACTCAAATACCCCATCTTGTCTCCAGGACATATTTGAGGAGACAGTGAGGAAGCAGGGCCTTAAAATCACCTGTGACCGAAACCACATCCTTCACAAAGAGTATGAGTTGAGGTTACCAAACTGTCAGTTGAACAGGTACATTTTGCTCTTATTGGGGGGAATGTGCAATATCTTGGTGTAGGGCATCTGTGGAATATTCTTGGTGTGTATGTTCTGGTGTGTATAGATCTGTGTGGGATACTGCATGTTAACTGTCGTTTGATTGTACATGTGTGCTGCTACGTCAACTGTGTTCTCTCAAATGAAACAGGGAGACAATAAAGGCTAATCTAATCTCTAATGTAATCTAATTACTATTTCTAATTCTACTTCTAAGTAAATTTCAATGATCTTTTTTGCTACTTTAAATTCAAAATAAATATTAGCAATACATTCCTTCTTTCCCTTCTCCTCCTGCAATACCTGAGGCTATTTATGGGAGTCAGCGCTCCACAGATTTTCACCTGTTCAAATGTCACTCACTGAGGAGAAGTTTAAATGAAGAGATTCCTAAAGCTCACATCCAGAAAGTTGCTTTTTGTCCCCTGGGGGAAGTTTTCCTCCTCATCTCATTAGGATGTACCATACGCCTCTGCAGCTCTTGCTTTTATTAATGGCTCTCTAGTTTCCTTTTTTCCCTGTTTTGTAATATATATTCGACCCACTAATATCTTGTTCTGTTCATCTCCCTGATGTTTTGTTATCCGCATACTGCGCTCCCCATCCTAACAAGTTTAGAAGGAGGAGTTTTAAAAGATGTGTCGAGCTCATCTGGCGCAGCTCTGACCCTTTCTGACACTTTGTCTTTTTATTTCTCTCTTCCTGCTTCCTCCGTCTGTCTCCGCACTTAATTATTAACAGATTCCGCTCAGATATCTTCAGTTGTGTGACTGTACAAACAACAGAAAGATAAGAAGATGGGACAGCAATAGAAAATTATAACACGCAGATGTGCAAGACTGAAAATCTTAAAGAAAGAGAGACAAAGTGAAAGAAAACCAGAAATGCTGATGAGCTAATGGGAGGCTTTGAACGATGGTGGACTGATGGGTTGATCAAAGCTGTGTCTGGGAAAGCTGATGAAACAATAGAGTGGCCTTAAATTAATAATAAGATTGCCTGAAGTAAGGCACTGGTAGATTGGTGTTTAGAATTACAAAGAGTTTTGGGTTTGACCACGAAAGCTTCCTGTTTTCACATGGACAGGTGACGTTTCATTTGCACATACAACAAAGAGACATTTTAGTTGACTTACCTCACCTCCAGTGGCGTGAGAACTACCTACATTCATGTATTGTTTTATGTTTTCTTTTTTAAATTCTTAATGTTATGATTTCTGCCATTATTTATTTCATGTCGAATTTAATTTCAAAGTCACTATTGGAGTTCTTATTATTTTGTCATTCTCTCTCCCTCCCCTGTTCTGTTTTTAGCGTGAATTGTGGAAAGCTTGTCCACCCTGACAAGCCCCTAGAGGCTCTCACCAGGTAATGATCCCTCACATCGATGGAAGAGCTGCTTTGGCTTCAGCTTCCCTATCAACCTTGATGTTTTGAATACTAGTTTGCTATCGTCAGTGACTAAAAACCGGAAGTTGTTGCATGCAGAATGTGTTGTTAGAGGGTAAGTTCAAACACTAGTTCCACACCTGGGAAAGTACACTTGGTTGCCGTCCTGACCAGTCAGATGAGAAGAAATATGTGTAGAAACAAGATTGTAAAAACAAGACATTGTAGTTTTAGAAAGCACAGGGGTCCCGGGTATTTCTTGACAACCATTTATTAATTCGCCCTGCATCTTCAGCTTGCAGGAGTTGCTTGGTTCGCTCTGTAGCTAGTCACTGGTGGACTCAAAACCCCTACAATATTTTATACAATATTTTAAAATATTCTTACAATAACCCCTGATGAAAGTCACAAGCCAAAATGCGTTGGTCTCAAAATAAAGTTATTCTTTATGCTAGAAGTGTTGCTGGAGTTTTGACCTCTCAGGCTATTTCCCTTCTCCATGCACCTTGGAAGTAGGTGAAGAGAGAGGAAGCTCCTGGAGGAGCTTTGAACGAGGAACCACAGTTGTATCCTATAGAGAGAGAACGCATGTAAGTCCCACCCACATCTGAGGGAAAAACAATTCATCGCTCTCCATTGACTTTGTATTGTGTGAAGGTTCCTCCTAGTCACATCGGTCTGCTAGCAAACAACAGAAACATGCCTGAAAGCTGCTGTGTGGTGGGATGCACCACCAACAGGGTAAAGAACCCAGAACTAAGTTTTTATAAGCCGCCAAACCAAAAAACTCAGTATGTCTACGTGTACAGCAAGCATTTTGTCACTGGCCAGTCAAATATCCAAATGTCAGTTTTAGCCTAACTATATTGCTGTAAATTAAGCTAAAGCATTTTGACAGTATGCAGCTTGTGTAGTGGAATGTGGCTAAATCAGAAAGCTATGCAGTATTATGTTAGCAAGTGCCTTAGCTGACTACAGTAACTTGGCTTGAGAAGGGACACTGAGATAGACCCACAATATTGAGTTTGTCCTCCCCTAATTTTAGTCTCTGGTAGACATAGGGTGCTAAAATAATCCTCTGACATCTTGTGTTTCAGTCCTTGGTTGCATCTTGTGGCACAGATTGTTTTCCCCTCCGGTGGGCGTGGTTTTCAGAGTATGACGCGTCTGTCTGTATGGGGACGTTTTTTAATCGGATAGCAACACCTCTTTTAATCAGAATCTGTTTATGCTTATTCAGCTGGTCTGATAGGAGAGGCTGTTGTATAGTAATATTAATAGTATTGTATGATTGAAGACTAAAACTGTAGATTAGACAAACTACCTATGGACACGGGAGTAACAGCACCAATTTACTGTATTTATATTTATTCATGAAATAAAAACCATTAGATGTGTTTTATCACTCTTGCAACTTGCCTACTTTTTCTCCAGCTTCTATTTTCTTCTTCTTTTTGATTTTCCGTTCCAAGGGCATCTGGGCAGGAGGAAAAATATACAGCTAGCTACAGGCCTATACAGCCTCACAGTTGCACTTATCATTATAAGTTCTATAATATTCACCCTGAGCCTGAAAAGGATGTCAGACTTACTGTACCTGTGGTTTTTCACAAACCAGGCTCGAGATTATATTTACAACATTTACGTTTTTAATGCTCCCTCACGTTTGTTTTTTCAGTAGCCTAATAGACGTTTTAATCATCTGCTGGTGTTATTTCTATTAGCCACATTATGTAAATCTATAATCAGTATTGGAGCAGCAGTCATCAGCCCTAACCCACAGCAGCTTCACTAAGCATATGGGACTTTCCCCCACTTCGTGCAGGAGACAGTCCCAAACAGGGCCAAACTTCCTCTAACTTGTTATCACGTCGTAACATACAGTACAATCCGTGGTAGCTACTCAACAATGTGTTGGTATTTACTCTCATAAAGTATCAGTATAATATTATAGGGACTCAGCAGCAGCAGCAGCTAATGATGATGGGATTTTTGCACTTCCGGTTCCCTCGTCTGGAAGTCAGTGGGTTTCTTGAATGGGTTTTTGGTTAGATACCTGAAATAAGGTCTGTGGTTTACACAAGCTAAAGAATTTTCACATTTTGTTCTGCAACATAAAATCCATTTTCCAAATCCATGTTCCAATCCAAATTCCCCACTCGTGAATTTTGAAGCTTTTACGTGTCTTGAAAAAGGCGGTTGCTATAAAAAGTGGCTAAACGAGAGGTTCAGAGGTTGTCGGGGACATTAAACGTCATCACGCCGAACGCAGAAACTCATCTACTCACTCGTTCGCCTTTAGAGCCTCATTGTGTTTATACTCGCGCTCTTCCTAACTATTCTAACTCAAACTTTCCCAAAGGCTTGTAGAAGAGGTAAGCACTCGAATTCCAATTAAAAGTTGGAAGCTTAGTGGTGGTGAGGTTGAAGTCATGTGACCGTGGTGTAGTTGGTGTAGTTTATAGCCTAATGTTATTTTTTCACTTCTGCCGATTGCATTTACACTTACACAAAAATCATGTGTAAGTAGTGTTCATTAGTGAAGATTATCTTGCTGAAAAAAACGTGTTAGTATTTTGTTTGCCACGGATCTTATTTTCTGCAATAATCCAAAATCTAATGAAAAAAATCCCATGCTGTTCCACCAGTAGATTTTACTTTCATGATACATAACGAATGAGTGGAAGACTTGGAGCTAGGTTAGTAGTTTCCCCCTGCTTCCCTGCCAGTTTTGCTAGACTAGCTAAACTTGCCCCACACCTGTCTCTGTCCTGGACACACACAGATGATATTGATCTTCTCATGTGACTTTGTAAGACAGCAAACAAGTCAAGCTGTTCCGTTAATTTCAGTCAGATCTAATTGGTGAAACTCCACTATGCTAGCAATGAAAAGCAATGAATAACACACTGATCCAAAATGTCAGTTCCAGCTTTGTCTTCAGCTTCACTCCTCTGTTTGAGAATTCTTTTTCTTCCTCTTGTTGTTTACACTAACTTTATTTCAGACTCTGCATGAATTGCTAGATGAGCCACTGTGCAGCACTAATGCAGCAATGATGTTCTGGATGATAAATGTGTATGTCATGAGTTGTGTCTCCAGCATACAGCAGGCTTTCCTCTCTGAATAATAACCCTGTGTCTAATTTAATAGGAACTAACGCCTTTTCGATGCATTCCAAATCAAATTAAATCCCTTTTGCTTCAGCAGTGGCTTGTATTACCTCTGAAATGATGAAATGAAATCAGGTGTCAGGCTGCCACTGCGACTACACACGTTTTACTTGCTGAATGACGGGATTTAAAAAGTAGAGGCCTAATCATTCCTCCCAGAGAAAGCTTTAGACTGTCTCATAGTGAACTGTGACTCACTGATCGAATTCAGAAACATAAAAGAAAGAGAATTCCATTACTGAGAAATATAACCTAAAGGTTCTATGTAGACTTTTCAGAAGATCCTTGTTATTAATGACACCGGTGGCCGTTAAGTGAGCTGCAGTCAGCATCCTGTTGCTCGCGCAGCCATTGGACCATTGGCTCCATGATACTAACTAGCTTGTCGTTTGCAAATTACTTTATCATCTAATGTTACGAAGCAACCAACGCCAGATCCATGCCGCGTAGCTAAGTTACAGCTAGCTGGCTAACCTTAGGTTACAGTTAGCTAGTTGGCCGCCCCTGCCTTGCATCGCTCTTGGCTAGTGGAAAGCAAGAGCGATGCAACATTTCCTGCATTGATGTTTTACATTAAAAGCCCCCCACGTATGAAAAGGCATAATCCTCCTGACAGGCTTTTAATTTGGAACATATACAGGAAGTGTTCAGTGTCATTGACATTAGCTTAATAGAAATTGAAAAAAAAACCCATAAAGGTGAAATGCCTGGAATGAATTAGTTGATGTAAACTGTATTGCTGTTCAAGGAAAGTGAGAGTAGCGGAGCGGTGAGTATGACATAACTGTGTATTCTGTACTGATGGAATTAAAGCTGTGGAAATGTACATTATGCTGAATTAACCATGTGAGCCATTATTGGACAGGTAATTCTACCCCTCCTCAATGTTTTTATATGGCCTTTATTACCAACCGGCCTTTATTTGTTCGTGTTGGCCACACGTCTATTATTTGAGACTTGGTCATTATTTGAATATGGGCTTTTATTTGACAAATTATGGCAGGCCGCTCTCTGACTGTGTAGCTGACTCCTGGAGCGCTGTGATGTGTTCCAGTGCAAAGGGAATTTCATACATCCGGATCAGTTTCTAAAAAGCAGCTTTTTAGTGGAAGAAATGACCAAATTCACAGTCTGTTTTTCACTGTTATGTGCCATAGATTTTTTCAGAAAATTACATTTTTTAGAATTAACTACTTGATTTGAGCATGGAGTTTCATTCTTGAATTTGGAATCTGTATTTTCAACTGCATCTCAAAGTATTCATTACTGAATGAAGTGTAGACCTAAGTGTAGGACGTTGGTCATGCGGCAGTGTGGCCGTATATAGCGTATATGGGGGGGGCTGGGGGATCTTAACCCCGGTATTGGTTCAAAGATGTTGATTAGCTCATGGAAGACTGTGAATTGTAACTGAAGAGCTAGTAAGTGGGCCGTGAAATTATTTTGGCACACCGAAAAAATGTGGAAATATCTGATCAAAGAAAAAGAATCTGACTGAACATTTGGTGGCAACTGTAGGTACTTTCTATACTCAGTGCTACGTACATAGCTTTCTTGTGAATGCAAAGCTCAGGTTTTGGATGATTGGGATTCCATCACCATCCCCATCCCAAACTGACAGTTACACAGTCGACTCAGCTCTAGTTACTGGTCAGATACAGCCCCTGGATAGTGTCTTAATTTGCATGGTCTGTTTAGTGGTAGTAGTATTTGTTGTAATAGCAGCAATACAGTTCACAGTGTTGTTACCACAATGAGAAATTCACTTTGACTGAAACCACGTAAGATAGTACAGAACAAAAAATGGATGTGTGAAATAGAGCTGAGTCATCAGTAACATTAGTCACATTCAGAGCAAATAAACACTGGTGCTAACAGTGCAGGGGAAGCATTACTTCAAACAAATGGATCAGGGGAAATTTGATTTCATTCCAGAGCTCTCTGATCCTGCTTAGATGGCTGAGGAACGGCCTGCACCACCAGCGCTCACACAAACCGGTTTCATCAGCAAGTCACTGAAGTGAGCGTAAACAGAGCAGGCAAACTAAAGGGTTTATGGAGGAAAGGTTAATAAAAGCTAAGATAACTGTGTGTGACTGAAAGATGAAAAGGCACATGAAATGAGACAGTGGGAAGGATTGAAAAGGCAGGAAAGAGGGAAAAACAGATTGGCTGTGTGATCAGTGGGCGATTTTTGTTGCGTGTGTGTTAGTCACCCTGCTTTAGATGTGGGGCTCTTGTTACTAGAGGCCAGTGAAGGCCTCCTCTCTCACTCACAGTCAATTGGCTGGCAATTCAGTGTCACTTACAGAGCCGTGAAATGGGAGCAATTTCAGAAGATCCGCCTCTGGCAACAATGGCTCTCTGTTTCCTGAAGGCTAAATGCCTTCACTTGCAGACATTGCACTGACACACAATTGAGATTGTTATATGTGAATGTTGCCAGCTCAGTTGAAAAATATTTCATTATGAATGTATTCTGACTCGGAATACTTGAGCTCGTCCGGTTAAGTCAGTAAGTGGAGATTTAAAACACATAGCTGCGTGGACAGATATTAGAAACACCTTAGAATACAGCATAATATCCTTCAGTAAATACCAGCTAGGTGTAGCACATAATAACTGGCTTTTTCTGAGAGTTTGATTCAACTCGTTGGTCATTTTTAGACTGCACTTTGCTGCATAATACAGGTTTCACGTTTGGCCTTTAGAATACCCTCTGCATGACATGAGTTTTCTCTCATGTCATGCTAGGAAACAGTTGCCTGTTTACCAAACAAGTCTCCACCAACACCTGAGAAATATATATCTGACTGGTTTAGGGGACCTTCATCATAATGGTTACAATAACCCCTTGGTTAAGATAGGGAACGCCTCATGGTTAAAAGAATACAAACATACTGTATGTTGTTTTTTGAAATTTGCTGAAACAACTGATGCTATCGTATTTCTTGGCAGGGCTGTCTCAGCAGAAGAATCTTGTGTGGACCAGATCTGAAAATGAGACACTTAACATTTCAGAAAAAGCCAAAAGACATCTAGAAGTGCTGAGTGAAAGGCAACTGGACTTGCTTTAAATGAACTAGTTCATAAAAAGTGTCGTCTGAATATGTCTAAAGGCAAAGGTGTTAATACCTGTTCCAGATAGGCCATTCAAAGGCAGAATGAAAATCCTGCCACCGAAGAGACACAATTAATTGTACAAATGGGGACAATAGCACGGCACCCTTTTCCGGTAGTCTCTCTTGGTTGTACACACAAAAAGTGACAAGAAGTTCTGTGTAGAACAAAAAAGAGAGAGGTTCATATCCTGCATATATTCACACTTCCACACAGTCGACCAATCACTGCGTGAAATGGGCGTTATTTCAAAATTGTCTCTTTCAGAAAGTTAAAAAAATTGTCAGATGCAGCCCACCCCCCAGTTCAGACATTGGAATGATGTGAGGGGAGGGGCTTTCATATGATGTTGGACAATCTGACAAGCACTTTGTTTGAAGCATACTGACGTCTTGAGAGTCAGCAGCTGTCAATTTCTAAATGACCATACAGATATTAAGTGCATAACGGAGGCATTTTGCTTAAACACGACCTAAAGCATATTATCACGCTTCAAGTACTTTACTTCTGTTTTATGGGCGTAACTGTGGGGGTTGTGCATTGGGCTCTGAGCGCTGCCGAAGTGCGGGTGACCTACACTCTATACAGTCTCTGAAAGCGTCCTGTGTAGACAGGCGTAGGAGTGAAGCTGCTGCTGCTGCTCTGGTAATGTTCTGCTACGAGTGCTGTGTGGACATGGCGTGAGACTCCCCACCAGTCAGTCAGAACTGAAGAAGCCTTTCAGTTGAGAGGTGAAAAGTCTTCAAAGAAATCTACAGCAAGTCCAGTTACCTTTGACTTAGAACTTCTAGATATCCTATACCCAGGATGACTGAAGCTTCTCTGAAAAACAGCCTAAAGACATGTTAATGTGTGTACATATGAGCAGGAGAAGTGGTGCTTTTTGGCATTTTGTTTGATATCAACTTGAAGTCCCAAATGAGAATCAGAGTTGTAATTAAAGCACCAGACCTACTCTAGCTTCTAGGGAACCCTTTGTTGAATTTAGAATGGTGCCACAAGTCTCTAAATGATTCTAAAAGGCATAATTAACCCTAACTTCAGTTCACAACTGCAGCTCCCCCAACTAATATTAGTAATTTACCCCTATTAAGAGCTAACTATTAAATGTGACAAGCCAACTTCTTAAGTGCTTTAGCCAAACTGAAAGATGGATGACTGAGTGTCCAGTGCTCTGCAGAATTTTCTTTTAAAATTTATGACATTAAAGGCTCTGATATCCTGCACTGCAAAGAACTTTGATTGGTTGAAAACATGCAATTGATTCTTGTAAACCCTTTGAATAAATGTATCTGCTCATCAAGTGGTCATTTGAAATGGGGAAAAAAAACCTATATTGTGTGTATTGAAATGACAAGAACTTGATGTTTCTATTTGACAAGTGAGTTTAGTCAACATTTAATTTGTAGAGTTGGGTTTTTCCATTCTGAGTAGGCTGAAGTATAGTAAAGGAGATTATCAGAGCTGTCACTGTAGAATATAGAAGAGCTGCTAATGTGCTGCAAGGCATTTAAAACGTTGGCATGCCAATTATGCTCCTTCTGGCACACTGATTTTAATGAAAGTACAGTGCTTTAGTACCGTATTATTAAAATTATGGGGATTAGTGGTGGTAAACTGTAGTTTTATTTAAGATAAAAGCTGTGTAGAATAAAGAATCAAATAGTAAAGGGATGATTACACAAACGTAATAATGCAGGTAAGACGGGTAGCTATTATGACAGAGTAGAAAGTGCTGGAGGAGAGATAAAGACCATTTATCTGCTGCTATCTTACTGGTTATCTGATCAACAGTGTGGGACAATCGCAGGCGATACACCTGGGAGATAGACCAATGTTTTTATCAGCACCATCACTTGTGTATCTGAAGGTTGGGGCCACACACTGAGGTACAGGTGTATTCAGTCTGGGCAGAAAAGCTTTCTGTAACGTTTCAAAGCAGATCAGAGACTCAGGCGCAGAGAAAGACACAAGGTAAGATTCAAAAAGGCAAAATCTTTAGTTGGAAGTCAGGCAGTCATACTTGGGTGGTCAGTCCAATAAGCAAACAAATCCAGACAGGGAGTAAGCAAAAATCCAAAAACAAGGGAAACTAACACTAGAAATGCTGGAAAGCAATGAACTCACTAGGGAGAACAAAGACAATCTGGCAGTGACATCAGGGGAGTATATAACGGGGTTGGCTGAAGGCACAATCAGGGGCAGGTGGGTGGATGCAGGTGTGGACAATCAGGAGTGGGAGAAACACGAGGGCAGGAACTGAAACGACAGTCTTTGTCTGTTGTGTTTCCCGTTTTATTTTGGAGACTAACCTTTCCTAACGGGATGTTACACTTTCTCCCAAATGAGATCAGTTAGACTAGAAACTGGTCTTACCTCAACTTGGATTCTGTTTCATCTTAACCTGCGTCCAAACTAATGAAGCAAAGCCTATGGGCAGTCCACTCAAATCGCAGCTACACTCACATTGCATACTCTCTGTTTTTGCAACATGTATTCAGCACACCCCTTTGATCATGGCTGTATACTCTGTTCACTCTTTTGCTGCCATGCCTGCTGCCACACTGCTCACCTGAAAGCTATGCTGGCACTTGCTACTACTGCTGCCGGGGGTAGTAATTATTGTATATCAACAAATATCACATACATGTAATAATCCATTCCATGTGAGTTGGCTGACAGCACATCCTAAGCCTAGCCCAAAATAAAACCCAATCTTGACTTCAAATTATAAAATATTCTAAAACAGTGATCTTTTTCATTGTAGTAACAACAAATAATGAAAATGTGTGTATTATGAGTCTATTATTGTGCTCATTAATTACAGATGCGGAGTATCAATTTTTTATCAAGGCTAAAAGTCTAAAATCCCACAAGTGATAAACAACATAGAGGAGATTTTGCTATTGTATCAGTACTGTGGATTACATGTGAAGTTTGTCTTGAAGGTCACAATATATATATATATATTATAATTTTCATGCAATCTGTCCCTTAGATTTGATCATTGTTGTGTATAAATGGACATTTTGGGCTGATGTTGGCACTAGAGGAAAAGACAGGGATCAACAAAATCCATAGGATTCATCATCAACGGATGTTGAATATACAAAGCAATACTCATGTATCTTCCAGCTATTAGTCAAAGAATCAAAGGAATCATCCTGTGCTGACTGTGAATATCCACATGAAAGTCTGGCCAAGACTTGTTGAGATATCTGGACCAAGTTAACTGTAACTAACTTTACTATAAAATCAGACACAGAATACCAATCGAAAATAGCAGTTATAAACTACACATTTTAAAGCTGATTAAACAGAAATAGAGGCTGACCCAGCCCAAACCTGTCTGGCCAGATCTAAATTCAAGTTGACCCCCCACACAATTCACCCTTCAAATACGCTGTTCTAAAGCCATAACAAAGCTGTTGGTTAGTTATACCTGTGCACTGTAAAGTAGAATTTTAAGACACTAGCAAATGTTTGTTTTGCCTGACCATGTCTTCTGTCTCCAGGTATAATTTTAGAACTGTAAAGTAAGGTCTCTCACCAGTGTCACGCCTCGTCAAGTCTCTTGACTATTCACTTGTTGGCCAGTAAAAGCCTTTTTTTTGGAACTCTACCATTGTGTGGTGTGATCCTTGCACTTGGGTCTCGGTCTGGGGCTTTATAACCAGCCCAGAGTTAAGCGTTATCTTAGGGACTGGCAGCAATCCCATGCCCTCACCATTAAAACCCTGGACTACACTGAGCAGAAGTAATAAATAAACCTTGTGTGTTGTGTGCCGTCAACAATAATAACAACATGGACAATGAGTTTCATTGACATGCTTTACTTGTATTCAGCTGACCTTGGGAGCAGAGATAAAGATGTCACTCTGTGGTAGTCTTAATCAGACTCAGGGACCTTGAACTTTCTTTTTCTCACATTAGCTATTGTCCTTTCTACCCGACTAGGGGCAAAAAACTTTGAGCTGGTACAATTTGTCAGGCCAAGTTGGCAGGTCATTTAAATTGGTTGGACATAAAGGCATATATCAGAGGTGACACCCAGAGAATAATAGCTGTGATTCATGCGACCAACTCTCTTCCCTCACATTCTCACTTTCTTTATCTCTGTTTCTACGGCTCTCGTCTCCGTCGCTTCCCTCTCTGATCACGCTCACTCAAGCCGCTCTACCCTTCCACTTGTTCTCATTCTCCCTCTCTTTAATGGCCCTAACAGAGATAGTGTGTCATTATGAGAGTGAAGATAGGGTCTGCTTGATGAGATCGGGGGGTGGAGGTGGTGGTGGGGGGGTTTGATTGGCTGGCTGGATCTTCATCGAGACAGATTCTGCCTTTGAGATTAGTTACTCCTCTCTGTCGT
Source organism: Macquaria australasica (assembly GCA_005408345.1). Lineage (NCBI taxonomy): Eukaryota > Metazoa > Chordata > Actinopteri > Centrarchiformes > Percichthyidae > Macquaria > Macquaria australasica. The sequence continues at coordinate 616,228 of SEMN01000215.1, read as the reverse complement.
CTATGTAGTACAATCAGTTACACTACAGCACACACACATGCATACGGATTCACCTGCACATATTTACCAATTATTTTAACTGAATTAACTAATCTACCCAAGGGCACATTCACATCTACCACCTTTGTAGTTCAGTCACACTGACACACACTGTTTACTCCTTAGATGTGGTTGCTTTTGGCCAAGTGAAAACATTTCAGCTTCCATCCATGCATTTTCTGCACATTATCTTAGTCCCAGTTCATGACCTTTGGCATGCACTGGGACTGCCAGCACAACTACCTCATCTGCAAAAAGCAGAGAGCCAATCCTGAAGTCACCAAACTGGACACTCTCAGTCCCTCAACTGCGCCTTGAGGTTCTGTCTATGAAGATCACAAACAGAATAGGTGACCAGGTACAATCCTGGCAGAGCCCAATGCCACAGAGAACCTGCTTGACGTCTTGCCAAGAAGACAGCCCAAGAGACGCATCATAAGCTCTCCCCTAGTCTACCATGCTCATGTAGGCGGGAGGGGTAAACTCTAGATTCCTTGCAAGAGTGAAGAGCTGGTCCACTGTTCCACGACCAGGACAGAAACCACATCGCTCCATCTGAATCCGGGGTTCATCAATCAGCCTGAGCCAGACTAAGAGTGACTTAAAGAGTGGATCTCACCTGCAAGCACCTGGTAGCCAGGCCAGTAACCATGGGGCCTGGTTGGGCTTAGCCTGAAGAAACAACACAACATGTGACCCTACTACCTGCAATGATAAGCATAAGGGTGTGATACAATGTCAGTAGGGCAGAAGGCAGAGGAGGGGCCCTAGCATGCTGACACCTGGCTGCGTAAACTTTTCAACTTGTATGGCAACAAATAACCTTACCAAGACCCAGTTCCCACTTGCACATTTGGGTGCACCTTTACTGTAAATACTGAACAAGGACTTGTTCCTGTAATCAGTATACATTATATATTTTCTATTTAATATGTCTGTTATTCCCAGATATCCTTCCTGCTTTTATAACTGAAAATATGTTTTTTTTTTTAAATAAATAAGCTTTTAACCTAAAACTGCACTGTGCATCTTATTTAGCAACAAGACCACACTTTTTGGGATATATTTCCCTGTAATTTTCGTAAATATAGTGTAATTTGTCTGTCTTGCATCTGTCATTTAGTTTCAAGGGGAAGAATTGAAGAAGGAGAGATTTGTGTAGTTAAAGCATGAGAGTTTGTTCTTGACCTTGGAATGAGAATATTGACAAAACAGTATTTGTTAAAGGAGATGCATGTTTACATCTGACAGTCAGCAGTTCCTCATGCTTGGAAAGCCGAGCTGAACTGACATACAGCGTGGACTGATGCCCATGTTGTTGTTTCATCATGTGTTTTTCAAGTCTGTTACAGTGTGCTCAGCTGAAGTTAGATGGCTCACCGCCTACTTCACCTACCTGCTGCCCATATTTGTCACTTTGCAGAATATTTGTTAGAGGTCAAATGTCTGACTGACTCCCTCTCTCTTTGTCCTCTCTATGTCTCTCGCCCTGTGACAGGCTTGCTCCTAAGGCTTCGTCAGAGCAGGGCAGTAGCAGTGACAAGAAGGAACGTCCCATGAGCACCATGAGCGAGGCATCAAACTACACAGGTGGCTCCGACTACAGCACCTTCCCTGGCAGCCCGGCCACCACCGTCACTACCGCCACCACCACTACCACCTCCACTTCATCTACACGGGTCAGTCTCCATCCAACTATGTCTTAAATCTTTAGTGTAGCTCTGGTGAGCAGTTTAATCACCATTCTAGATCAGGGGCGCTTGTTTTTTTCATTTAGTCATGCTAGTTGCATGCATGACACTAGGTCATTTCACTGCTGGTCCAGACTGAAATATCTTCCCTAGAGGATGAATCCAAATTACCTTGCTACTAGTGCCACTAGCAGGTCAGAGTTTTCTGGATAGATGAATACTATTACTATGGTACCACAATTTGGCAAAAAATTGGTGCATACATTCAGGGTTCCCAGAATTTATCCAAATTCTTTGGTGATCCCCTGACTTTTCCTCCTTCGCCACCAGCAGGTTGACATTTTTGATTTAAACTGAAATGTCTGGACAACTATTGGATGGATTGCCATGAAATTTAACACAAACATTCATATTCCCCTCTGTGAAAACTTTGGTGATTCTCTGACTTTTCATTTAGCACTATCATCACGTAAAAATTGCAATTTGTGCAGTGCTTTTTCCTTCAGCATCAGCTGTACTTTTCCTCAGCATGGTTAGCTAATTCTAACAGAGTGAAGAAACAAGTAACTTTAAAACTCAACATGACCCCATTCTACATTTTATAATATTATACTACACTGTATCCTGCTGAACGGTACTGTACTGTACCATTTTGCTAAAACACACTGATGTGGGACAATAAAGGCTTATCTTATCTTATCTCTTATCTTATGATGTGACTCCATTGTTGATTCATATCTCTTATCAAATCTACACGAAGGCAGAAGAGTTAAGGCACACCATCAGTTTGATGCATGTCAGAACAACCACACATATTGTTTTCTATGTGCAGTGAACCCACATACGCGCTTGGTCAGGACACACCATCCTTTTTCCTAGCAGCTTATTTTGCATAATCCATACTCCTCTTAATTGACTGTCTTAAAGTTTCTCTGAAATGTCAAATACATTTGACACTGCATATTTGACACCCATAGCAAACACTCTATGTGCAATACAGGTACAAGTTACAAAGTATGGTACCCAGGGTGTGCAGAATGTGATATAATTTCTGCTTTTCTGGAACGTTGAAATGCATGCTATGAAATTGGACAGTGAATTCTGACACATCAAAGTGTGAGAACACTCCAGAAAAGCAGAACTTTTATCACATTCAGTACATCCTGGGTACCATACTTTTACCTCCTTCTGTCTGTATGGCGCGTCTAGTGTGTGCTATGGGTGTCATAGATGCAGCAAACTTTAAAGGAATAGTCCAACATTTTGGGACTTCCTGTGGCAGTTGATCAGAGCCGAGAAGATTCAGGCGTCCAGCACATAAGATAAGATAAGCTAAGGTAACATAAGCCTTTATTGATATCCAGAGGGAAAATTTGGGGAAATCCTCTGTAAAGTGGTCAACCTCAGGCCATTTATTCAATTCAATTCAATTCAGTTTTATTTATATAGTGCCAAATCATAAGAAAGTTTTCTCAGGGCACTTTTTCATATAGAGCAGGTCTAGACCGACTCTTTATATTTACAGAGACCCAACAATTCCCCCATGAGCAAGCAGTAGGCGACAGTGGCAAGGAAAAACTCCCTTTTATTTATACCATTTATAATGGTAACATGCTGAGTCATCATTGGGCCTTTCTCAAACCACCCCCTACACCCTCTTCCTACCCATTTCCACTCCGTTTGCACGTTCATGTGTAGGGTCCGCCACATTAAGTGCCATCCCAAACCATGTAACGGGGAGTGGAAGTGAGTTATAAGACCCTCCAACAGTGAGTCTACATCTGTGCTGACTTACTGACCATGTGCAACACCGTGTTGTGTTTGTCATTGAAGTCTGTACAGATATGAGTTCCGTGCGACTACCCGTACAAACATAAACTGCTCAAACTAAGATAGACATTTAATATTGTCATACAGACGTTAACAACTTACATTGTATTTAGGATCAAATATACCTTTCTCTAGTCTAGAAAACGGTAGATGTGTTCATTTGATTTTAAAGTGTTGTATATTTACAGCAACTGTTTGTAAAAACCAAGCAGCTCATAAACATCAGAGTGAATAGATCATGGCAACAGTTGCCTCTTCTGAAAGATGCTGATATGAAATCATGGTTACGAAATGTTACGACACTTCCTGTTTCTGCCGGAGAGATGGAAGTTTGTCCCAAAGCTTGCCACTATGCTACACCTTAATGAAGGGTGCTTCATTCAGCTGTGTGGGAGTGCGGAGGGTTTGGTTTGAGAAAGGCCCATTGACTTCCAGCACTCAGTGACTGTCCTGGAATGTGTCCATGTTGTGACATTACCTCTCATTTCAGGCTGGAGAGGTGGGAGTATGAAGCAGGCTAACTCAGCTGTATTAGCAGCCAGTGTGTCATCTGCATGGGTCACTGCACTGTTAGATTGAACAGTGTGTCTGTTTATGCTTAGTAAACCTCACAAACACACAGGAAATAAATATGCATGGGTGCTTTCATGAATAAGTGATGCTTATACTATTATTGCTTCTGCTTACACTGGCCAAAGAAAGTGTAGCACATCTTCATGTATTCATGAGAAGTCATTATTTATAACCGAGCTGTACAGGTCCTGCTCCTTGCCTTGCCTGAGAAACCTTTAAAAAAAAAGACGACACACAGATTGCCTATAGAAGAAGATGCATGCAAAAATGTCAAAACAGCTGAGAAGAAGTTGGTAACATTTTGAGGATATTTTGCAGTGTAAATAATTAAACTGTGTGTTTTCCTTTGCTTTAAATGCCACACAGTGACAGCATGCAGGCAAGTTCTGCCACAAAACAAACCTGTGCCAAAGTAAACTAGTTCACAGACAATAGTAGCTTGATGATACTGACAAGGATGTTGGTTTTAGTCTTTTTCTCTTAATTAAATGTCACTATATGGCCAACCCCTGTCCACACATCTGTATGCTATCATGATATTTTCAGAATTAATATTGAGCTTACAACTTTGTGGCAACAACTTGGAGAAGAGCCTTTTCTCAACATGACACAAAGCCAGCCCCATAAAGAAATGCTTTTCCCAGTTTGGTGTGGAAGAACTTGACTGGGCTGCACAGAACCCGAAACTCAACCCCATCCAACATCCTCACTGATGCTCTTGTGTCCAACATCTGGTGGAAAGCCTGAAACCAGAAGAGTGGAGGCTATTTTAGCAGCAAATGAATGCCCATGGGTTTGGAATGGCATGGTCACTATCACATGTGGGTGTAACATTAGGGTATGTGGACACCCAACATTTGGCCATATAGTGTAAATTTACATTCTGTCTATTGTCCGCACTTCTAAAAATTATTTAAACATTTTGCAGTATATCTTAAATATATGATCTCCCAATATAACTAGGCTGTTATTCAAAATGTACTGTATAAAAGATAGCATCAGCAGGAAGAATGGGAACACTGTGGGACCCAAAAACTCAGTATGTCTACGTGTGCAGCAAGCATTTTGTCACTGGCCAGTCAAATATCCAAATGTCAGTTTTAGCCTAACTATATTGCTGTAAGCTAAAGCATTTTGACAGTATGCAGCTTGTGTAGTGGAATGTGGCTAAATCAGAAAGCTATGCAGTATTATGTTAGAAAGTGCCTTAGCTGATTACAGTAACTTGGCTTAAGAAGGGACACTGAGATAGTGTCAGGATCCAAAGGACTCTCGTTTGGACTGTGTGTTTCCTGTTTTATTTTGAAGTTCACTAGTCTTGTCTCTTGTGCCTTATTTACTTCCTGTCATTGTTCTGTTTCCCTCGAGTTTTGATTTGGTTCACCTGTGTCTTGTGCTCACCTGTTTCTGTTTCCCTTGTTGTCTCCTTACCTATATGTGCCGGTCCTCTCCCTTTGTTCCTTGTCACGTCATTGTGTAATGTGGATGTCTTGTTCCCTGTGCTTCTGTCTGTTCCTGTGACTGAGGACTCGTGAGTTATTAAATCTTGGAACTGCTTCAGCCTGTCTGCATTTTGGGTCCTTTCCCTGCTGCCGTGATGGCTTATCGTGGCAAATCTGCCTCGATGGCCTTTCCTAACAGAATGACGCGACCAAACTCGGACCCAGCAGACAGTCTGCTTCCCAGTTTGCCTTTTTCCTGGGAGGACTTTGGTATAACTAGGGAGGTATTTCTTGAAGATCTAGGCCTCCTGAGGGCGCTGGCTCTCCTATGGAAGTGGGACCGTGAGGATGCCTACAGCATGGCTCGTAGCAGGTGGGGGTGGAGTCCCAAGGCTTCACCGGCTCTTTTTGAGCCAGTCACTCAGCCTTCTCTGCATGTTACCAGCGGTCGCCGCAGTCTCAGCTTCCAGCGCCCGTCCAGCGGCCTCCGCAGTCTCCAACGCCGGATCCTATTCCGGAGTCGGTGGTCCGGCCAGCTTCTGCTCATGACTCCCGGTCGGCGGCCCGGCCAACTCTAGATCCAGTTCATGGGTCGGTGGTCCGTCCGACTCCGGCTCCCAGGATCTGGTTGACGAACCGGCCGGCGCCGGACCCAGTCTCTGAGTCGGCGGTCCGGCCGACTCCCGCTCCACGGACCCAGTGGGTGATCCAGCCGACGTCCGCTTCTGTTCTGGAGTCGGCAGTCCAGCTGCAGCTGCAGCCTCCAGTGCCGGTCCAGGTCCAGCTGCCGCCTCAGCCTCCCGTGCCTCCTGAGCCCGTCGAGCTGCCGCCCCAGCCTCCCGTGCCTCCTGAGCCCGCCGAGCTGCCGCCGCCCCAGCCTCCCGTGCCTCCTGAGCCCACCGAGCTGCCGCCGCCCCAGCCTCCCGTGCCTCCTGAGCCCGCCGAGCTGCCGCCTCCTGAGCCCGCCGAGCTGCCGCCACCCCAGCCCCAGCCTCCCGTGCCTCCTGAGCCCGCCGAGCTGCCGCCGCAGCAGCCTCCAGTGCCCGTCCAGCAGCAGCCGCCGCCGCAGCAACCTCCAGTGCCCGTCCAGCAGCAGCCGCCGCCGCAGCAACCTCCAGTGCCCGTCCAGCAGCAGCCGCCGCCGCAGCAACCTCCAGTGCCCGTCCAGCAGCAGCCGCCG
>SEMN01002148.1:0-14418 GCA_005408345.1 Macquaria australasica | reverse complement strand
AAAACATACCATAAATAAACCCTAAGCAAAAGGTCAAAAAGAAGCTGTCATGTAATTGTCTAACTCCCTTACAGTATGTGTATGTGCACACTGTAGATGCCCAAAGGTTGATCACTTCAATCTACTTTGCTAAGACAAAAAAAAGAAAGAAAAAACATGTGAAGGTTGTAAAAGATGAAACAGTGGACTTCAGTGGACAGAGATTATGCAGACTGTGGTTTTTGACAGCCAAGGACGCTGTGTGTTTGTGCCATGTTTACACTCTCCTTTCCTCTCTCCCTTTCCTTCTTTCCTCTACTCTCCCATCTCTTCTTGTTTCTCCTCTTTCCCCCTCATGTCATCTCCTTTCTTGTTCTTTCTTCTATTTCTTCTTCTTCCTCAGATTATTTCATTGGAGGGATTTTTAGAGGCATGCAGAGGTTCAACTATCCAGTATTTCACAAGAAAAAAAGCTCATATTAGGTCAAGGAAAAGTCAAACAAAAATAAAATTGTACAGAAAATATATCTATGTTCTATAAAACTTTTAATCATCTTCTTTTCTTTTTCAGTACAATGACTGATCATTTCTCACATGCTAGGTGAACTGGTTCTTTGTGCTTTGATACAACATTATATATACCTGAATGTGTACATGCATTTGTCTGTGTGTGTGACAGAGAGAGAGAGAGAGAGAGACAGACAGACAGAGAGAGAGACAGACAGACAGAGAGAGATTTAACCTCACTCTTGATGAGTGAACTGTTGACGTGATCAAAACTTCTCCCACAAATACAGAACAACACTTGACATATAATGTGGAAATATAAGTAAGGATAACATCCTACAGTAAGCTACACACAGAAAACTTAATGTTTCTGTTAGATGACCACCGACTATAAAATGTCAGTGAACACATACATGAAATTACATTCAGATAGTGAGGTTTGAATTGACATTTGGATACGTTCACTGCACAGACGAGAGTAGGAGTAGTGTGCCGACGTTTTGTTTATGACCATGAGGCTGATAACAACTCAGGATGTGTGAATTTACTGACTTTTATTGCCTCACCTGAGTTCCTCTGTTTACATAAGCCAACTGCAAGATGGAATGTTTTAATAAGTAACTGACATAATCAAAAACCTTGTGTTGTGCACAGAGCTGTAAGAGCAGCCTCCACACACACACACACACACACACACACACACACACACACACACACACACACACACACACACACACACACACACAAACGCAATTATAATTTTAACTTTACAGTAATTGGTTTACAGTAGCCTCCATAACTAATGTCAACCCAAAAGCCCCAACAAAAGGGTCATTCTTAAACATACAAGGGTGTCGAATGCAGAGTTGACTCTATATGACTCAGAGTGCCCAGAGATAGGCGGGGCCCTGCTCAAACAGGCCATGAACTATAGATGTTCACTGGTAGAGCAGGTTGTCCACTGAACACAGGGTTGACGGTTCGATCCCCACCCCCACCTCCTCCTGTCCACATGTTGAAGTGTCCTTGGGCTGAACCCCCAAATCGATGGTCAGGCCAGCACTCTGCGTGGTACCTCACTGCCATTGGTGTGTGAGCGTTCTGGATAAATGCAGCCATTTACCATTTACTACAAACAAACAGCATTCCTGTGAGCGTCCATGTGCACATGAAGGTCGTGAAAGAAAGCAGTTTGGTTTTGGAGGATGATCCTAACAGGGTTCTGATGATGTTTCTGGGACAAAGCTGAAGAAGTTTTGCAAAAGGGATGTGTGAGCATTTTAATATAGGCTTACAGTACAGGTATACAGTAACAATTACACTTAATTGCTTTAAATTCATTCCTTTCAATCAAAAAATCAACTTAAGGCCAACCTTTACTAATATTTTGTTCATAAACTTAAACAATATCTGTGTTCATCTACTTGAATACACTATGATGTTGGCTTCATGTTGAGTAAAATGCAGCCGAGGCGACTCATTGTATATCAGAGTCATAATATTTGCATAAGTGCAGAACTTTGTAGCCTGTGGGTTGTAGTGATAAACCACCATGAGGTGATTGGTGGCTCGAAGGCCAACAGGACAGTGTGAACAGATTTAAAAAGGCACCACTGCTGCACCAAGAGTCATTGACAGAGATGGGTGGCATGACACGTCTTCTCCTTTTGCTGTGGGTCGGTGAGTAGTCAACTGTTTCCACGTCTGCTGCTTACTTTAACCATTCTATATGCTTTGAGATAGTGTTTATTTAAATGACATGACAAAAGTGATAGAAAAGTAATTTTATGTTGAGTTAATCCATCAGATGTACTGTTATTACACTTCTAACTCTGTCTTGTTGCTATGACCACAATCAGATCTGTAGGGGGTTAAAAGATCTATTTTGTATTCTGGGGCCAGCACGAGTTTTAAAAGTAAGCAATACAATTTTAAAATCAATTCCAAAATGTTTAGGAAGCCAACGCAATGACACTGGGTCTGCTGTGATGTGGTCTCTTCGTCTGATGCCCATTAATATCCTGGCAGCTGAATTCTAGATCAGTTGGAGGTGTGAAGTGGCCTCTGACTGAGGCAGAAACAACGTCTGACAATGATACTGACACTTCTCAGTTTTCTACCTCAGCCATATTGGCTGTTTGCTGTTTTCCCAATGTCTTTCGTCTGTTTCTTTTTTAGAGAAGCCAGTTAAAAGCTTAGGTGGGTGGTATGATGAAGGAGAGGTTGAGACAGCAGGTAGTTGATGGCATTAAGATCATAGAGACATCAGACCCTCCAGGCAACCTTGAGATGTGGCAGGTTGGTCCTCTGCCACAGACGTGGCCATTTACTGTGTATGATGTACCTTTTCAAAGGTAGAGCAACTAGAGAGAATGATTAGCTCTCACATTAGAGAGTGGTTGGGAGCCTCACACTCCCTCAGCAGAGATGATGTTCTCAAAGTCAAGCAATATAGCATTACAGCAGAACAGTGCCAGCGGTCTCAGCAGGGAGGAAGTGGAACCCAGGAGAGTTTTACAGGTTCAGGCAGCACTTAGACATAGAGATACTGTTGGGTATTTTTTTTGAACGGTCTTAACAGGCAATAACAGTTACAAGCAATTTATGCAAGATTAATGCATACAATAGCTTCTCATACCAGAGGGGTTGCTAAGTAGTGGCTATTTGTAAGTTGTACTAGTGGAACTAGATAAACAGTGTTGGCAACTGGACAACTGAGCGGGATAGAGTTTAAAGGTATAATAGGTCAGAGAATGGTGTGGAATTTTTTTAAAAAATATCTAGTATCTATTTGTAAGATAGCAGGGATGGCAACTGGATTAGTGAGCAGGCCATGGCATTCAGATCCATCCATCCATTAGGTATACCTGATTATCCTTGAGGGTCATGGGGGAGCTGGATCCAATCCCAGCTGACATTGGGCGAGAGGCGGGGTAAACCCTGGACAGGTCGCCAGTCAGTCACAGGGCTGACATATAGAGACATACAACCATTCAGGCTCACATTCACACCTCACAACATTCACACAACTTAGAGTCACAGATTACTGTAACCTAACCTACAACCTGTCATTGGAACACCAAGAGAAAACCCACACAGGCAAGAAATAAAAAATAAAAATGCATAAACTCTGAATTGGGACATTTTCATTACTTGATGGGGGCAACTGAGGCAGAATCCAGAGTGTTTTGCAGTTGTACGGGACAATGTGGCATTTGACCGTTCTCTTCCAGTCAAGTCAAGTAAAAGTTTATTATAGCCCAATATCACAACATATGTCTGAAAGGGCTGTACATAAAATAAAAGAATAATGAGCAACATTAAGTGAGATAAAGTACATATAAAACATTATATACAAAATATTTGAAATATTTAAATATATATACAAAGTGAACTAGAATACAACAATATACAAAATGCACATAAACCCCCTGTAATTCATACCTGAATACAGATAAAAACACACATATACAAAAATGTGTAACATACAGTACATATAAATAACCATGTACACATGAAACTGAATATAAGTTGGATAACTGTAGTTTAGTACTTAGGGCAGAGTAAATGAGGTTGAGAGGAAGATAATTCCAGAGAAGAGGGGCTTGAAAGCTCTGCCACCTACTGATGTTTTCACAGAGTGGCTTACAGCCCTGTTTACAGCCTTTCTCTCCTTTCCTCAACCCCATAGAGGAATATTTTTCCTCACAGAGGTGGAACGTTTATGACCACCAGCCACATGATCAGACGTCCCTCTTGGACACAATGAATTACTGGATGTCTGGACAGATCTGCAGAAGATTGCCAGGGATGGATCAGAAAGATTCTTTCCCAGGTGTATTGACAGAGAGGACATAAGGCGTGATGTTAATGAGAACTTGTGGCCAAATGCGGAAGACAGGGTTGACCAGCACTGTTGTATTTCTATATCAGTAGCTATCTTACACAAGTGTGTATAGTGAATATGTATAGTTTTGTATTGCATTACTGGAATTACATTTGTTTTATTTTGTAAACTTACAATTACAGAAAAACACCAAAAACAATTCTTTTGCATTTTGGATCAACTTATGTGTTGAGCTGCATGTCAGTAAAGAGAACTGTGTGAAAAGTTTTGTAAACGGGAAATCAGTATAGAAAAATGTGTGTTACCAATTTACCAAAAAACTGTAATTCTGGGCTTCCACAGTAAAGCTCACAAAACCTTTGGCACAGTTCACCGTGTATACTGATCACTTTATAAAGAGTGAATGAGTTGTTCTCTACAACAACCACTGCCCTAACTTACAGTCACCTGGTGGAGGACTTTGTCTTTCAGGTGTTGCAGGGAGCGCAGTGGTGGATCTGCAGAAGAGAATCATTGGAGGTCAACCGTGTGGACAAAATGAGCGTCGTTACCATGTGAGGTTGATACCAAATGACGGGACCCAAGACTACTTGTGCGGTGGCTCTCTGATCAGTGACCAGTGGATTCTGACTGCAGCTCACTGCTGGGAGCAGGGATGGTGAGAAAGTGACAGATTTACTTTAAAACTAGTAATAATATATTTCTCACTCATAAATTGAATCTGAAAGTCCTGAAGAAGTGTGATGTAAAACTATAGTATTCCCAAAATGAAGATAGCATTACTTATGTTCATGTTCAGTAATCACTGACTCATAATGTTAAAATATGATGGATTCACAGTAATTCAGTGATGTTCCTCTTTAACCTCTACTTCTTTGTAGGACTATGAATGCAGTTTTAGGTGTGCATCCAGGTACACAACAAACCACTGTGCAAATCACAGCACCACCTGTGATCTTTATGGACAGCAACGGGAGGCATGACATCATGCTGCTGAAGCTACCTAACCCTGTAACTCAGATTCAACCTGTACAACTTCCTGACTGTAGAAATCGTCCCAATATGTGAGTTGTGACCTTTCACCTTTAATGAGTCTGAAAGCTCAACTCTTGAAAAACTTGAAATGAGAAATTCCCGTGGAATCTTTTTTAAATGTAAAGTCATTAGTTGTGAATTTACTTTGTTTTGAGACTTTCTTTTGTTTTTAAGAAAACTGCTATAAAAACTGTTTATTTTTAGTCTTTTTATTGTTTTTCAGAAATGATACAGTTCAGATTGCAGGTCATGGAGACACAAGTAAAAGCCCTGGTGATATAAAAAGTAAGATGAATCTTGTTTATTTTATAATAACAATTATCTATGTTTATCACAGTTGGTGTTCTTATTCTTGCTTGTATGTTTGGTAACATTGTTGACACATATTTACATTGAATACATTTTTATTTTATCTTAAAACTTTGTTTCCCAGTAATTATATTTATGTATATAGATAATAAAACATAAATCTGCCAGTACACTTTCTTTTCAAGCTCAACTCAGCACATCTCATGTTTGGAAAACCAGTTGAGGCATTTTTTAATAAAGCAGATAAATTACCTCATTTAAAGATGTTTGGATGCATTTTATGAAAGTATAAGTGTAAATAATCTCATTCCAATAGTAAGTTACAGCAGAGTTTTGTTCATTTGTTGGTGGAATCATTTACTGTGTACAATTTAAGTAAATAATGTTACAAAAAAAACAACACTTTTTCTATTCTCATCTAGTAGGTGCTCCAGTAGCTGATCTCCACTGTGCAAACATCCAGGTTGTCGACTGTCCGTGGGTCAGTAACCCTTCAAAGAACCCAAAACCACATGACCACAGGTTCTGTGGCCAAACTCCTGGAGTGGATACATGTCCAGTGAGTTGGCATGACTTCTCACTTTATATCTTTTCTACAGTCATTACAAGTTTTACCAGTTTAATATAAATTTTAATAAATGAAAATATATAATACACATCTCTCTCACAGGGCGACTCTGGTGGAGGAGTGGTGTACAATCGCATGATTTATGGTGTCCATTCTGCCTCTGGTGTCAAAGTCTGTTCTAAAGCAGCTAAATTCATGGACGTCTGTGCATACAAGCAGTGGATCGAAAATACTATCAGCAAAACTTTTATGACAGGTTAAAGTCAAGGGTGTGTTTAACTGTAAAATGTCCTGTCATTTAACAGGCATTTCACATTTATTAAGAAAACAGTTGACTTAATCTAAATTTGCAATTGATACATTTACAATTGATTGGTTTGCATTAAATGTTCAACTGTCAAGTCCTTTTAGGCAAACAGTGATTGTGATTCTACAACATGACTGTAGTTTCAAATGGTTGTGTTGTTATGATAAAAATATAAAATGATACATTTTCCTGTATGTAAATTGAATGGATTTTGCCTGCTATTATACAGTCATTGTATAAAAATAACTGTCTGCTGTTCTTTTAAGAACACTGATAACAATGATAAACAATGTGACTCTCCTGTAACAAAGTTATGTCAGTTAAATTGAAATAAAGATGACTCAACATCATTATTTAACAGATTGTTCTTGTTTTTATAATTTCAGTGTCACAGAAAAAAATACATGAATATATTTCTGCACAAAAAACCTAGACTTGGTCAATTTAAAGCACATGGAAAACCATTCTAGTCCACATGAGAGCACCATGAGTGTGCTGCTACTGATTAGAGGTGATGGAGAAGAGAGAGACAAAGAATGTTTTATCACTGTTGTAATATAATAGATGGGACAAGTTAGACTAATTCAATCAGACAAACAGGGAAGTGGACTGCAAAGAAAAACAGGTAATTCTACACGTTCACACAGAAACCAGGTCCTCAGAGGTGTTTTAACAGATACCAGCACTGTACATAAGGTTAGTTCAGCAGCATGTTATTTACATGTGTTATTACGTCTTGGTTGTTTTTGTGACTCATGATCTTTAAACAAAGAAGTACCGAACTGTGCATCATGGCTGAGCTGACAACTGTGCTCTCACTCACTGGTGAGGGGAGCTCCACTGCTAAAAGCTGCTGATTCAGTGGTGATTCACTGTAGTCAGTTCAGTTTGAAGACATACATAGACTACTGCTGGCACCATACCATGAACTGGCATACTGAACATTCATCATTTAGCGCTACAATAAACCTTCAGTTGTTTTTATCCAGAATATGTGAAGGCAGTTTTTAAATGCTTCATTGCACTGATTTGTCTTTGTAACTGTGAAGCACTTAGTAACCCAGGTTACAGAATAAAGTGCAGAATAAAGTCTTTAGTACAGGACTGTAAACTACTGTGTGGGACTACTCACTGACCCACAGCAATAAGAGAAGAAGTGCCAGCAGAAGTGTAGACAGAGAAGTGTTTAGAAAGAAGGGAACTAGTTTACATCATACAATGATTTCCTTCAAAAAAAAAAAAAAAAAACTTATATTACAATCCAGTACAAGAACACCACAATCTATGGCCTCAAAAATAGACTATTATTAAATGGAATTAGGTGGAACTAGAACTGGATTGTATTCATTATTAATAACTTTAGTTAAATCTGTGTTTGTGTGGTTGAGAAGTCAAAGTGTTTGCCATGAAAAAGGTCTTATCTTCAAGTTAAATCAGAACCTCTGACAGAGTCTTAACAAAAATTGAACTTTAGAACATTATAAGTTTGACAAAGGTAGTTTTTATTGCAGGGCTGCTGTAAAAGGCTTTTCACAGAATGATTACTTAGTTCATCTCTCCCAACATGTCCTCCCGTACCAGCTGTTAACCTCTTAAAAAAAAAATATTCCTTACTGTTCCAATGATTTACTTATTTATTTATATTTACAATATTCAGTAACAAGACATCAGTTTATTTATTTTGTTTCTATATTTCTCAATCATTTTTCCGTACTTAAAATTGCAAGACCTGTCCCCCCCAACTTGGACAGAAAATCCTCTATTTGGTTAAATCCTAGGTGTTCATGTTATTGTGTCCACCCTCTGGATATATACAGTTATTATTATATTATCACGTTCCCACCACAAACGAACCGCTCCAGAGTTTGTTTGTAACTGGACCGAGACCACCTCCTCTAACGGGTCTCGGTTCGGTTGTTTTGGTCCGCACCCGAGTGCGATTACTGTGTTAACACCTGCCCAAACGCTGCCTCCACACTTTTCATTACAAAGACTGACAAGAGCTCACAGATTAGCCTGAGTTTGATCAATACCCCTACAAGCTCGTCATGACCGTGCAGACGTGCAAACACAAACGCACTCACAGAACGTTTTTGAATGAGGTTTGCCTTTTACAAACCATACATATGCATACACACAAAGATAAACCTGCAGAGGTGTGCTCACATACACATTCAAATGAGTCATTTTGCCCTGAGTGAGAAATTAGAGGTAAAAGAAAATAAAACATTATGAAGAGTTTGCACAGAGAACATAAAGTGGATTTTTAGGAAGGTAAAATATGTTTGTATATGTTTGAGTGTATTTATGTTGTGTTGTCATGTGATGTCACAGTCCTACTAAACACAGTGTTAGCTACAATTAACTCCTCTTCCCACAGTACAGCATGCAGAAAACATGTAGTCCAAACAAATGCATTCAGTTACAAGTCAAATTGGCCAAATGAACAGAACAGAATAAAAAGCCTTAAGAGAGTGGATGTTTAGCAATTAAATAATAAGCTTCTGTGTGTTGGGATAGAGAGAGAAAGATGGGTCATGAGCGGTTAGATTATTTTCATTTGACTGTTAACCATTCATGTGAGCAGCGAGACTTCACTAACAAGTGCAAACTGATGAAAAGAAGAGAGAATTTAAGATACTGGATGTACAGCATGTGCTCAGTATGTTTCTTATCAGGTAACTAAAGCCGTCAAAATAAATGTAGTGGAGTGAAAAGTACAATATTTGTCTTCAAAATTTAGTAGAGTAGAAGTATAACGTAATGGAAAGTAAAGTACAAGTACCTCTAAATTATACCTAAGAACAGTACTTGAGTAAATGTCCTTTGTTAAATCCCACCACTGTTAAGTTATGGCCTTAGTGTGGACATGAGCTGTGAGCAGCTCAACCTCAAATTAACTCAAACAAAAATATAGTTATGTAAAAGAAAATATAGACCTATCTATGTTTTCTCATATGATTAAAATTGGGAACCACAGGTTGGGAACCACTGTCTCTTTCTCCCAACTCTCATCTCCTGTTTCCTCTTTTTCCTCTCTTCTTTGTTTTCAGTGGTATAATGACTGATCATTTCTCATATATGCCAGGTGAACTGGTGCTCTTTGTGCTTTGATACAGCATTATATGCCTGAATGTGCATAGCCTGTGTGTGTGTGTGTGTGTGTGTGTGTGTGTGTGAATGAGTGAGTAAGAGAGAGAGAGAGAGAGAGAGAGAGCTTATCCCACAATATCATAATACAGTAAGTTATATGCAAAATATACTTAATACTTCTTTTGAAGCACAAAGATCCTCGTGTAAAATGACATTGAGATAGTGAGATTTGAATACATTCACTATACAGACAAGAAGCCGTAGTGTGCTGAAGTTTCGTTTATTAAAATGTTACTATCACACCATGAGGCAAATTCAGGAGATAGCCAAAAAAACTCACCATGTATGTGTGAGCTCCGCTGTGTTGATGAGCCTAACTGACATAAATGTAATCAAACCCTTGTGTTTAATCTTTAGTTGACAGTTAAAAGTGAAAATACATTGAACACTGAGAACAGAAAACACATTTAATAATAAATATAATAATAATAATAATAATAAAAACTTACCACAATCCACCTCATTTTTGGTGCTTTTGCGTTGAAGCAGCATCGTTAGAGTCCAGATGAGGTTAAATTTGCCTAAATTTGACTTGTGAACGGTCGCGTTACAGAGCTGCTTCTGTGAGCAGAGAGAGCACACACACACACACACACACACACACACACACACACACACACACACACACACACACACATATGCAATTAAGATGTTAATGATGTTATCGACTAGTTAGTTAATATAGGCCATGAATCGAATTAATATTACTTCCCCTTATCAATATTAAAATAAATAAAAATGCACAGTTTTTAACAGCAACTGTTGTTCATTGGAGGGATTTTTAGAGGTTCAACTATCCAGTATTTCACAAGAAAAAAGCTCAAATTAGGTCAAACAAAAATAAAATTGTGCAACAGAAAATATATCTATGTTCTGTAAAACTTTTAATCATCTTCTCTTCTTTTTCAGTACAATGACTGATCATTTCTCATAAGACAGGTGAGCTGGTTCTTTGTGAAAACTTAATGTTTCTGTTAGAAGACCACCGACTATAAAATGTCAGTGAACATGTAGGTCTTTGTGTAAAATTACATTCAGATAGTGAGGTTTGAATTGACATTTGGATACGTTCACTGCACGAACAAGAGTAGCAGTAGTGTGCTGACGTTTCATTTATCACCATGAGGCCGATAACAACTCAGGATGTGTGAATTTACTGATATACTAATATGAAGCTACGTGTCGTGTGTGAACCAGACCAACCTAACGCCACGTTAGCTTCTCTCTAGCTTGTGACATGAGCTGCTAGCTATGTTCTTGGGCATGCTTCATTCAGGTTGTCTGTCTGTTTTACTAAGTAACTGACATAAACTTATCCAAAACCTTGTGTTGTGCCAGAGACCCACACACACAAAACTGCATACACAGTGAGTTAAAAACTACCATAAACCCTAAACAAAAGAACAAAAAGTATCTGCCATGTATTTGTCAATCCTCTTTACAGTATGTGTTCACTGTAGACGTTGATCGGTTTAATCTTCTGCTAAAACAGAAAAAAAACTAACAGATGTGATGAAAGATGGAAGAGTGGACTTCTAAAGGTGTGTTCAGACAGAAGGAGAAGCAAACTTTATGGAGCAGATTCATGAAGCTCCAGCACAAGTGTGAAGTTTTCCCTTAAGTTGAAACATTTTCAACTTCCAAACTGACAGGGGAATTCGTGTCTAATAGCATCTTTCCATTGATTTGTATCCAATTGCGCTGCCTCTAAAATTTCTTATTATTAATATAGGCCTACAGTACAGGTATACAGTAACAATTATGCTTAATTGCTATAAATGAATTCCTTTCAATGAAAATATCAACTAAAGGCCAACTTTTACTAATCTTTTGACCAGGTCATTTTCCTTCACTTTAAGGGAGACAAGGGCAGGAACACTTGATATCGATCAAAATTTTGCATAAGTGCAGAACTTTGTAGCCAATGGAATTGTTGTGATAAACTGTCATGAGGTGATTGGTGGCTCGAAGGCCAACAGGACAGTGTGAACAGATTTAAAAAGGCACCACTGTTGCACCAGGAGTCATTGACAGAGATGGGTGGCATGACACGTCTTCTCCTTTTGCTGTGGGTCGGTGAGTAGTCAACTATTCTTGTGACAATGATACTGACACTTCTCAGTTATGTACCTCAGCCATATTGGCTGTTTGCAGTTTTTCCAATGACTTTCATCTGTTTCTTTTCTAGAGAAGCCAGTTAAAGTTTAACTAGGTAGTATGGTAGAAGCAGAGGTTGAGACAGCAGGTAGTGGATGGTATTAAGAGCATAGAGATGTCAGACCCTCCAGGTAAACTTACTGTAAGCAGTGGTGTCTGCAGATCGGTCTGCTGCCACAAATCTCAAAGGTAGAGTAACCTCAGAGAAAGATTAGCTCTCACATTAGAAAGGGGCTGGGAGTCCCACATTTCCTCATCAGAGTATGGAAAAGAGATTTTGGAGCTCTTTAAAACTACTTTAATATAAGAGTTTAAATGTGCAAAAGCAAGGCTGTAGATGACGCTGTCAAAGTGGAGGGATATAGCAGTACAGAATACAGTGCCAGCGGTCTCAGCAGGGAGGAAGTGGAACCCGGGAGAGGCAGTTTAACGGGCTCAGGCAGCACTTAGACATAGGCATATTGTTTGGTATTTTTCTGAACAGGCAATAACAGAAACAGGCAATTTATGTAAGATTAACCTCACTTTCTGGTGACCCTGTAGACTTTCCTGTCCTCTTCCTCTTACACACAACTTCGTATTGAAACTATTTTCTGTTTTTCTGTCTGATTCAGAAAGAGAACCCACATAGACAAGAAAAAATTGAAATGCATAAACTCCTAATTAGGACACTGACCACCTATTTTCATTCCCTGATGGGGGCAAGTGAGGCAAAATTCTGATTCAATGCTGTGACATATAAATAAATTCAATTCAGTTCAATTCATTCTAGTTTTATTTATATAGTGCCAAATCATAACAAAGTTATCTTACAGTGGCAAGGAAAAACTTCCTTTTAACAGGCAGAAACCTTGAGCAGGACCAGGTTCTGGGTGGACGGTCATCTGCCTCGACTGGTTGGGTTAAGAGAGAGAGAGAGAGAGAGAAGAAGAAGGAAACAGAACATACAGTAGTACAGTGCAATACAGTTCCACATAGAGATGTAGAGTAATAGTAGCGGTAATGGTATTGGTGTTTATATTAATAACAATAATAGCAATATAATAACAGTTGTACTAATAATGAGCAATAACAGCAATAGCAGCAGCGGGTACAGAGCAGGAGCACGGGGGCAGCAGGCGGCAGCAACCACAGATCCCGACTCTACAGCTCCGGAGACAGAAATACCTGCAGAAAGCAACAGAAGGAGGGAGAGAGAGAGAGAGGAGAGAAAGCACACAACTACGGGAAGAAGTTGAATTAGTAACAAGCATTGATGGGATATGAGGGCGTACAGATGGAGAGGAAGAGGAGGAGACAGGAGCTCAGTGCATCATGGGAAGTCTCCCGGCAGTCTAGGCCTATAGCAGCATAACTAAGGGGGGGCTCAGGGTTCACCTGAGTCAGCCCTACTATAAGCTTTATCAAAGAGGAAAGTCTTCAGCCTGCTCTTAAATGTGAGGAGGTTGTCCGCCTCCCGTACACAAACTGGGATCTGGTTCCACAGGAGAGGAGCTTGATAGCTGAAGGCTCTGGCTCCCATTCTACTTTTAGAGACTCTAGGAACCACATGGAACCTTGCATTCTGGGAGCGCAGTGCTCTACAGTAGTGGGGTAGAGAACTGTATGAAGAGTTTTGTAAACGGGAAGTCAGTATAGAGAAATGTGTGTTACCAATTTACCAAAAAACTGTAATACTGGGCTTCCATAGGAAAGCTCATACAACTTTTGACACAGTTCACCATGTATATTGATCACTTTCTAGAGAGTGAATAAGTTGTTCTCTACAACAACCACTGCTCTAACTTACAGTGGAGGTCTTTCTGTTTCAGGTGTTGCAGGGAGCACAGTGGTGGATCTGCAGAAGAGAATCATTAAAGGTCAACCATGTGGACCAAAAGAGCGTCTGTACCATGTGAAATTCACTGATAGGAATGGGAACTTCTTCTGTGGTGGCTCTCTGATCAGTGACCAGTGGATTCTGACTGCAGCTCACTGCTGGCAGTGGTGAGAAAGTGACAGTTTTACTTTACTTAACCAATAACAATATATTTCTCACTCATAAATTCAATCTGAAAGTCCTGAAGCGGTTTGATGTTAAACTATAGTATTCCCAAAATGAAAATGATCTTAATGTTCAGTAATCACTGACTCATAATGTTAAAATATGATGGATTTACAGTAATTCAGTGATGTTCTTTAATCTCTACTTCTTTGTAGGGATATGAAGGCAGTTTTAGGTGTGCATCCAGGTCCAGGACAAGCAGTGAAAATCACAGCACCGCCTGTGATGTTGGATTACAAAACAGAAATCATCCATGACATCATGCTGCTGAAGCTACCTAACCCTATAACTCAGATTCAACCTGTACAACTTCCTGACTGTAGAAATCGTCCCAATATGTGAGTTGTGTCCTTTCCCCCTTAATAAGTCTGAAAGCTCGAAATGAGAAATTCCTGTGGAATCTTTAGTTTTAAATGTAAAGGCATTAGTTGTGAAAGTACTTTGTTTTTGAGACTTTTTTTTTAAACAAAACTGCTATAAAAACTGATGATTTTTATTCTTTTTATTGTTTT
>SEMN01002147.1:0-14507 GCA_005408345.1 Macquaria australasica | reverse complement strand
TATCACAATTTGGTTCTGTCAGCCGTCTCTCAGCCGTCCTAACGAGGCTCCCACAGTGGGGAACAGGTTGTGCCTAATTGTATGCAAGAAAAAGCAAGAATAGGATCTACCAAACACACACATTTGCAAGTGTCTGACATATTTAATTGTGAATGCATGTATTTTGGTGTTTCAAATATGTAGAGCATATGGGTACTCATTTCATTTGGCCACTTATTTTATTGCATTGCATTAAGTTATTGCCAATGCTTATGCTGGTGCTAATAGGGATGCTAATAAAGAAAGAAAGAAAGTCCACACACTTTTGATCAACAGACTTAATGAATGAACAGGTTTTCTCATTGAATTTTCACAGGCTTCCATTGCAAGATACTCTGGTTTGCAAATAGCGTGTACACTGTGGGGTAAGCTTTTTTCATCTTCTGAAAACCACAAAGAACTGATATTGTTGCTCAGCTATTACAGTTGTAATCAGTCCCATAACATCCTGTGTTATGGGATTGAACCCAAAATGTGTTTTTCCTGATGTTTTTCAAAGGACGCCATTAAGTAAATTCAACCCATTTTAGGGGTGTCAGTCTGCAAAGCGTGTGGTAAAACCTGCCTCACCCCACAAAGAATGTGTTAGTGTAATACTATTAAATGTTTGAATCTTTTTAGGAGTGATGCATGGGTGGATCTGCATATTTGTTAATGTCCTATCACACAGAAAAGAATAGTTTTGAGAATGAAATAGAAAAATGCCAAAACAACAGCAGACAGTAACATCAGCACAGTCCCAGTACGAGTAAAATATTAAGATAAACATTACGTGAGATAATTTGATGTCTCTTCTGTATTTCCTCTTTAGGCTACCTGATTGTCCATTTTGTTCACTTCCTGTTTGCTCTGCTGTTTGTCTATTTGCTGGTTCTTCCTATACAGCACGGAAAAGCACTGAGCATGCTCACCAACCTGGGAATTATACTGTAAGGCCGCTATCCCTGTGGTTGATGATATATGAATGGCTGGTTAGATTGACAGAGAGACATATTGTTTGATTGATTTTTACCTTTCTCCCCTGTCTCTCAGTCTGACCATCAGTCTGGTCATCGCCCTGGTGATTCTCCAGGTAGTTCTGGTTCAGATTTTCTTCCTTCAGGACAAAATGTCTCCTACTGATAAAAACAAACCTCTGGCTCTCAACAACAGGTGAGTATATTTCAATATAGATATTAAGTGTGGACCATAAAACCATCAAGGGGACGCCACAATAAAACCCAGGTCCTCTATTTGCCAACAAACACTAACTGTTGAAAAGTGCTGAAGTGCTGGTGATGAAGGCCATAAAAGTAAACTATTAGCTGTGGACTGTTTGAGGACATTATGTGATAGTGAAGCCATAAAACATGCACTTTCTCACTTACCCAATAGTGTAAAGGAGCTTCAATGACTTGCTGAAACAGGCTGATACAGAATATGTATGTGATGGTGTTTTACAGTGTGGGAAATCCCCTTAATACCCAGATGTCAAATGTTACTAGAAGAAGCGACTATAATTCAAAGTTTGAAATCAGACTTCCTCCTCCTCCTCCTCTTCAGGAAGGCCTTCCACTGCTTCAACTACTTCTTCTTTTTCTATAACGTGGTGATGGGGATCAGCAACTGCATATTGAGGTTGCTGTGCAGCATTGTGGTGGGAACATGGCTGGTGTCCCGCATAGACCGGACCATCATGCAGAGAGGATATGAAACCATGGATGTCGGTAGGCTTAACTTGAAACGAGGCGTGTGTGAGACAAAAGTGGAATACAGTTTTAAGGAGTTAAGAAGTACTGACTCCCAGATTTACCACCATAAAATATCACAGGCAAACCTAACCTTACATAACCTGGTTCGTTAGTTAGTTAGCCTGCTTGCGTCCACATCTTCCAGGAGATGGCAGAATTTCACAAAGCATCAGGGGAGTTACTTTGTGTCTTAAGATCAAAAAGTGTGTGTGATAACTGTGAAAGAAATGCTATGTCCTGTAGATAAGGATTTATTCATTTATTTAACTTAAGTAGACAGGACTAACAGTTGCATTTGTTGATTTTGACAAGTAAGAGTGAAAAGCTTTAGGTTGCAGCGTATAATTCATATGAATGTGTCAATTAGCTATTTATTTTTCACAGTTGTGCATCCTCCTCGTATTATTAAAAAGTATTTCTCGCATGTTCCAGGCTACAGCACTTGGGTTGGGATGATCTTTGCTGACCACTATCATAACAATCCAGTCATGGTGTGTTTCTGCCAGCTGCTGGTCTCCAACACGCAGGAGAGACACACTGCATCTGCATACTCCACATTCAGCAACACGCCATCTGGTCAGTAGTGTGTGTGTGTGTGTGTGTGTTTGTAGCTCTTACATGAACAGTCATCCACTAAGTAACCACTGATTCCACCTGTCTGCTGTCTAAGATGCACCAAGCTTGTGACCAAAGTAGTATCTTCTTTTAAATGACCTCTTAAAATGCAAAGTTTTGTTTGATCCTGTCAATTTTCATCTTGCACAGATTTATATGTTCTATCAGAATTCATCTTTTTTAAATGTTTGTATGTTTGTTTCATCATTCATTATTTTTTTCTTTCTTTCTTTTTTCAGTTTATTAACGTTTAACTTTTTTCCAGAATCCCCAGTTAAAAGCCGGGCCAGGAGGCGTTGGATGTTGTTTTATACCTTACTGAGGAACTCTCGTCTGATCCTGCTCAGAAAGCGCCACCTCTCCTCATCTTCATCATTACAGACATCATCGTCCCCCAAGTCAGACGCAGTGGTACAGGCTTGGGCCATGGCATCTCAAACAGAGAGCCGCCAAGCAGCGTCACAGTCACCACCAGAGATCATAGTCATACCAGCAGAAGACTGTTAAAGAAACATGTCCATAGATTCTGATCTTGTTAAAAAATATGGGTTGGAATCCAAAATTGTTTATGTGGTGGATCTCCATGTTGAAGGAGCACTGTGGTGTTTTCAAGTCTTTTTCAAAGGCTGTCCTTCAAAAAGGTAAAGTCTAGCACTAACATCTGACTGACTAGATATAATATAGTTAATGTGATCAATTATTAGGTCACCATTCTAACAGCTCATCTAGCTTATCTTTACTAATTTACTCATGTGGAATTTGACTTAAAGAAACTGTGAGAATCTGTACCACAGATTGATTGTATGCAATTTAAGGTGTTTCATAAGTATGTTGCTGTCTGGATACATACGATTTTAGAACCAATAATTGATGTCAATTTTGAAGTGCTGTACAGTTAAGGTTAACTGTAAACCTGTGTACATAGTCACAATAACCTCTGTAGCATCTATTCTACAAATGGATGTGGTGCACTACAGATGGAAATTTTTCTTTCTAATGTTTATTTTATTAAAATCATGTGAGCAACACTAGCGACACAGCTAATCTGCTTGTCATTATTGGTTTGTGTTATAAAAATGTAACTGGTTATAAATGTGTATGCATAGCTGCTGTACATTGTCAACTAAACTACATTGTGACCATGCAACTTGTAGAGCTCTGCATACATTAGGCCTGTGCAAGTAAGCAAAGAAAATAAGCTTGCGTAAACCTCTACTTTGTATTTGAAAGTTGGAAATATAGCTTTGCCGCACAAGCAAATACTTTCGGTTGGAAATAAATGCCAAATGGTAAAGCAGGGAGGAGAGGTTTTCCAGGTTGTACTCCTGTGATGGTGGATTTCTATGGAGTTAAAATAGTCTCAATATTATTTGTAAATGTATATTCCATGATTTGTAACTGAAAAACAAGATTTGTAACTGAAAAAAAAACCGATTTGAAAATATTTTACTTACAGACTTTTAACTTCAGCTTCTCAGATCTGATCCTTTTCGCTTTCAAAAAGCTTCCTGCGCATACAAATGTCTCGTGTTACGCACGGATCAGGTTACTTTCGCTTTCGGGATTTTGAGACTATTTTAACGCTGGTCCCAGCTCCACAGATTCGTAAAGGCATGATGCGTTTAAGTCCTGGTGGAAAACTGGGACATCTGGGCTTTCGGCGTATTCGTGTTTAATTTAAAAGTGGGAAAGACGTTTTTCTAAATAGACAGAATAGCTTGTCGCCCCTCGATTAGACCACATGCATTTACCAACCACAGACTCTATACAGTAACCTATAAATGTAAATATATGGTTTAAATAAGCTACTGCTAGGTGGTAGAGTTGTTCTGCTGGGAAAACCATAGACATTTATACATAGACGCCGCATTGGCCTCTGGATCGTACGTCAATGTCGCCGCCATATTGGAAAGGGCAACTTGTCCAGAAGGCGGGACTGGAAAAGATGCCCGACTCCTGTGCAGCTTGGGGCTGTACAAACCGTCGGACAATCACAGCCAGATCTCGGGGAATTACCTTTCACAAGTAAGACTGAACGATTGTTTTTGCTTGTATTTGGCCATTATAACGTTATGTTGACAGCTAATTTGTTGGCCACCAGTCAGACTATTATTAGATATTAGTTAATAGCTAGCGATAACGTTAGCTAGCTATGAAACCCGAGACTTTATAACATGCTTTGGCAGCATTGTTCTTGAAACTTTCATGCCAATAACGCCATTTGACTTGAATTGATAAAAATTCATATAAACTAAATTGCCCATGATCGAGATTTTTTATATATATTGGGGTTTTTCTCCAAACCGATTGTTATGACAAGCTAACGTTTCTCGTTTCGGCTGAGCGACAACAGCAACAACAATGTAGGAATGCCGAGAAATTGATTCATTTACATTAGATATGTGAGCTCTGTTGACATTTCTAACAATCAACTGAAGGCCTACTTATTCAGGCAGGCATTTAGTTACTGTAGTACGTTTTTATGTCTTTCTACTACCAGTTTTTACTACTTGTATATACCTTTGTATTTTTTATTCTATTGTGTTTTGTTTTTAATGGCATACTGTAAAGCACATTGAGCTGCATTTTATGTATGAATGGTGCTATACAAATAAAATCATGATTATTATTATTATTATTAATCTGACTGTATTTGGCTGGCTAGCTAACGTTTTTCACACTTTGAAGGTTTCCCAAAGAGAGAGAGTTGAGGGGAGAGTGGGAAGTAGCTGTAAGAAGGGAAGGTTTTTCTGCCAGTGAGTTCTCCGTGCTCTGCAGTGAGCACTTCAAGCCAGAGGACTTTGACAGGACAGGTCAGATTGTCAGGATTAGAGATGGAGCTAAACCATCTGTCTTCAGTTTCCCGACTCATCTCCAAAGAGTAGGTGTATCACTAGGCTGTAAGGATTTGATAGGTAGTTAATCTCATACCTTGCTGAAAATGTAGGAATTAATAATGTATTGTGTATTACATTGTGAGATACTTAAACCTAGTTATTTAAAAACATTTTCTTCCACTTTAGCCAGTGGCAACCAGGACAACACAAGCCTCAAGGAATGCTGAAGAGAGCCTGCCAGTGGACTTTTCTCCGCATTTCCAAAAGAGTGAACCTCTGCCTAATGTTGTGAGTATTTGTACTAGCTATGCCCCAAAAAACTGTGAGCATCATGGCCCTGGTCATATTCAAACCTCTCTCTCACTCACTAACTCTCGCTTTCTCTCTCCCTCTCTGCCACTCTTTTCAGACATACTCATGTATACACATGCACATACATTAAAGCATTCTGGTGTTGAATATGCGTCCTTGACACACACACACACACACACACACACACACACACAAACCCACACAAACCCACGGTGATAGTAGCTGATAGTACATTGTACTAGCTATGCACCAAACAGCTGTGACTGAGTCTGTGAGTGATGTGATATGAACATCACTCAAACATTTTCATCCTTCTTTCTACTAGGACCACTCCTATACATTGCCCGCATCTCCCACTGGTCTAAAGGCCAAACTCAGTGAAGCCTTGGCTACGGTGGAGAGTCTGCAGCGAGAGATGAGGAACGCGAAGGACCGTGAACGGCGGGCAAAGAAATCAGTCCGTGCTCTTCTGGAGGATCTGAGGGGGAAGAACCTCATAAATGAAGAGCTGAAAGAGAGGCTTGATTTCTACTCAGGTAAAATGAAAATAAAACTTTGAATTTTATGTATAGGTTATGTTTACACTTTCCCATCTTCGTTAGACTTCCTAGTTATTATTTCAAGGGCACTTACTAATTAGCCTGTGATAACTGAATTTCAGATCTTCCGATAGACCTCCTGTCAAAACAGGGCCATGAGTACACAAAAGACCAGAGGGAGTTTGCTCTCACTCTCCATCTACATGGTCCAAAAGCATACAACTATCTGAGAGAGTCTCTCCATCTTGGCCTCCCACATCCACATACATTGCAAAGGTATTCTTCATGTCATTTGATTGCACCTTTTAAAAATACTGGTTCAAGTACATTAAATAACAACATTTTCATTTTTACAAAGGTGGATGAGTTCTGTGGATGCCAAGCCTGGCCTCAACATGATGATGTTGGACATGCTGAAAAGAAGACAAGAAGAAGACCCGGTTAAATATGGATGTGTGACTCTCATGTTAGATGCCATGGCTATCAAAAAACATGTTCAATACAATCCTCATACCCAGAACATGTCTGGATATGTGGATATGGGGGATGGAACAAATGAGACGGAAATTGCCACTGAGGCTCTTGTTTTTCTGGTGGTTGGCCTACAAGGCCATTGGAAGGCTCCAATTGCCTACTACCTGACCAAGTCTCTGTCACCAGATACACAGAAGGTGCTAATTCTACATGCGTTGGAGGAACTGCATGAGCGTGGCATAAGAGTGGTGTGTGTTACGATGGATGGGCATGCCACCAATGTTAGCATGTGCAACCAACTTGGGTGCCAGCTTGAGGCAAACCCTATTGAGCCCTTAAAAACCTTTTTTGCTCATCCAGTGACTGGTGAGAGGGTTTTTGTGATGATGGACGCTTGCCACATGTTGAAGCTGGCACGGAATATGTTGCAGGCTTACAGTCCAATAACCAGCACCACTGGCCCAATCAGCTGGACATACATTGTTCATCTGAATGATGTCCAAGCAAAAGATGGACTGCATGCTGCCAACAAGGTAACAGACAAGCATGTCCATTTTGACTCCCAGAAGATGAAGGTCTCCCTGGCTGCGCAGACACTGAGTCGTTCTGTGTCAGTAGCTCTGCTCACATTGAGGGACCTGGGCTATTCACAGTTTAAACACTGTGAAGCAACGGCTGAATTCATTGAGGTAATACTACATGCAAACATTGTTTCTTATCAAAGTTTACTGACTATGCTGTAAATAGTGAATTCTTTATATTTTAGAAATTAAGCTAATGATTCATGGAAATATGAAAAAGGATATTGTTTATGGTGATGATTCAGATGCTTTCAGTTAATGCAAACATTTGCTTTTAGATGAATGACAGGCTCTTTGACATAATGAATGATTGAAGGTACCTATCTGTCATGGGGTTCATCATCAACATTGACACCCTGATGTTGATGATTCCTGAACAGCTATAATTTCAGCAATACATCTGCACTTATCGATTTAGCCAGGATCACTTGGAGCTCCTCTTCAATTCAATCAGGGCATCAGGTAGGGATTTCAGAAGTTTATAAATTGTCTTTAGTCTTGAAAAGTCATCTGAAAAGAGCACCTGTATTAAGTGTGTGTGTGTGTGTGTGTTTGTTTTAGGGGGCTGGAATAACAATCCTTCTGCAGGCCAGTTCCAGGGCATTTTCCGCCGTCTCATGGTCCGGTGCGGTGCCTCTCCAAGCACTTCAGGCAACGTGGCAGCCCAGGATGAGACTGTGTCCCTATCTGCTGTTGAGATGTCCTCTGCTCTAGCAGCAGAAGAGATTCCATCTCCTTTTGTTAACATCTCTGCAATTGTGTGTGACCATAGCTACCTACCAACCCGCTTTGGTGGCCTTGTGGACAATGCCCTTGTGTACATATCAGGGTTTGTCGTTCGACAGATTTTGAGAAAGCTGTCCTGTGATGTGTGCCGTGCTAGCTTGGTTACAGATGCTGTACCTGCATCATTTGATCAGAGCTACCACCTGCTTACATTGAAAAACAAAGGAGGGCTGATGATTCCTTCTGAAGGTACAGTGAAGGTGGTCAGATCAGCTGAGCGGTTTATTCGCCAGTCATCATCGGGGCAAGCGGTCAGAGTGTCCTTGATCAATCAGTTTGTCCGGGCTGAGATTGGTTCAGAGGATGTGTTTTTTCTTAGAGAGCACATTCAGGTAACACAGTTTGGAGTTGACAACAATCATTTTCTGCTCTTGTCATTAGTCGTGTCTGTCTTCCACAAACTAAGGCTGCACCACATTGCCAAACTGAACACTCTTAAATTACAGAGTGGAAACTCACGAAAAAAGCTGTGCAAAACAATTCTGTTCCAAGGGTTTTAGCTCCCATCCCCCTATTTTGTAAAAGAAGAGCATAACTTGTATGAGAGAGAGAGAGAGAGAGAGAGAGAGAAATGGAGATTGATGGAGATAGAGAGAGAGAGAGAGAGAGAGAGAAATGGAGATTGATGGAGATAGAGAGATAGTAAGAGCACAACTTGTACAGGACAAAAGATATATAGATAGATATATAGATATAGATATATATAGATATAGATAGATAGATATATAGAGAGAGATATATATAAATATATCTATAATATATATAAATATATATATAATAATATATATATAATGCTAATATACTATACAATTCACTACTCACTATTTTATTTACCATATTATACTATTATACTACTGTTTATACTACATATACTATTTACTATTTCAATCTAATTATATTACTACTATAATACTCATTCTACACCTTATCGTATTTATAGACTTAATAATATGCTATACTGTTGTATATATCTGTATATTGTACGACTACATCTGACTTTACACCATATCACACTATTCCATTCTGTTAATACTGTACTATATTTTTTATTATTTCTTACCATATTATGTAAATATGTTATACTGTTATACCACGACTGTGTCACTTGAGATTAAATTGTTAGCCTGAGCACAACACTGGTCACGTGTACTGTAATTGAGTTTAATGACTTGTATAGTTTCTATTGTTATTCTTTATTTGTATTTTATTCTGTCTGTACTTACTCTGTCTTTGATCTGCTGTAACACATTATAACAAATAGGCAACAAAATATAGAAAGCAGACTGCCAGTGTCTCTCTGTTTGATTTGTATTTTTGTTCAAACAGCAGGAATTGTGCAGGAGAGGTAAGAAACAAGAAAAATGAAGAAAACAAATTAGTAGTAATAGTAATAATTATCAATGAAGCAAACGTAAACACATAACACAAACTCTTGAGCACTGAGCACATTAATTATGGCACAGGTGTTTTTTTTATGTCAGACTTAAACACAGACAGTGATGGACAGGTTTTGATAGAGGGGGGCTAGTACCAGTATTCAAATATTTTAACCTATCGACATTCTAAGTAACTAGAGACAAAACATTTTTTTCTACACCACGTACATCATAAACCCTTGAAAATAAATCGAGTCATTGAAATCGGTTGAGAGATGTTAACGTTATAGTGTTTTTAATCCAGCAAAACCGCAGTTTTATTTGTTTACAGGCCAGTCTTGCCCTTTCCAATATGGCGGACGCGATGACGTATCGCAGCAACGTTCCGAAGCTTTCAATGCGGCGTCTACGTATATATGTCTATGGGGAAAACAGCCAGTCCAGGCAAAAAGCGGATGCCGGCTGAACCTACCCCTAACCACAGAGGGGCAACGCTACGGGAAACACAATTCTAACAGGAGGGAAACACATTTCGAAGGGAGAACGGGCTTCCACACAACACCATTGTAGCATCCGCATCCGCATTACTTTACATTAAAAGAGAAACTGAAAAACACCAAAACAAGCATGCATCACAAAGAGAAAACACAATGACGCTCTTTGCTTAAAGGGAAACTCTGGTATTTTTAAACCTGGGCCCTATTTTTTTTTTTCTTACAAATTTAGTCTTAGTCTTAGCTTTAGCTACTCCTTCTCACACCGGCGTAACGTTAGGACACTACAGCGTTTCAACGCTTAAGTATTAAACCGGCTTAGCTAAGTGCTAGCTCGCTAACGTTCCAAACTAGCTTGCTAGTGCCTAACGTTAGCGTAAAGTCTGCGTCTATAATATGTCCTCAAAATTACATTGTTGTTTTTTTACATAAACTACAATGCACACAAGTAAACCATACGCAGTTACAATAGAATGTATTTCAGGCTACAATTAAATAGCAGAGGACCACTATAAGACTTTAAAAGATTAAACTGACAAGACATTTTCAGTCGCCATTTTGTCTCATAACCGTTAGCTAAACTTCAACTGAAATAGTTGTTAGCATACATTTGAAGAGCAAATACGCTAGCTAACAACTCAAAACTTGAAATTGTGTGTGAGAAATAATGTTACTGTTCCATAACTGTTGTGATATGAAAAGAGTATTTTTATGATATTTCTGACCTTAGAAATCGATGAAAAGGCCAACCATCTCTCCCGTTTCCACTCTGTATGAGGAGTTGATTTGATTCGATCGTGTGAGACGGCTGATGCCAGACCTGCCAACACGCCCGTTTTCTCCCGTAAATCAAGGCCATCTCTCGCTTTGTTGTTTCTACCGGCACACCCCCGTAATTACCACGGTCCTCAAACTTTATTATGAATACTCGTCATACACATAAGTTTGGGATGTTTGTCTGACGTCACCAAGTTGCCAGATCGTCTATAAAACACAATCTACACACATTACACACAATTTCAACCATCCATGATTTCAACCCATCTATTACCGCAACCTGGCAACCCACAACCCGATTTGAGGGGCGTGTGCGCAGCTGCTCTCTGCGCATGCAGACGGACCGTCAAAATGTCAGGGCAGGACGGCGTTCCAGCTACAAACTCGAAATACACCTGCAAATTTAAGCAGAGTTGGACTGAACAGTTTCCATTTATATCTGCTAGTCACCAGGATAGTGGGATTGCTTTTTGCAAAGCCTGTAGGGTTGATTTTAATATAAGGCAAGGGTTATTTATTTACTTATTTATTTAGCCTACTATGTGACAGCTTCCTCCAGTTCACAGACCTGCTGCACATTGTGATAGTGACGCCTAGTGTCGATTTTATGAATGACTCGTTTCACAGCATTTAACAGGACCGCAAAGTTATATAGTAAATATATCTAAATATTCATGATGTCATATTCACAGTTTAATATTGATTGTCAAGATCATTAGCCTATTTCTCAGTCATTTTTGACAGTGTACTCTCTCTATTTTGACTGTCTAAGGTATTAAACTACTGCATTCCTAATTTTATGTAATATTAAATAGATCGATGTGCACACAGTTTCATTTCCCTGATTTATTCATTTTGCCCTACGCAAATCATCTCAAAATGACCTATTAACTTTGACAACCACACTGATCTACATTTAAATAATCTGAGAAAAAATCAACAACCATTCTTATGAATATTAGTCACAGAAATATCAGTTCTCCTAGGAACTTTCTTGAGTAAAAGGGGTCATTGGGTAACCCTAGAATAGTCCAGGGTTCTTAAAAGAACCCTTTTAGGCACTGGGTTCTTCTTGGCATACTCCACGGTGCTCGAGGACTCACTCAAATTAACACATTTTATGCTCATTTGTAAACATGAAATTGCATTTGCTAACTCTTTTATTACACGTACTATTTCTGTGCTATTTTTAAACAAATATGAATTTCAATACCTCGTTTGACTCCATTCACTCCATTCATAGTAACAGTTCTCTACGTACGTGTGTTTGTGTGTGTTTGTTATCCCTACATAAGAAGGAGAAGAGCAATTAAAAAAAATATATATTTTAATAAAAACATTTTCAAATGATTTAATGTTTCAAGGAAATGTCAATAAAAAAGATTTGGTCCCAGAGGTAAAACGTTGCAATAAGGAACAGTTTGGTGGAGTGGTGGAAAAGGAAAGAGGGCTGAGGGGGACTGCTCTTAGTGTACAATCAAAAAAACAAAAACAAACACAAGTTAAATGAATCAAATGTATAACCGGGTCACGTAGCACATAACAAAAACACTGGAGTTGACCTCAGTCAAACCTCTTCCTCCTCCCGCCGCTCTCCAACCCTTCATCCTTTTCCTCCTTTTTCTGCCAACACTTTCTCTCTTTCCTCAACTCTCCGTCACCCAAACGTCTCATAATCTCACATATTTATACATTTTCATACGCACAGTTGCGCACTCTCTGCTTTCCCCCAACACTCCCTGCTCTTTTATTGCCTTGTCTCATACTGCCTCCTATCTTTCTCTGCTCCTCTGTCCCTCTCATGTACTCTCTCACTGCTCTCTCCTCTCTTGCTTTCTGTTTACCTTACTGCTGTGGTAGATTTCTGTATTGCGCTGTTTTGTTTTGCGGTTTTTTCTCAAAAGTTTTTTTTTTGTTTGTTTTTGTTTTGTTTTTTTGTTTTGTTTTTTGGCATTCAGTATATTTATATAAATGTTAAGGAATAAAAGAAATCTATATATCCAGTGATTTTTTTCTTTCCCCTGAAAAAATGTAGGCCTTCCTTTATCCTTTACTCTTTCCCTCTTCCTCCTTACTGCCCTCTACCTCACTTCTTTGGCCCTCTCCCACAGCTGTCCCACATCCCCCCGCTCCACCCCGACGCCCCATTGTGTTTGCGTTTTTTGTTGACAGCTTTGCAGAAAGTATCAGAAGTAGTTAAAGTGCACAATGATTGCATATGTCTACTGTAAATTTTATTTAATCTGTTATTTTTTGTTTGTTTTTAAAAATATAAAAGTCGAGACAAAATCTATCAAAACATCTGTGTCATGTGGTTCATTGTTTGACTTTACTGAAGCTGACTCTGAAGTCTGAGCAACACAGAGCCATATTCCACCTCGTTTGTGTGTGTATATACAGCATATGTTCATATACAGATGGCAAAAAACAAAGTGCCTTAGTACTTACTGTAAGGTGTTGGGCCACCACGACCCGCCACATCAGCTTCAGTGCTCAATGGCATAGGTTCTACAAGTCTCTACCTTTAATAGAGGGACCATTCTTCCTAAAGATATTTCCTCATTTGGTGTTGATGATGATGATTATGGAGAACACTGACATTTGAATCCAAAATCTCCCATAGGTGTTCATTTGAGTTGAGATTGGGTGATTGCAAAGGCCATAGCCTATAATTGACAACATTTTTATACTCGTCAAAATTTAGCTCCTTGTGCCCTGGAAGGGAGCATCTGCGCTCTTTGTTTCCCCACTCATTTATTCAGTTTTCCTTTAATTTATCACCTGTCTGTCCATACTGAGCACATTCATGCTCCCCAGAGAAAGAATCCTTTTGATTTTAAAGGGGAACTCAGATTTTACACATCAAAGTCTGCATACTGGTCTTGGGAAGTGCTACTGCCTATGCTTAAAAACGTTTTTAAAAACTTTTGTGGCTCCAGAGGGAGCTGCACGAAATCAGTGTCAGTTGGACCTGAAGACCACAAGTTTGAAAATGCAAAAAAGATGTTGGGGTGTGGAGTTAGAGAGAAGTGGGCTTACCAGACCTCCTTAGCCCACTCCTCATCTCTTGAGACTTGTGGCTCCAGGCTACATTAGCCGCTACTAGCAAAACACACCTGAATCTGTGCAGTTGAGTGTATTGAGGTGAGTTGCATTGTGGGTAACGTAGGCGTCAGGTTTTGACCAGGAAGAAGAATGCGTGGAATGAAAGAGACAACATCTCAGGTACTGCAGCATCAATTTAGATGTTATTCTTTATTTAAACAGTTGGACAATGTTAGAGGAATTCAATGCTAAATTGGTGGAGAATCTTTTAATGATAAAACCTTTTCTCTAGCGCCACCCTCAGGACAATTTTTAATTCATGAGGCTCTAAGAATAACTAAATGATCAGTATGCTAAGGTTTTAAGTTAATTCTTGACCTTAGAAACAGCAGCTGAGAAAACAATCTCACCAAATCTCTGTTCCATTAAATAGCAGTTCTGTAGCTTTCAATCATAACACATGATTTTATCAGCAGATGTAGTTTTTCCAGTTGTCATGGAAATATATATTGAAATTTCACTTTTTTTCTGATTTCATTCAGTTATTTTTTATTTAAGCCAATGTGTGAGAAGTCTTTAAGAAAACAATGGTAATTTGAAAACATACAATTCTGTTCAAGAACCAGCACATCATTTATCATAAACCAGAAAGACAACAACATTAGGCTAACTGGCAGGTAATTTATTAAAAACATAGAAAGAGAGAAAGGGAAGAGAGAGGGGAAGAGGGTAGAGACAGGGTAACGGGGGTAAAGAGAGAGAAGGGAGAGGAAAGAGGGGGTAAAGATAGGGGAGAAGGTAAAGAGAGAGAAAGGAAGAGGGTAGAGATAGGTGAAAGTGGTTAAAGAGAGAGGGGGAGTAGAGACAGGGTAAAAGGGGAAAGGAGAGAGAAGGGAAGGGGG
>SEMN01002146.1:0-14512 GCA_005408345.1 Macquaria australasica | reverse complement strand
TTTCTTTAAGCAGCCTAGTTGGGGCGGGGTCTAAGAGACACGTTGATGGCTTAGATGAGGAAATCATGGAAGTTAGTTGATTACGGTTGATGGGAGAAAAGCAGTCTAAATGTACAGGTTTTACAGTTGTTTCTAAGGTTCCTGTGTTTGAAGATAAGTCAGTACCAACTGAGGGCAGGAGGTGCTGAATTTTTTTCTCTAATAGTTAGAATTTTATCTTTAAAGAAGCTCATGAAGTCATTACTACTGAGGTCTATAGGAATACATGGCTCAACAGAGCTGTGACTCTCTGTCAGCCTGGCTACAGTGCTGAACAGAAACCTGGGGTTGTTCTTATTTTCCTCTATTCATGATGAGTAGTAAGCTGCTCTGGCATTACAGGAGAGGCCTTCCTATAAATTTAAGACTATCTTGCCAGGCTAAACGTGATTCTTCCAGATTGGTGGAACGCCAATTCCTTTCAAGTTTTCGCGATGTTTGTTTTAATTTGCGGGTTTGCGGGTTATACCATGGAGCTAACCTCCTCTGTTTTATTATCTTCTTTTTAGAGGGGCGATAGAGTCGAGTGTTATTCGTAGTGAGCCTGCAGCACTATCAACAAGATGATCAATTTGGGAGGGACTAAAGTTAGCATAGGAGTCATCTGTTACATTGAGACATGGAACTGAATTTAATGCCGATGGATATCAGATAGACATCTAGTGTAGGAATGTTTGCCTAATGGCGTGTAGTCCAGTAATAGGAATTCAAAAGTTAATAGAAAATGGTCTGATAAAAAAGAATTCTGTGGAAAGACTATTAGATGTTCAATTTCAATCCCATAAACAAGAACAAGGTCGAGGGTGAGGTTAAAACAGTGAGTGGGTTTATGTACACTCTGACAGAAGCCAATCGAATCTAGTAATGAGATAAACGCAGCACTAAGGCTATCATTTTCTACATCCACATGAATCTTAAAATCACCTACAATAATTATTTTATCCGTTTTAAGGACTAAACCTGATAAGAACTCTGAGAATTCAGATAAAAATTCAGAATACGGTCCAGGAGCTCGGTACACTATAACAAATAGAATTGGCTGTACTGTTTTCCAGGTTGGGTGGGAAAGGCTAAGAACTAGGCTTTCGAACGAGGTATAATTTAATTTAGGTTTCGGTTTGATTAATAGGCTTGAGTCGAAGATGGCTGCAACTCCACCTCCTCGGCCTGAGCCTCGAGGAATGTGAGTATTAATGTGACTGGGGGGAGTGGATTCATTTAGGCCAACATATTCACCTTGACACAGCCAGGTTTCAGTAAGACAAAATAAATCAATATTATGATCTGATATTAGATCGTTTACTAGAACAGCTTTAGATGATAGAGATCTGATGTTTAAGAGTCCACATTTAATTCTCCTATTTTGTTGTACTGTTGCAGTGGTGGTTTTACTTTTTATTAGGTTTTTATGTGTAACTCCTCTTCTGTTTACTTTGGATTTAAATAATTTAAATGGTCGGGGGGCAGGCAACCTCTCTGTGGAGTTTAGGGTGGGTAACTGCTCTAATGGAAGCGCAGAGAAGCGTGTAGGACTGCAACGCTGCCTCCTGGTCTGGACCACAGACTGTATTAAGTCTATGGTCTGAACTCTGAGTTGTCATGGCTTTGGGCCACTAATAAATTCGGCAAGATTTCTAGATATGAGAGCGGCTCCATCCAAAGTGGGATGAATGCCATCTCTCCTAATCAGACCAGGTCTTCTCCAGAAAGTCCGCCAATTATCTACAAAGCCCACATCATTACCTGGACACCACCTGGACACCCAGCGGTTGAATGATGACATGCGGCTACATGTCATCGCTAGTAAGATTAGGCAGGGGCCCAGAGAAAACTACAGAGTCCGACATTGTCTTTGCATATGTACACACCGACTCCACATTAATTTTCGTGACCTCCGATTACCGCCGACGTGAATAACAATCTTAGCGTATTTACGTTTATCCTTAGCCAGCAGTTTTAAATAGGATTGAACGTCGCCCGCTCTGGCCCCTGGGATGCATTTGACTGTGGCCGCTGGTGTCGCTAATTTCACGTTTCTCAAAATGGAGCTGCCAATAATCAGAGTTGGTTTCTCAGCGGGTGTGTCGCTGAGTGGAGAGAACCTGTTAGAAACGTGAACGGGTCGGTGGTGAACCGGGGGCTTTGGTTTAGGGCTATGCTTCTTTCGGACAGTCCCCCAGCCTCCCGGGCCTCCCGGCTGCTCGGGAGTTGCCGGGAGACGGCTGGCAGAAGCTGCCTCTGGTCGGCACCACCGGCTAGGGGCTGGCTAGCTACGGCTGACTGACTCTCCATGGTGCGGAGCCGCGACTCTAACTCACTGAGCCTCCAAGGCGGTGAATAAACTACATTTGTTACACGAACCATTATCGCTAAAGGAGGCAGAGGAGTAACTAAACATCTGACACACCGAGCAGGAGAGAGCAGGAGAGGGAGAAGGAGAGAGAGACGCCATCGCTAACTGAGCTAAAGTAGCAACTAACTAGCATGTAAACAACTGTGGGATTAGCGGAAAGTCGCTAACAGGAGACAGATATGAGTGCTTAAACAGAGCTAGTGTATCCTTAAATGTATAGCGGGTAATTAACCGCTATAGTAAAGAAAATATCAAAATTAACTGGGTTTAGCTGGAGCAGCGAACTTTGCAATCAGTAACACAGAAACACCGGTAACCGGAAATGAGACAATACGTTCACCTGAGCACGTCAGCACGTAACCAGCACATAACAGCGGGGTGTAAGATGCAAGCAGGCAGGGCGTACATGGAACGCCATAACCAAGTAGCTGGCATAGTGTACAGGAACATCTGTGCCGAGTATGGGCTGGATGTCCCACGGTCAAGATGGGACACACCTCCGAAGGTGATTGAGAATCACCAAGCTAAGATCCTGTGGGACTTCCAGATATAGACTGACAAACTGGTGATGGCGAATCAACCGGGCATAGTAGTGGTGGACAAACAACAGAAGAAGGCAGTAGTGATAGACGTAGCAATCCCAAGCGACGGCAACATCAGGAAGAAGGAACACGAGAAGCTCGAGAAATACCAAGGGCTGAAAGAGGAGCTAAAAAAGATGTGGAAAGTGAAGGCAACAGTGGTCCCCGTGGTAATCGGAACACTCGGGGCTGTGACCCCCAAACTGGGAGAGTGGCTCCAGCAGATTCCAGGAACAACATCCGAGATCTCTGTCCAGAAAAGTGCAGTACTAGGAACAGCTAAGATACTGCGCAGGACCCTCAAACTCCCAGGCCTCTGGTAGAGGACCCGAGCTTGAAGGAGGAATAGACCGCCCACAGGGGCGAGTGGGGAAATTTTTTATATATGTAACTATGGTTGACCACTGCTATGTACCCCAGAGGCAGTTGAGTAGCAAAAGATTTGCTCTTACTGTGAAGCTGTGAACACACCTGCATACAGCAAAGCTTGTTCTTTTTTTCTTTTACTTTCAGCAGTCCTAAGGGAGGCTAACACAATGAACCTCTGCTTGGATTCATGTGAAATACGTCCCCTAAATACACATATGTTGTCTTTATGGGATCATGCTTTGTAATAAATCAGCATTCTTCAAAGCAGCTAAGCATCATTTACTCGCCATAAAGCAGACTCCAATTTACCCCTCTTTTAACCTCAACTGATTAAGTCATTGGCTTTCAAAGTACTTTGTTAACTTTGCTGGAAGCAGTGGTGAATTGTTTGTTGACTAGGCTGACGTGTTCTGCTTGGAAGTTTGTGGGGGAGCCACTGTTTACCAGGAAAACTAATTTAAGTAATAACACAAGCTGCCAGCAATAACAGTTATTATGCAGAAAATACATTTGTGAGACAATATGTGACATTATCAGAGCTAGGATGATTTATGGTTATAAAATGCTAATATTTTTCAGAAGAAGGGAAAAAATGTACATTCAAATCATATTTTATAGGTATTGTGCACTATTGTCCTTTTAGGAACTTTTGATTATAGATATTTACTTTCTTTTGTGATCAAATATTCCATACTCAAGGTTCACTTACTAGCTTTATGTGGGACTTTTAACCACAAATCATGACCTTCTTCAGCGAATGGAATTTGCTCAGGTGTCATTAAGTGAGCTAAGTGTGGAATTTTGGTCACATGATAATAGGTAGTCATATATGGAGGTGGGGGTTGTAACCACTGTCTCTGTCCAAAGATGGTCTCTGTTGTCGGATGTGAATGTCCTCCTTGATTGATCTAATGTTCAGAAACCGCTGATGGTGTCTGCTTCTGGTGCTTCTTTCAGTAACTTGTCCAGGGTCCTTGCCATTACCCACTTGTGATGTTCTCCACTGATACCACCCTGGTCTTCCTCTCTTTGTTTAGGTACTGGAAGAAAAAATTGGCCCTGGCATTGTGGCCCAGACCAGCCCACCACAATCGATCACACACCACCCATCTTCATGCTCCCCTTAATATACCACCCGTGCCACTCCCTAAAAACACTAAAGCTGTATATATATATATATACAGCATATATATATATCTATATATATATAGATAAGCTGTAAGTAATATATCAATAATATGCTGAAAATTATATTTATCAATCATCATCAGTTTTTTTCGCATTTATATGAGATTAGAGCTACATTTGCATCGTTCATCTCTCTTTTAACATGCAGCCGTTTCCCTGGTGCTTTTATTTTCAGTAAAATTGGTTCATCAGAATGTGTATCTGTTACGCTGGAACAGTGCACAACCCCGCTGAAACACTGGATATATAGTTTTCACTTTTTATGTGTGAGTTAAAATGTAAATTAGCAAAATGTGAATATTTCACTTTAAATGTAATAAAAACAGAATTGTGAAGCCTGCCAGAAATGTACTGTATCTTTTAACTTTAGCGTTTGTTGTAATTACATCTTTTTAATTAATTAAGTCTTTATATAAACACAATGACATCATCATGGCAGCCATTTTACATGCAGTAACAAAAAAGAATATACTTAGAAACTAAGTGCATAGGGTACGTTTATCTTAAATATTATATTATAGCAATATGACTGTTTCTAGACCATCTACATAATATAAAGTATTTTGGTATGAAAACCTGTATTTTTAACCATTTTAACCAAGTATCCTGTATCGTAAATAAATGATGGCATTTGTAACAAACCAAACCGCTTGAAAATCGGTTGATAATTCAGCAAGTTATGATGATTTTAATTGTGGATAGACCTCCTGCCTTAAGAGACTACATGAGTTCGGAGGCGCAGCTTCCCTGTACCAATATGGCAGCCGTGTTGACGCATCACTGCAATGAACAGCAGCAGCCAATGATGTAGCCTATTGTGTATAACACTTTGCACACGTTTGGCACTGAGCCCAGAGGGGGAGGGGTTTAAAGATGTGATTGGGTCAGCCAACTGTCAGTTAAGAAAAAACAACAACGGGCCGATCTAACCGTTTCATGGGCTGGTTAGACAAAAAAAGCAACAAAAAAACAAAACACAAAGACTTGTGTCAGCCCAAAAGGCCCATCGGCCCACCGGGAAAGTTTCTGGTCTGCCAGATGGCCAGTCCAGCCCTGTAAGGGAGTCCCACTGGCGTCCCACTAACCCTGTTGAGTTAGTAATGTCACACCTAAACTGTTTAGTGCATTTTAACATAACTTTATTCATTTGGTTCGGTTTGCTTGTGGTGTGAAAGCAACATGGACAAACCAGCATGAGGTCAAAAGCTAAATGACAATTAAAACCATCTGCTGATTGTGAGCCGTCTGTATATGCAATGTATAGGTCTATGCAAGATCATTTGGTAATCATAGCAACACGTATGCGCGTCACCACATGAGTTAGGGGATCTTCCCTGTTACATAAGAAAGTGAAATGAAACCTGTTAAACCTGTGGTGTGTTGTGCTCATGTCCCGCTACATCTAATGTAACAGTTCCCCATACAAAGTGATTTAAATAAGAGAAACAGTGACCACACAGTATCTGTCCTCCAGTAATATTACAGTACGAGACCTCTTTTTTTGACCTTTGTTTTTTTTTTTTGTGCATCACTATGTATGAGTCCCAGTTGCAGTCTCGACTAATAATACGTATTTCTTTGTGAGCTCTTTGTGAATACCAAAGAAGATAAATAAATAAATAAAAAGGTTCAGTAAAGTGCAGCATGACTGTGAGTCACCAGATTTGATTTCCCCACATGGGTCCATGTAGCATTGTTGATTCCGGATGACAGTCAAAACAGTCCAATGAATGAGATACCTTTCAGTCCATATGACTTATGGTTACAGTTCTTGGTTTGGTGGTAAAAAGCTAGTGTGAACACAAACCAGACCAGAACTAAAAGGCAAC
The DNA here is from genome assembly GCA_005408345.1 of Macquaria australasica. Lineage (NCBI taxonomy): Eukaryota > Metazoa > Chordata > Actinopteri > Centrarchiformes > Percichthyidae > Macquaria > Macquaria australasica. Next base: position 8,153 of record SEMN01002146.1, on the reverse strand, counting down.
AATGTATCTTTTTTTAGCCTTGGTCACAACAGATCAGACCAACTGGTAACCTTTTCAGTTCAGTTCAAATGATCTCTGGTGCGTTTGCCCATTTAGTTTGGTTCTGTTGTGAAAGCTGCAAATCAACTCTGGTGTGCTCCAAGCAAGTAGACCAAAACCATTTGAAGAGGAGGGTCGCGGTCCAGACAGTAGATTGATTTTAGCATGAATTAAAAAGCTAAACTATAATTAAATCCATCTGCTGATTGTGAGCTGTCAAGGAATCTTATAAGTGGCTATATAGGCAGTGCACATATTTATGCAAGGTCATTTGATAACACCCCCCACCCCCCATACTATAGTACAAGACTCCTCTTTTTCATCCTGTTTGTCATTATTCGTAACAGGAGGTTGTGGGCTCATGTTACGTGCTTCCCCACAAGGGTCCATGTAGTGCTGATTATGCAGGCTGACAGTCGCCAAATCTTACATCATTCAATTCAGTTTTATTTATATAGCGCCATATCATAACAAAGTTATCTCAGGGCGCTTTTTCGAGTAGAGCAGGTCTAGACCGACTCTTTATATTTATATTTATATTTACAGAGACCCAACAGTTCCCACCATGAGCAAGCACTAGGCGACAGTGACAAGGAAAAACTCCCTTTTAACAGGTAGAAACCTCGAGCAGAACCAGGCTCTAGGTGGGCAGTCATCTGCCTCGACCGGTTGGGTTGAAGGGGGAGGGGGGAGCGGGAGAGAGAGCAGGAGGAAGGAGAACATACAGCAGCACAGTACAGTTCCACATAGGGATGTAAAGCAATAGTTGTGGTAATGGTATTGATGATAACACCAACAGAAATAATACTAAGAGCAATATTATAATAGTAATACTAATAATAAGAGCAATAACAGTAATAGCAGCAGCGGGTGCAGAGCAGAAGCACGGGGGCAGCAGGTGGCCGCAACCATAGATCCAGTTTCTACAGAGGCAGAAACACCTGCAGAAAGCAACAGAAGGAGAGAGAGAGAGAGAGGAGAGAAAGCACACAACTACGGGAAGACGTTGAATTAGTAACAAGCATTGATGGAATATGAGGCCGTACAGATGGAGAGGAAGAGGAGGAGAGAGGAGCTCAGTGCATCGTAGGAAGCCTCCCAGCAGTCTAGGTCTATAGCAGCATAACTAAGGGGTGGCTCAGGGGTCACCTGAGTCAGCCCTACTATAAGCTTTATCAAAGAGGAAAGTCTTAAGCCTACTCTTAAATGTGAGGAGGTTGTCCGCCTCCCGTACACAAACTGGGATCTGGTTCCACAGGAGAGGAGCTTGATAGCTGAAGGCTCTGGCTCCCATTCTACTTTTAGAGATTCTAGGAACCACAAGGAACCATGCATTCTGGGAGCGCAGTGCTCTAGTGGGGTAATAGGGTACTATGAGCTCTTTAAGATATGATGGTGCCTGACCATTTAGGGCTTTGAAGGTGAGGAGAAGGATTTTACATTCTATTCTGGATTTTACAGGGAGCCAGTGTAGAGAAGCTAATATTGAAGAAATATGATCTCTTTTTCTGGTTCTTGTCAGTAAACGTGCCGCAGCATTCTGGATCAGCTGGAGAGTCTTAAGGGACTTATTGGGGCAGCCTGATAGTAGAGAGTTGCAATAATCCAGCCTAGATGTAACAAATGCATGGACTAGTTTTTCTGCATCCTTTTGAGACAGGATGTGCCTGATTTTTGCAATGTTACGTAAATGAAAAAAGGCAGTTCTTGAAGTTTGTTTTATGTGGGAGTTAAAGGACATATCCTGATCAAAGATAACTCCAAGATTCCTCACGGTGTCGCTGGAGGCCAGGGCAATCCCATCTAGAGAAACTATATCTTTAGATAATGTGTTTCGAAGGTGTTCGGGGCCAAGTACAATAACTTCGGTTTTGTCTGAGTTTAACATCAGAAAATTGCAGGTCATCCAGGTTTTTATGTCCTTAAGGCATGCTTGAAGTGTAGCTAATTGATTGGTTTCATCTGGCTTGATCGATAAATATAATTGGGTATCATCTGCATAACAATGAAAATGTATGGAGTGCTTCCTAATAATATTGCCTAAAGGAAGCATATATAAGGTAAATAGAATTGGTCCAAGCACAGAACCTTGTGGAACTCCGTGACTAACTTTGGCGTGCATAGAGGATTCATTGTTAACATGTACAAACTGATATCGATCCGATAAATAGGATTTAAACCAACTTAGTGCGGTGCCTTTAATGGCAATTAAATGTTCTAGTCTCTGTAATAGAATGTGATGGTCAATGGTATCGAATGCGGCACTAAGATCTAGTAAGACAAGTACAGAGACAAGTCCTTTGTCGGATGCAATTAGAAGGTCATTTGTAACTTTCACCAGTGCTGTCTCTGTCCAGTGCTATGATGTACTCTAAATCCTGACTGAAAATCCTCAAACAGCTTGTTGTTGTGTAGAAAGTCACACAACTGATTGGCGACTGCTTTCTCAAGGATCTTAGAGAGAAAAGGAGGGTTAGATATAGGTCTATAATTTGACAAAACCCCTGGATCAAGAGTGGGCTTTTTAAGAAGAGGTTTAATTACAGCTACTTTAAAGGACTGTGGCACATAGCCTTTTAATAAGGACAGATTGATCATATCTAGTAATGAAATGCTAACTAAGGGTAAAATTTCTTTAAGCAGCCTAGTTGGGACAGGATCTAAGAGACACGTTGATGGCTTAGATGAGGAAATCATGGAAGTTAGTTGACTAAGGTTGATGGGAGAAAAGCAGTCTAAATGTACATCAGGTATTACAGTTGTTTCTAAGGTTCCTGTGTTTGAAGATAAGTCAGTACCAACTGAGGGCAGGAGGTGCTGAATTTTGTCTCTAATAGTTAGAATTAAAGAAGCTCATAAAGTCATTACTACTGAGGTCTATAGGAATACATGGCTCAACAGAGCCGTGACTCTCTGTCAGCCTGGCTACAGTGCTGAACAGAAACCTGGGGTTGTTCTTATTTTCCTCTATTAATGATGAGTAGTAGGCTGCTCTGGCATTACGGAGGGCATTCCTATAAATTTTAAGACTATCTTGCCATGCTAAACGTGATTCTTCCAGATTGGTGGAACGCCATTTCCTTTCAAGTTTTCGCGATGTTTGCTCTAATTTGCGGGTGGAGCCATGGAGCTAACCTCCTCTGTTTTATTATCTTCTTTTTTAGAGGGGCAATAGAGTTGAGTGTCATTCGTACTGAGCCTGCAGCACTATCAACTAGATGATCAATTTGGGAGGGACTAAAGTTAGCATAGGAGTCATCTGTTACATTGAGACATGGAACTGAATTAAATGCCGATGGAATCACTTCCTTAAATTTAGCTACAGCACTATCAGATAGACATCTAGTGTAGGAATGTTTGCCTAATGGTGTGTAGTCCAGTAATAGGAATTCAAAAGTTATTAAATAATGGTCTGATAAAAAAGGATTCTGTGGAAAGACTATTAGATGTTCAATTTCAATGCCATAAACAAGAACAAGGTCGAGGGTGTGGTTAAAACAGTGAGTGGGTTTATGTACACTCTGACAGAAGCCAATTGAGTCTAATAATGAGATAAACGCAGCACTAAGGCTATCATTTTCTACATCCACATGAATATTAAAATCACCTACAATAATTATTTTATCTGTTTTAAGGACTAAACCTGATAAGAACTCTGAGACTTCAGATAAGAATTCAGAATGCGGTCCAGGAGCTCGGTACACTGTAACAAATAGAATTGGCTGTAGTGTTTTCCAGGTTGGGTGTGAAAGGCTAAGAACAAGGCTTTCGAACAAGTTATAATTTAGTTTAGGTTTAGGTTTGATTAATAGGCTTGAGTCGAAGATGGCTGCAACTCCACCTCCTCGGCCTGTGCCTCGAGGAATGTGAGTATTAATGTGACTGGGGGGAGTGGATTCATTTAGGCTAACATATTCACCTTGACACAGCCAGGTTTCAGTAAGACAAAACAAATCAATATTATGATCTGATATTAGATCGTTTACTAGAACAGCTTTAGATGAGAGATATCTGATGTTTAAGAGTCCACATTTAATTCTCCTATTTTGTTGTACTGTTGCAGTGGTGGTTTTACTTTTTATTAGGTTTTTATGTGCAACTCCTCTTCTGTTTACTTTGGATTTAAATAATTTAAGTGGTCTGGGGGCAGACAACCTCTCTGTGGAGTTTAGGGTGGGTAACTGCTCTAATGGAAGCGCAGAGAAGCTTGTAGGACTGCAACTCTGCCTCCTGGTCTGGACCACAGACTGTATTAAGTCTATGGTCTGAACTCTGAGCTGTCATGGCTTTGGGCCACTAATAAATTCGGCCAGATTTCTAGATATGAGAGCGGCTCCATCCAAAGTGGAATGAATGCCATCTCTCCTAATCAGACCAGGTCTTCTCCAGAAAGTCTGCCACTTATCTACAAAGCCCACATCATTACCTGGACACCACTTCGACAACCAGCGGTTGAATGATGACATGCGGCTATACATGTCATCGCTAGTAAGATTAGGTAGGGGCCCAGAGAAAAGTCCGACATTGTCTTTGCATATGTACACACCGACTCAACATTAATTTTCGTGACCTCCGATTGGCGCAATCGGGTGTCATTACCGCCGACGTGAATAACAATCTTACCATATTTACGCTTATCATTAGCCAGCAGTTTTAAATAGGATTCAACGTCGCCCGCTCTGGCCCCTGGGATGCATTTGACTATGGTCGCTGGTGTCGCTAATTTCACATTTCGCAAAATGGAGCTGCCAATAATCAGAGTTGGTTTCTCAGCGGATGTGTCGCTGAGTGGAGAGAACCTGTTAGAAACGTGAACGGGTCATGTTTACTCCTCTTAGTGTGTTTGTTAAAACCCAGTTTGAACATGAAATGGAAACGGACCTGAACTAACATTCACAGCTGAAGTATCAAAAAGTGTTTTTTTTTAAATGTAATACTATAATATGGTGTGATACTTAGTCTCCGTGCTGAAGGTTTCAGCTGCCTCGCTGCATGGAGGACAGAGAACAGGGGCAGCTACAGATCAGCACCCCTGGTTTAGGGAGGAATTAAGTGTCTTGCTGAAGGACACTTCCTCCTGTTAAAGGGGACCACCCTTTAACAGGCACAGGCCACCCTGCCTATAAAGACAGCTCCATATAGTTGAGAGATACGTGTTTTCAAGTCTGAGTCATAAAATGTACCAGTCCCTTTTTGCTGCAGTGCTCCTCCAAGTTACAAAATACATCTTACTTGGATGTTGATTGATTTGAAAAATTCCATCTGATTTGTAGTTAAAAGGGATTAATAATTTCCACTCCATTAGTAAGCTATTGTAATTGATGAATGGTAGCATCACAAGAGATGAGAAGTTTCATTCACTTTCATTAAAATCTCATTACATGTCTCTGAAATAATTCAGTCTTGGCATACAGTCCCTGTCTCTGTGTTGATCTGAGTTGCTTAGTTTTTCTTGGGTGATGGTCTGCTTGGATGGTGGAGGACGTGGCCTATAGGGCAGTCTTTTGGCTTGTGACCCATTAAAGGAATAGTTTGACATTTTGGGAAATTTCTTTTCTTTCGAGAGTTAAATGAGAAGATTGATACCACTCTCATGTCTGTATGCTAAATATGTAGCTTGTTAGTTTAGCTTAGCATAAAGACTGGAATCAGGGGGAAACCGCTAGCCCTACCAGCACCTCTTCAGCTCATTAATTAACAAACTAAATCTGGTTTGTTGAATTTGTACAAAAGCCATAGCATAAAAATCACAATTAGTTGCTTCACGGGGGGTTAAGTGCGGGATTATTTCCTTACCGGGACCAGTAACTTTAGCTTTATGCTAAGCTAAGCTAATTGGTTGCTGGCTCCAACATGAGTGAGAGTGCCTTCTCATCTATTCCTTGGCAAAGAAGCAAAGAAGCGTATTCCCAAAATGTTGAACTATTCCTTTAAAGTTAAGCTATATGACCATCTCATGTTGAGACCAGTTCAACCAAAGAGGGATTATTTGTTTATCAGATTTGTTTATTTGAGTATTTCTAACAGGCCTACAGAGCTAAAATGATCAGTAATTCACAAGAAAGAGATGAGAAGAAAGTCTGAAAAAAGAAATCTTGTAATAAATAATGTAATCATTTTGTGTTGTACTGCATAGTTTTTTTCTGCTTTCCTATCACGTTATGACTCTTATCTTGGAAGCTGACTCCCAAGATGGGAACAAATGGCCTCTGGCAAACCAGCATGGCCTTGTGGGTATAGAAATTCACAAAACTGTATCATCACACATTAAAAGGGAAACACTGGTATTTTTAAACCTATTTTAAGCCCTATTTTTACTAATTTTGGGGTCGAAATTATTAATACTTACCATTAGTTTTGGAATTGGACCAGTAGATCGCCTCTGCCGGCATCCGCAAATGGGCTGCAATGGCTGCACTTTTTCCACTAAAAACAGCTTCCTGCTGCTGAAAACGGCTCTATGATAGTGGTGAGAATGAACCAAAAGAGTAAAGTTGTGGGCCAGGCAGTTAAACAATGAACTGAAACTCACTATAAGGCTCTGTAAAGCAGATTCAGGTGATAATTTTCTGTAGGTTCGTCACTACAAGCAACCCCTTTCACCCCCTTTTTTTCTTTATACTGTTTGCACATTCTTTAGTCAATAATTTTCACATTCCATCCTCTTCATTTTAAACACTGTACATCTCTTCATTTTAGAATAGATATATTTTTCCTATTGTAACTATAAATTTCTATTTTACATTTATGACTCTTGACTTTTACAGTACTTGTTTCTTTTCTGCCACTTCCTTTTTTGTTACCGTTATGCACCACAGCAGCCAGGCAAATTCCTAATGTAAAAACCTACTGGGCAATACGCCTGTTTATGAATCATTGTTTTAACATTGTCATTCACTACATAGTTATTTTAACAAATATCAATTATAGCTGCTGTAAGGACAGCTGATTTCCTCTAGACTCTTGGATGAAATGTGCATGACTGCTACAGAGGAATCTGATTACTCTGTATGTAATGCTGCACTGATTCCCTCTAACTGATATTTTTACACAAGAAAGTGGCAGGAGTTGGAAATCCACAAAACTGTTGTTGTTTTCACAGTGGCATGTTCAGACACAGAGATGCGCCATTTGTGGGCAGTGAAGTTGATACACAAGGACACAACATGCTAGATCACTATTGAGTAACCCTGCGGCACTTAGGAATACACACTCAAACACTCACTTATACATACAAGCTCTCTCTCTCTCTCGCTCACGTTTCCTGCTTTTATGTCACCATTCCATCAGGACGCTGCGCAGGACGCGGCAGCGCTGTATCCAGCCCTCCCTCTTTCTCAATGCCTCTAGGCGCTGCGTTATTTCCCCCTAGCAGTGGTGCAATTCCCTGCCTATTCTCCCCAATCCACCAGTAAGTGTTCTGCCACCCCCATGCCGTCAGACTGACCGGGTCATCTTACCGCGAAGGAGCTGCTTCTGCTTCATGCTTCACATTATGTTGAGTTTGGTGTGAGAGTGAGAGATTGGCATGTTGTGTATGGACATACCATACTGACACAATCATAATAATAATAATAATAATAATAATAATAATGATAATAATAATAATAATAGATAAGATCAGGGTATCGCTTTCTCGAAAGTCTTGGCCAAAACGCCAGCACAATTAACCCCTTAATGGTGTGCTCAACCATTTAGTTGGCCGCATTTTGAGGTGTGATCTTGTTGAAAAATGTGTTGTTCTTAACTCAGCCTTATTGAGCCATCTTAATCTTGAAGTATGTTTGCCCCCAAACATTCCTATAGGTGGCACTGCGGTTTGTTATGGTTTTGGTAAAGTTTTAAAGTAAGCATATTTTTAATGTAGTTACTGTAGGCCTAAGTGTCCGCTCTTGTGTTTGAATAGGCCTACAAGTCAGCAAAGGTTTGTTGGTAACCTTAACCACAAAAAGTTAATCCGTTGCGCATAAAGACAGTTGTCACCACACAGATGAGCCAGTCTGACCAAGTTCTGCAAAGATTGCACTGCATATAATATGACTTTTTGTTATTTTTATGTTATATGTTTTGTAATTTATTTATTAATTGAGTCATTTCAATCGCGTCACTAATTA
>SEMN01002145.1:0-14519 GCA_005408345.1 Macquaria australasica | reverse complement strand
TGACATTCCCGGCCTGAACGCATGTAGGGGTCAATTTTGAATCAAAGTCATAGCGCCACCTATTGACGGCAGGACATGTCACGGTTTACATTCTGACATACAAATCCCAGTGGGTTGAGCAGAACTGCCTCAAAAGTGGCCACTAAAGCCTCAAGATGTTCATGATGCTTGACAGCGAAAATTGTGCCGTTTCACCAAAGGGCGCGGTCTCAGCAGCGCGGCGAATGCCGATGGTCCATCATGACAATTCAAACTGCTGTAACTTGGCTGAAAATGATCCCATCTTTTCCATATTCCTCACGGTGGATGACATTCCCGGCCTGAACACATGTAGGGGTCAATTTTGAATCAAAGTCATAGAGCCACCTATGTACACACAATTTACCATGTTTTTACATGTAAAAATCAAAGCCCCCCCCTTAAAATTTGACGTAAAATTATGAAATTCATGTGGCTTATGCGTCATGTCCAGACCTACAAAAAAGCCTATTGGAGTCGTACTCTAAAGCCAACAGGAAGTCAGTTATTTTTCATAAACTGTTAATTTTCATGCCTCCTTCTTATCTTAACTGCTCCTACAGATTTTATGGGATCCACTTCAAACTTGCCCTATGCCCTCTTGACAAGTTGGGCACCCAATGATACTGAAATCATGCAATTTGCTACAACGGCGTGCCCGTGACGTGCCTTTCAACTTTCATGTCTGTCATGTGTCATTAATGCTCCTGTAATGAATTGATTCTTCCACCGGAGGGCAGTGTTGGTTTACTAATGGATAGACCTGCATGAGAACACACAGGGAGGAGGACAGGAGACAGGACTGACTCTGGGTGAGTGATGTTTGTCTTTGTCAGTATTTCTAAACTTGAGCTCAATGAGCTCTGCTCTCTGTAGATGTCAGTGTTTGCATGTTTATTTAAGTCAGTTATTCTGTCATTTCACTTGATGGATTAATTTTCAGCCCAGGTGAATCATGCTTCAGACCAGTTCAATTTAGTTCACAACCCAATGTGCTGGAGATACATAGTTTTACTATGTCAATTCACTGTCTCCTCTGCAGCCTCTCTGACCTGCTGCATGTGTGTGTGTGTGTGTATGTCAGTGTTTGCATGTTTATTTTTGCTCTTTATTATTGTTAAGGAACTACATGTGTCTTTTCAAATATGTCTTTTCATAAGGCTATGTTTGTACTGAGTCAGTGGAATGTTTTTGAGCATATAAGCAGAACAACAGTTATGTATGTGTGTCATATTTTAGCATGACAATCTCCATTTGATCCGCTCTCGTTGTCACACTCAAACAACTGTCTCGCGTCTCGCGTTTCTACATTACTACAGCACATAATTTCCCAGTTTCTCCACAGCAGACGGATGGTACAGTGGTCAGTGCGCTCGCTTCGTAATCAGAGGACGCCGGTTCGAATCCACCTTGGGGATACCCCTTTGGTCTCTGTTGAATACTGTTTGCTTATCTGTTTTGCTCAGAATAAGGGCTCTCCTGCTTGGGGAGGCTAGTGTGTGTGTGTGTGTGTTATTTTCTTCTCATCTTCTTCTCATTCTGCTTGGGGAGGCTCGGCCCAACCTCCTCCCTGGCATCTCTGGTCGCGTGCGCGCTCTGACTTGGTGGTCCTGGTACCCGGTCGGTGGCGTGTGTGTGTGTGGGGGAGTGTGAGCTCTGCGCGCTGTGGTCGTGCGCTCCCCGGCGTGCGCTGCGCTCCCCGACGTGCGCAGGTGCGCTTCGGGCCCTCCAATGCTGCTTGCAGCTTTAATTAGGGCCCGAAGCACCGAAAATCGGTGCAAGGACCTATTGAAATTCAAGGAATTATTATTATTAGTATTATTATTATTATATTTATTTGCCGTCTTTGACTGCAAAAATGGGTGCCTGAACGTGCTCCGATTCTCGTGAAAATTTGCACGCACGTGTGTTATGGCGAAAATAGAGGTCTGACATGGGTTCGGAGCAGGGGGGGGGGGAGAAAAATTGTTAGCGCCACCTATCTGCGAAAATCTCAATGCCCCCCACTTTCGCTTTGAGCTAATTTCACCAAATTGAGTGTGCATATGTATCATGCCCATACCTAAATATAAGCCTCTTGGACCCCTACTCTCAACCCAACAGGAAGTCGGGTATTTTTCATAAAGTGGTCATTTTTAGGCCTCAGCACCCCCATTCCATGCCTCGTACTTTCGCGAACTAGCCCTACAGATTTTATCCGATCGCCTTCAAACTTGGCCTATGCCCTCGTGACAAGTTGGGCACCCAAGCTTGCTCAAATCTTGCTATTTGCTATAACGGTGTGCCCGTGATGCGGCGTGGAAGTTAGGTGTCTGGCCGCCAAACAGGAAGTGGTCTATAACTGGACTGTACATTGACCTACAGGCCCCAAACTTACCACGTGCCATGCCCCCCCCGCCCTGAACACATCTATATGCTCATTTTCAGCCACAGTCATAGCGCCACCTAGTGGCGGCAGGAAGTGTCACGTTTTACAGTCGGACATGCATCTCAGAGTGGGTTGAGCAGAACAACCTCAAAATTGGCCCCTAAAGCCTAAAAGACATTGATGATGCAGGACAGCGAATAAAATCGCGATTTGATCGGAGAGCCTGGTCTCGGCGGGGCGGCGAATGTCGATGGTCCATCATGAAAATTCAGACTGCTGTAACTTGGCTGAAAATGATCACATCTTGTCCATATTCCTCACGGTGGATGACATTCCCGGCCTGAACGCATGTAGGGGTCAATTTTGAATCAAAGTCATAGCGCCACCTATTGACGGCAGGACATGTCACGTTTTACATTCTGACATACAAATCCCAGTGGGTTGAGCAGAACTGCCTTAAAAGTGGCCACTAAAGCCTCAAGATGTTCATGATGCTTGACAGCGAAAATTGTGACTTTTCACCAAAGGGCGCGGTCTCAGCGGCGCGGCGAATGGCGATGGTCCATCACGACAATTCAAACTGCTGTAACTTGGCTGAAAATGATCCCATCTTTTCCATATTCCTCACGGTGGATGACATTCCCGGCCTGAACACATGTAGGGCTCAATTTTGAATCAAAGTCATAGCGCCACCTATGTACACACAATTTACCGTGTTTTTACATGTAAAAATCAAAGCCCCCCCCTTAAAATTGGACGTAAAATTATGAAATTCATGTGGCTTATGCGTCATGTCCAGACCTACAAAAAAGCCTCTTGGAGTCGTGCTCTAAAGCCAACAGGAAGTCAGTTATTTTTCATAAACTGTTAATTTTCATGCCTCCTTCTTATCTTAACTGCTCCTACAGATTTTATGGGATCCACTTCAAACTTGCCCTATGCCCTCTTGACAAGTTGGTCACCCAATGATACTGAAATCTTGCAATTTGCTACAACGGCGTGCCCGTGACGTGCCTTTCAACTTTCATGTCTGTCATGTGTCATTAATGCTCCTGTAATGAATTGATTCTTCCACCGGAGGGCAGTGTTGGGTTACTAATGGATAGACCTGCATGAGAACACACAGGGAGGAGGACAGGAGACAGGACTGACTCTGAGTGAGTGATGTTTGTCTTTGTCAGTATTTCTAAACTTGAGCTCAATGAGCTCTGCACTCTGTAGATGTCAGTGTTTGCATGTTTATTTAAGTCAGTTATTCTGTCATTTCAATTGATGGATTAATTTTCAGCCCAGGTGAATCATGCTTCAGACCAGTTCAATTTAGTTCACAACCCAATGTGCTGGAGATACATACTTTTACTATGTCAATTCACTGTCTCCTCTGCAGCCTCTCTGACCTGCTGCATGTGTGTGTGTGTGTGTGTGTGCGTGTGTTATTTTCTTCTCATCTTCTTCTCATTCAATCAGATTTGAACATGACTCAGAAAACAAAATAACAACTACAGCTACAGTTTCAACAAATACATCTCGTAATCACATCGCTAACAAACGCACAGGAAGTCAGTTATTCTGTCATTCCACTTGGTGGATTGATTTTTAGGCCAGGTGAATCATGCTTCAGACCAGTTCAATTTAGTTCACAACCCAATGTGCTGGAGATACATAGTTTTACTATGTCAATTCACTGTCTCCTCTTCAGCCTCTCTGACCTGCTGCATGTGTGTGTGTGTGTGTGTGTATGTCAGTGTTTGCATGTTTATTTTTGCTCTTTATTATTGTTAAGGAACTACATGTGTCTTTTCAAATATGTCTTTTGATAAGGCTATGTTTGTACTGAGACAGTGGAATGTTTTGCTCAGAATAAGGGCTCTCCTGCTTGGGGAGGCTCGTGTGTGTGTTATTTTCTTCTCATCTTCTTCTCATTCTGCTTGGGGAGGCTCGGCCCAACCTCCTCCCTGGCATCTCTGGTCGCGTGCGCGCTCTGACTTGGTGGTCCTGGTACCCGGTCGGTGGCGTGTGTGTGTGTGGGGAGTGTGAGCTCTGCGCGCTGTGGTCGTGCGCTCCCCGGCGTGCGCTGCGCTCCCCGACGTGCGCAGGTGTGCTTCGGGCCCTCCAATGCTGCTTGCAGCTTTAATTAGGGCCCGAAGCACCGAAAGTCGGTGCAAGGACCTATTGAAATTCAAGGAATTATTATTATTATTATTATTAGGGCCCGAAGCACCGAAAGTCGGTGCAAGGACCTATTGAAATTCAAGGAATTATTATTATTATTATTATTTTTTTGCCGTCTTTGACTGCAAAAATGGGTGCCTGAACGTGCTCCGATTCTCGGGAAAATTTGCACGCACGTGTGTTATTGCGAAAATAGAGGTCTGACATGGGTTCGGAGCAGGGGGGGGGGGGAGAAAAATTGTTAGCGCCACCTATCTGCGAAAATCTCAATGCCCCCCACTTTCGCTTTGAGCTAATTTCACCAAATTGAGTGTGCATATGTATCATGCCCATACCTAAATATAAGCCTCTTGGACCCCTACTCTAAACCCAACAGGAAGTCGGGTATTTTTCATAAAGTGGTCATTTTTAGGCCTCAGCACCCCCATTCCATGCCTCGTACTTTCGCGAACTAGCCCTACAGATTTTATCCGATCGCCTTCAAACTTGGCCTATGCCCTCGTGACAAGTTGGGCACCCAAGCTTACTCAAATCTTGCTATTTGCTACAACGGTGTGCCCGTGACGCGGCGTGGAAGTTAGGTGTCTGGCCGCCAAACAGGAAGTGGTCTATAACTGGACTGTACATTGACCTACAGGCCCCAAACTTACCACGTGCCATGCCCCCCCCACCCTGAACACATCTATATGCTCATTTTCAGCCACAGTCATAGCGCCACCTAGTGACGGCAGGAAGTGTCACGTTTTACAGTCGGACATGCATCTCAGAGTGGGTTGAGCAGAACAACCTCAAAATTGGCCCCTAAAGCCTAAAAGACATTGATGATGCAGGACAGCGAATAAAATCGCGATTTGATCCAGAGAGCCTGGTCTCGGCGGGGCGGCGAATGTCGATGGTCCATCATGAAAATTCAAACTGCTAACTTGGCTGAAAATGATCACATCTTGTCCATATTCCTCACGGTGGATGACATTCCCGGCCTGAACGCATGTAGGGGTCAATTTTGAATCAAAGTCATAGCGCCACCTATTGACGGCAGGACATGTCACGTTTTACATTCTGACATACAAATCCCAGTGGGTTGAGCAGAACTGCCTCAAAAGTGGCCACTAAAGCCTCAAGATGTTCATGATGCTTGACAGCGAAAATTGTGCCGTTTCACCAAAGGGCGCGGTCTCAGCGGCGCGGCGAATGGCGATGGTCCATCATGACAATTCAAACTGCTGTAACTTGGCTGAAAATGATCCCATCTTTTCCATATTCCTCACGGTGGATGACATTCCCGGCCTGAACACATGTAGGGGTCAATTTTGAATCAAAGTCATAGCGCCACCTATGTACACACAATTTACCGTGTTTTTACATGTAAAAATCAAAGCCCCCCCCTTAAAATTGGACGTAAAATTATGAAATTCATGTGGCTTATGCGTCATGTCCAGACCTACAAAAAAGCCTCTTGGAGTCGTACTCTAAAGCCAACAGGAAGTCAGTTATTTTTCATAAACTGTTAATTTTCATGCCTCCTTCTTATCTTAACTGCTCCTACAGATTTTATGGGATCCACTTCAAACTTGCCCTATGCCCTCTTGACAAGTTGGGCACCCAATGATACTGAAATCTTGCAATTTGCTACAACGGCGTGCCCGTGACGTGCCTTTCAACTTTCATGTCTGTCATGTGTCATTAATGCTCCTGTAATGAATTGATTCTTCCACCGGAGGGCAGTGTTGGTTTACTAATGGATAGACCTGCATGAGAACACACAGGGAGGAGGACAGGAGACAGGACTGACTCTGAGTGAGTGATGTTTGTCTTTGTCAGTATTTCTAAACTTGAGCTCAATGAGCTCTGCACTCTGTAGATGTCAGTGTTTGCATGTTTATTTAAGTCAGTTATTCTGTCATTTCACTTGATGGATTAATTTTCAGCCCAGGTGAATCATGCTTCAGACCAGTTCAATTTAGTTCACAACCCAATGTGCTGGAGATACATACTTTTACTATGTCAATTCACTGTCTCCTCTGCAGCCTCTCTGACCTGCTGCATGTGTGTGTGTGTGTGTGTGTATGTCAGTGTTTGCATGTTTATTTTTGCTCTTTATTATTGTTAAGGAACTACATGTGTCTTTTCAAATATGTCTTTTCATAAGGCTATGTTTGTACTGAGACAGTGGAATGTTTTTGAGCATATAAGCAGAAGAACAGTTATGTATGTGTGTCATATTTTAGCATGACAATCTCCATTTGATCCGCTCTCGTTGTCACTCTCAAACAACTGTCTCGCGTCTCGCGTTTGTACATTACTACAGCACACAATTTCCCAGTTTCTCCACAGCAGACGGATGGTACAGTGGTCAGTGCGCTCGCTTCGTAATCAGAGGACCCCGGTTCGAATCCACCTTGGGGATACCCCTTTGGTCTCTGTTTGAATACTGTTTGCTTATCTGTTTTGCTCAGAATAAGGGCTCTCCTGCTTGGGGAGGCTCGGTGTGTGTGTTATTTTCTTCTCATCTTCTTCTCATTCTGCTTGGGGAGGCTCGGCCCAACCTCCTCCCTGGCATCTCTGGTCGCGTGCGCGCTCTGACTTGGTGGTCCTGGTACCCGGTCGGTGGCGTGTGTGTGTGTGGGGAGTGTGAGCTCTGCGCGCTGTGGTCGTGCGCTCCCCGGCGTGCGCTGCGCTCCCCGACGTGCGCAGGTGTGCTTCGGGCCCTCCAATGCTGCTTGCAGCTTTAATTATTATTATTTTTCTTCCGCGTCTTTGACTGCAAAAATGGGTGCCTGAACGTGCTCCGATTTTTGGGAAAATTTGCACGCACGGGTGTTATTGCGAAAATAGAGGTCTGACATGGGTTCGGAGCAGGGGGGGGGGGGAGAAAAATTGTTAGCGCCACCTATCTGCGAAAATCTCAATGCCCCCCACTTTCGCTTTGAGCTAATTTCACCAAATTGAGTGTGCATATGTATCATGCCCATACCTAAATATAAGCCTCTTGGACCCCTACTCTAAACCCAACAGGAAGTCGGGTATTTTTCATAAAGTGGTCATTTTTAGGCCTCAGCACCCCCTTTCCATGCCTCGTACTTTCGCGAACTAGCCCTACAGATTTTATCCGATCGCCTTCAAACTTGGCCTATGCCCTCGTGACAAGTTGGGCACCCAAGCTTACTCAAATCTTGCTATTTGCTACAACGGTGTGCCCGTGACGCGGCGTGGAAGTTAGGTGTCTGGCCGCCAAACAGGAAGTGGTCTATAACTGGACTGTACATTGACCTACAGGCCCCAAACTTACCACGTGCCATGCCCCCCCCACCCTGAACACATCTATATGCTCATTTTCAGCCACAGTCATAGCGCCACCTAGTGACGGCAGGAAGTGTCACGTTTTACAGTCGGACATGCATCTCAGAGTGGGTTGAGCAGAACAACCTCAAAATTGGCCCCTAAAGCCTAAAAGACATTGATGATGCATGACAGCGAATAAAATGATTTGATCAGAGCCTGGTCTCGGCGGGGCGGCGAATGTCGATGGTCCATCATGAAAATTCAAACTGCTGTAACTTGGCTGAAAATGATCACATCTTGTCCATATTCCTCACGGTGGATGACATTCCCGGCCTGAACGCATGTAGGGGTCAATTTTGAATCAAAGACATAGCGCCACCTATTGACGGCAGGACATGTCACGTTTTACATTCTGACATACAAATCCCAGTGGGTTGAGCAGAACTGCCTCAAAAGTGGCCACTAAAGCCTCAAGATGTTCATGATGCTTGACAGCGAAAATTGTGCCGTTTCACCAAAGGGCGTGGTCTCAGCGGCGCGGCGAATGCCGATGGTCCATCATGACAATTCAAACTGCTGTAACTTGGCTGAAAATGATCCCATCTTTTCCATATTCCTCACGGTGGATGACATTCCCGGCCTGAACACATGTAGGGGTCAATTTTGAATCAAAGTCATAGCGCCACCTATGTACACACAATTTACCGTGTTTTTACATGTAAAAATCAAAGCCCCCCCCTTAAAATTGGACGTAAAATTATGAAATTCATGTGGCTTATGCGTCATGTCCAGACCTACAAAAAAGCCTCTTGGAGTCGTACTCTAAAGCCAACAGGAAGTCAGTTATTTTTCATAAACTGTTAATTTTCATGCCTCCTTCTTATCTTAACTGCTCCTACAGATTTTATGGGATCCACTTCAAACTTGCCCTATGCCCTCTTGACAGGTTGGGCACCCAATGATACTGAAATCTTGCAATTTGCTACAACGGCGTGCCCGTGACGTGCCTTTCAACTTTCATGTCTGTCATGTGTCATTAATGCTCCTGTAATGAATTGATTCTTCCACCGGAGGGCAGTGTTGTTTTACTAATGGATAGACCTGCATGAGAACACACAGGGAGGAGGACAGGAGACAGGACTGACTCTGAGTGAGTGATGTTTGTCTTTGTCAGTATTTCTAAACTTGAGCTCAATGAGCTCTGCACTCTGTAGATGTCAGTATTTGCATGTTTGCATCCTTCTTATTTACAATAACTCAACAATTCCCCATCAAGAATTCAATTTGTTTTATTTACATAATGCCAAATCACAACAGAATATATCTCATGACTGTTTTCATTTAGATCAGGTCGAGACTGTACTCTTTATACTATTGTTTACAGAGACTCAACAATTCCCATCAAGAATTCAATGTGTTTTATTGACATAATGCAAAATCACAACAGAAGATATGTCATGGCTGTTTTCATTTACATCAGGTCTAGACTGTACTCTTCATACTCTTATTAACAGAGACTAAACAATTCTAAAGTTGAGCTCAATGAACTCTGCACTCTGTCGATGTCAGTGTTTGCATGTTTGCATCCTTCTTATTTACAATAACTCAACAATTCCCCATCAAGAATTCAATTTGTTTTATTTACATAATGCCAAATCACAACAGAATATATCTCATGACTGTTTTCATTTAGATCAGGTCGAGACTGTACTCTTTATACTATTATTTACAGACACTCCATAATTCCCATCAAGAATTCAATTTGTTTTATTTACATAATGCCAAATCACAACAGAATATATCTCATGACTGTTGTCACTTAGATCAGGTCGAGACTGTACTCTTTATACTATTGTTTACAGAGACTCAACAATTCCCATCAAGAATTCAATGTGTTTTATTGACATAATGCAAAATCACAACAGAAGATATGTCATGGCTGTTTTCATTTACATCAGGTCTAGACTGTACTCTTCATACTCTTATTAACAGAGACTAAACAATTCCCATCAACTAGGTGACAGTGGCAAGGAAAACTACCTTTTCACAGGCAGAAACCTCAAACACAACCAGAACCAGGTTATGACTAGGCAGTCATCTGGGGGGCGGAGAGAACATACAGTAGCACAAAGAAAGTTCCACGTAAAGATGTAAAGTAAGAGTAATGGCATAATAATGATAGCAATAATAAGTACAATAGTGATAATGATATCATGATAAGACTAAAAATAAATGGCAGCAGCAGCTGTTGAGCAGGAATACAGGGGCAGCAGGTGCAACCATAGATTCCAGACTCTACAGCTCCAGAGGCAGAAATACCTGTAGAAAGACAGAGGGGGAGGGGGGGAGACAGAGAGAGAGACAGACAGCACACAAGTACGGGAAAGGGAAGAAGTAATGGTAGTGGTAATGATGGTAATGGTAATGATATTAATATTAAAAGAAATTGTAATAATAACGATAGAAATGATAAGATAAGTATTATAATGATAATAAGACTAATAATAACATTGGCATCAGTGGATGTTGAGCAGGAAGATGAGGGCAGCAGATGCAACCATAGATCCAGACTGTACAGCTTCAAAGGCAGAAATACCTGGAGAAAGAGAGAGGGGGGGGGGTAGAGAGAGAGACAGAGAGCACACAACTACGGGAAAGGGAGGAAGTAATGGTAGTGGTAATGATAATATTAAAAGAAGAAATATTAATAATAACGATACAAATAATAAGTATTATAATTATAAGACTAATAATAACATTGGCATCAGTGGATATTGAGCAGGAAGACGGGGGCAGCAGATGCAACCATAGATCCAGACTCTACAGCTCCAGAGGCAGAAATACCTGCAGAAAGCGAGAGAGAGAGAGAGGGAGAGAGACAGAGAGAGAGACAGAGAGGAGAGAAAGCACACAACTACGGGAAGAGGTTCAGTTAGCACACAACTACGGGAACAAGTTCAGTTAGTAACAAACATTAATAGGATAAAAATGAGTACAGATAGAGAGGAAGAGAGAGGAGCGCAATGCGTCATACGAAGTCTCCTGGCAGTCTAGGCCTATAGCAGCATAACTAAGTGGTGGCCCTTGACCACCCCAAGTATAAGCATGGTCAAAGACGAAAGTCTTAAGCCTACAGATGGTGTCTGCCTCTCAAATCCAAAGTGGGTGCTGGTTCCACAGAAAAGGACTTACAAGTGCAAAGATGTACAGTACTGCAGTGACAAAACACTGCAATGTGGCTGTATCTGACTAAGCAGCAAGTTGAAGACTGAGCAGTCTCTCACTGTATTCATAGTCATTTACAGGTGAATAATAAGTTAAATTCATATTTTTATAAATTAGAAATCACTATAGTCATTTATAGCTGAATAATAAGTTAAATTCATAGCCGAATAATAAGATAAATTCATGCTGGTTCCACAGAAGAGGACTTACAAGTGCAAAAATGTACAGTACTGCAGTGACAAAACACTGCAATGTGGCTGTATCTGACTAAGCAGAGTTGAAGACTGAGCAGTCTGTCACTGTATCCATAGTCATGTACAGGTGAATAATAAGTTAAATTCATATTTTTACAACGTACAAATTATTATAGTTATTTATAGCTGATTAAGAAGTTAAATTCATATTTTTACAAATTAGAAATTACTATCATTATAGTTGAATAAGTTAAATTCATATTTATAGTGGAATAATAAGTTAAATTCATATTATTTACAAGTTAGAAACGAGTAGGTTTCTACATCACAGTGACAGAACACTGCAATGTAGTGAGGTCCTAAGTTAAAGCTGTTAACGGTTAGATGTTATTGGTTCTCGTCATTGTGAACAGTTTTATATGTAAAAGAACATATGATTCCCTCATGATCACTAAAATATGTTGGCAATATTTTTGTGTCCACGTCATAATGTGTCGTTTTCACGTACACATGGTCAATTAATGTGCCTTTTTCAGTAGTGGGTTGTGACACAATTTGAACATACCCTTTGTCTGTCATAAATTTACAAATTGTTGATCCTTTCAAAATGTCATCATTAAAATCTCCCATTACAACAATTGTGTCACTTAGTGGATGTAGCAAGTCAAGCAGTCTTTTTAAATTACCTTTAAACAAAGACATTGGATATGATGGTGAACGATAAATGACTGCTATCAACATGTTGTAAGCAACGCAGTTGTATACAAAACATTCTAAATTGACATGTGGTAGGTTCATGATGTTGTATGTCAAATTGTCTGCAATATACATGCCAACACCACCGTGTTGTTGACCTTGCAACGCAATTAATGCTGGATCGTTGCTACTGTATGACAGACTTCGAGGACAACTATGAAAACTAAAGCCATCAATGTTGACCGTTTGGGCAGACGCATCAGCAGACAGCCATGTTTCTGTAACAGCAATACAGTTAAGCTGCAAACGCTGTGTGCAGAGTGCTAAATCAGCCACATGGCGAGTCAAGCTTTGTACATTCATCAAGAACACATTAAAAGTATGCGTTGTCAAATTCTGTATTGCCATGCTTTCAGATAAAAATGAGGGCATGCGTTGAATTGCATGTTGAATATTTTCCTTACAATAAATGGCCTTCTCATCAAAATGTTGAATCGTTAACCCCGACAGATTTCTTACGCGACTCAATCCTACATATGCTTGTCCAGCAGCAAAAATTCTCTTAAGGGAAACCAAAGCTGCATCTACTGTAAGACCTTGTACTTTATGTACGGTACACGCCCAAGCCAGTTTCAGTGGAAATTGTCGCCTCAATCCACCATTACTAGTGACCTTATCTTCTTCAGGTTTGATAGCTGTGGAAGTCATGGATGGTGTTGAGGCATGTGCAGTTTGTTTTCTTCGTTGCGTGCCAACTTGATTATCGTCAAATTGAACACAGACTAATTGAGGAAACTTCTCAGTACTTGAACAAACTATATCGGTTACTGTGCCACATACGCCATTTACAAGACCATCCCTCACATCCACATTTTTGGTCAGCATTACTCTAGCATTTTTTCCCAAAATCAGCTTTTCACTTAAAGATGTATTATAAACTTTAGCATGATGTTTTTGTTTCAGTTCAAGTTTACCTGTTTTTTTATTATTTTCATAATCTTGGGCATTTATTTCAATGTACTCAGGGCACGTTTTTAATAACTGCTGAAGATTGTGCTCATTGACTTGCTCATTTGTGGAGAAAATGTGTAAAGCTGAGCTAATTTCGCCTGTTTCTCGCTGTTTCAAGATTTTTATGTCACTGTCCAACATTGGGGTGTCTTTTGAGCGAGTCCTTAAACGGTTTAATAACTGCGCAAAAACTTGATCTTTTTGTCTCACAATTGTTTTCAATTCTACAACCTTAAACAGGCTGGAGAATAAGTTAACAGCTACATCGTCTGTATAGAGTGGTTTCCCTTTCACTGGAGGCAACTGGTAGAAATCACCAACAGCAATTATACTGACATTACCAAATGGGGAGAAGTCACCTGTTTGTTTAATTTGTCGCAATCTGCCATGAATATATGTGAATAGTTTATTGTCTACCATGGATATCTCATCCACTATTACAATTTGCAAAGATCTGTATTTTGCTCGTAAAGTGTTGAGTTTCTCTTCGCCTAAAGGTGTGTATGGTAACTGAATATTAGTTGCGATGCTAAATGTATTGTGAATGGTTGCAGCATGTAAATTGTATGCAGCAATCCCAGTTGGAGCTGTTAATAATACACAAATGTCTTCAGGATGTTGACAGGTTGGTGATAGTAAGCGCATTGCTTCATATTGGATAGCTCTAATTAAATGGCTCTTGCCTGTTCCTGCACCACCTGTAATGAAAACGTGAAATGGATTTGGACTTTTCCCCATGACTTTGTCTAAACACCATTGCCTTATCTGATAAAAAATAGACATTTGCGTTTCATTCAACGATCGAATCAAAGTTAAACCTTCATTTCTACACAGAATGCTATTATTTTTTTCCAGATGTGAATCTTGTTGCTTAGTAATGGCTAGATCAGGTATATTTTCTGTGTGTTCTTCCACTCCCGGCTCTTGTTGTTGAAGTTCTTCTATGCATTCTAGTCGCTCAAGCTCTTGTTCAGGGCACAGTTCACACCAGGCATCCTCTAAGATACCATCATCGCCAATAGATCTTTGGACATTGTCCAACACATCTGCGTCCATCTCAAAAAGGCTCCTGTTGTTGTCAACAACTGATCTTACTAAATGAAATGAGCCATCACTAAATTTGACTTGACCATTTTTATAAAACTGTTCAAATGTTTCAAACCTTTTAGGCTTTAGTTGGACATCTACTCGATATGGCAAAAATAACTGCAGTATACTTTGATGAAATTGTTCTGGAGACTTTGTCTGAGAGAAAAGTGCGTAACGTACGACTGCGGGTTGTGTTCGCGTTCTTTTACTTATGTATCCCAAGTTGTTGTTTAAGCCGATTTTGTTTTTTGTTGTTTCACTTTTGGACAAAACGCTGTATTCGGACGCAAATGTAGCCAAACACATGTTATTGAAAGTAGTATCTTTGGGCCTATTTTTGTATCTTTCCACTGTACTTGTCATCCACATGTTGTCTGTTGTTAGGTCTTGTGAAGATGCCTTTTGCTTTAAGACACTTAAAGGCAAACTCATTTTAACCACATTATCCCCTGTTGGGACAAAGA
>SEMN01002144.1:0-14559 GCA_005408345.1 Macquaria australasica | reverse complement strand
TTGGGTCTCTGTAAATATAAAGAGTCGGTCTAGACCTGCTCTACTAAGTGCCCTGAGATAACTTTGTTATGATATGGCGCTATATAAATAAAATTGAATCGAAAAAGTCAAACACGTTCCAAGTGGGTGTTGGACCCCGCCAGGGCTGCCCCTTGTCACCAATTCTGTTTGTGATATTCATGGACAGGATTTCAAGGCGCAGCCGGGGAGAGGAGAGTATCCGGTTTGGTGGTCTCAGAATAGCATCTCTGCTCTTTGCGGATGATGTGATTCTGTTGGCTTCATCGGGCTGTGACCTTCAGCATGCACTGGGGCGGTTTGCAGCCGAGTGTGAAGTAGCGGGGATGAGAGTCAGCACCTCCAAGTCCGAGGCCATGGTTCTCAGCCGGAAAACGGCGGACTGCCCCCTTTGGGTTGGAGGTGAGTTACTGCCCCAGACGGGAGAGTTCAAGAATCTCGGGGTCTTGTTCACGAGTGATGGGTGAGATGGAGCGTGAGATGGACAGGCTGATCGGTGCAGCATCAGCAGTAGTTTCGGTGACCTCTGAAGTCCTATAATTCTTCAGGACGGGTGAAGAAAAGTGTTTTGACCACTTTTGTCACTCAGTAGTATTACCCTGACTTGAGCATTGACTTGACTGTTAAATTCATTATGTGCTACTTGTTGGGACAGTTTTAACTGACAAAAGCTACATATTGGATGCCATTTTTTGTGAGAATCAATCTCGGATCACTTCAAATACAGCCACTTGTGATTTGCTGACCTTTGCAGTCCTAGAATACATCAGGACAGTGTTTCTAAACCACTTGTTGCTGGGTGACAAGTGCTACAGAATGCTCTGTTACAGAATGTTACTTAAGTGTGATGTCATTGGAATCACATTCAGATCACCTCAAATAGAGACACTGGTGATTCTTGTGTTCATAAATGCTTCTCTTTTGGGTTGTCTTGGTTCTGACAATCTCCTTGATGGAAAAATATGCACAGAACTGTTTGAAGAAATCACTTGTACAATTCAGATATAGATTTTAGTGAGAGATACACTTCAACTTATGCATCTCTTTGACTTCAATGCTAAGAAAGTGCTATATAGTTGGCGTTTCACTCCGAGTGGATTCAATGCAATAAAGGTTTTCTCATTAACGGCTAAAATTGGTCATTATTATTACCCTAACACTATCACCAACTTTGTTTCTCAATGCAGTAAGTGCTTTTTGTTGGGGTAGTTGTGCTGACCTATACATCTTCAGGTGTGTGAGCTGTGTGTCATTTGCAAACTTTGGTAATAGATGCACTTACATTTTATTCACATTCTCCAATTGAAGTGCAAGACAAGTAAATATAAGAAAGTGCTTTGATGTTGGGGTGCGATTCTCTACTCAATCCTAACATAAACTTTATATGTATTTTATTAATTTTTGTAGACGCGTAATGATTCCCGCTGTCTCAGAAGCTGTGTTAGGGTCTTTTTAAAAAATGTGCCCTGTGGAGTAGATATTCATTGCTAACTATGCTTCTTTGTATTGCTTTAAAGTACTGCTGATGGAGCTGCAACTTCAGGCCACCATGTGGTAATGAGTTGCATCAAGAAAAGTCACTGGAGTCTAATTGACCACTCATCAACTTCTAATGGCATGGATGAATTTAAGATGATGGTTGTCTGTTCATCAAGTACAAATAGTTCTATTGTTTACTTACCATTGTCAAAACCATTGAAACTTCATGACAAAGAAGGTAGAGTTGGGTGGAAATGGCTGCATTCTGTTTTTAAGATGGGCAAATCTGTGCAAGAAACAGCACTTCCACTGCAACTGGGACACAACACAGAAAACGCCAGAAAGAAACATCTGGACTAAAGAGAAGCCATGAGCAAAGAAGATCACTCACTGCAAGTCTGTGATATTGGCCCAACTTGAGCATTGACATGTGTTTGAATTCAGTAAGTGCTACTTGGTGGGGTGGCTGTACTTGACAAATGCTACAGACTGTAACTGAAGAATGACGTCATTGGAGTTACATTCAGATCACCCCAAAGAGAACACAAGAATCACCAGTGGGGACACTGGTGATTCTTGTGTTCTCTTTGGGGTTGTCTTGGTTGTGAGTTCTTCAACAGACATATCACTGTCACTTTCATTATTTTCACATGACTAGCTATATGCACACATTTGTCACCAACATTACCCAAACATGAGCATTGACTTGAGTTCTGAATGCAGAAAGTGCTTCTTGTTGGGGTAGTTTTGGTGACCTCTGAAGTCCTATAATTCTTCAGGACGGGTGAGGAAAACTGTTTTGACCACTTTTGTCACTCAGTAGTATTACCCTGACTTGAGCATTGACTTGATTGTTAAATTCATTAAGTGTTACTTGTTGGGGCAGTTTTAAATGACATAAGCAACTGAATGTATTGGATGCCATTTTTTTGTGAGCGTCAATCTCAGATCACTTCAAATACAGCCACTGGTGATTTGCTGACCTTTGCAGTCCTAGAATTTATCAGGACAGTGATTCTAAGTAATTTGTTGCTGGGTGACAATTGCTACAGAATTTTCTCTTACAGAATGTTACTTAAGTGTGATGTCATGGTCTTTGAAGTCTTAGAATGCCCATCTAGGCGTGAGAGGAGCCATGAAAACGCTCACGTCCTGAGACTTCTGAGGCAATGGGAAAAGCTAAAGTTGGGAAATGGTCTTCTGTACAGGGTAACCAAAGACCTGTCCTCAGGCCATAAGGTCCACCAGTTTGTTGTCCCACCAGAACTGAGACCAGGAGTGCTCAAGGGCATCCATGATGATGCAGGGCATCAAGGCCAGAGCACCCTTCAGTTGGCACGTCAGCGGTTTTATTGGATTGGCCAAGAGCAGGAAGTAAAGGAGTATGCAACAATGTGTAAACGGTGTGTCGTGAGCAAAACCCCAGAACCTGAAGCCAGAGCCCCTCTTGAGTCCATCCAAACTCATGCTCCGCTTGAGTTGGTGTGCATAGACTTTGGAGTGCTGAGAACTCGAACAACAGCTCTGTGGATTTTCTTGTGGTTACAGATCATTTCACACGCCTTGCTCGTGCATTCCCTTGTGCAAACCAAACAGCAAAACAGGTGGCCAAGCGGTTGTGGAATGATTTCTTTTGTATGTATGGCTTCCCAGAGAGAATCCATTCAGACCGTGGCTCCAACTTCAAGTCTCAGCTCATCCGTGACCTCCTTGACATAGCCCACATTCACAAATCCCACACCACAGCCTACCATCCAGCTGGAAATGGAAACGTGGAACACTTCAATCGCACCCTTGGCAGTATGCTTTCGAGCTTTGCCCCCTTGTGAGAAGAACAAGTGGCCTCAGAAGGTCAACAACCTGACATTCTCGTACAATTGTACCAGCCCTTTCTATCTCATGTTCAGAAGGATTCCCCGTTTGCCAGTGGATGTCATGTTTTAGTCTGCTCTTAGAGATGAGACAATGGTCAACTATGATGCCTATGTCACTAAGCTGAAACATGACCTGAGGGAGTCAATGGAACTTGCCCAACAACACACATCCAGACAGCAATCACGTCAAAAACAGCAGTTTGACAAAAAGGTCAAAGGTTCGCCTGTGTCTGGTGGCAACCACGTACTCCTGGCAAATAAGGCAGAACTAGGGGAAAAAGAAACTGGCTGACCGATGGGAATCTGACCCCTATGAGGTCACTTGGAAGGATCCCAAGCTCCCTGTGTACCGCATAAAGAAGGTCGGCAGAGACGAGGAAAAAATGGTTCACCGAAACCTCATCATGCCTGCCAACTTCCTGCCTCTAGATGTGGAACAAGAGGATGTGGAGGATGTTGTGTCCTCTGGTGGATCATTTGATGACCAAGCACCTCCAAGCAATATTCTGCAACCAGGAGATGTGGAATCTCGTACAAGGGAATGGATGATGCAAAATAGTGACATGGCATCTACGGATACACCAGGAGCAGTTCCAAACCAAGGTGGAGGAGATTAAGTGGAGGAGGAGGGTAAAAATATTCAAAGGGAGGAGAGATAACGGAGACCCACAGAACTCAAACTCTTGTGAGCCCGGCCAAGCTGATAGGCAAATCCATTCTCCTACTCTTAGAGCCAGAGCACCAGAACCTGTTGACCCTCCAACATGCCCAAACCCTGTAGGTTCTGAGGCCCAAGTTGAACCAAGTGGTTTCCGCACCAGAGTTGGTGTCGTGGAAAAACTGCCTATGCTCTTTTAGTTAAACAAAAGACAAGAAACACTTACAGATCGTTGACAAAAATATATTGTACAATAGGAGATAGACAACAGAAGTCATCAGGCATCTCTATCTCCAAGAGAAGATACAAGAATACAGCTTTTATAGTAGTTCTAGAGACAAAGAAATTATTTTCCATTGGTCAGTGTTACATGGCTCGATAGGTTTAAACCTATAGGAACTTTCAAAAACATACTAAGACCCTTAACGCGCATCTGGAAAGTATAAAACATCTCTGTACCATAGAGCTGACCTTTTGACCTCACGTTGAGTCACGTTGCTTAACACACACAAAACCTGAAGACATGAAACTAAATACGAGTTCAAGAGTAGAGACATGAATAGAGCTGGGACTATTAACTAATTAAAGTCAATACACAAGCATATAATTACTAAATATTAATAAGTATACAAAATAATAATTATGAATAGATGATTAACATGTGAATAAATGATAAGTTGTGTAAACCAATAAAAAAAATAAAAACCCTTATGTTTTAACAAGGTTTTGGGTTAGCCTATCACTATGTGTGTTTGAATATTATCAAAGGTGCATTTGAGGATGTAAAAATGTGTATACGGTCACATTGTATGAATGTTGAGTAGAGTTACCTGGCCAGTTTCTCCGACTACTCTATTTGTTTAAGAAGTATCTTGACAAGTAATACATCTGTATGAGTTAGGACAGAGGCACAGAGGACTGCTTACCTGTACTCTGCTGGCTTAACATCTTGACCAGGCCAAAGAAAGGAAAGGTAAGTGCTTTTTATTTATTTATTCTTTTTGTTCTATTTCTATCCCTGTTGGGTTTTTTAAGGCAGTTTTAATTGTTTTAGGTTCTTTTATTCTTTTACGTGGTGGTGGCTCCACCATGTCAGCCAACCATGCCGGCATGCGGAGGCAACACAGTGTGCGATTTCTATTCAAAGAAAAAGATGGTAAGCTCCTGGGGATGTCGAGACTTGACTTCTCCAGGAAGCTTATCCAAAAAAACGTTGAATTTTACCCCGGATGAGATTAACTGCATTGTGACCCTGCCATTCAGTAAAGGATTTGATGTAAGCTTTCGTTCTGCTGTTTTGTTTAAGGATGTTTGGACACGTTTTAAAAATTTTAAACCCCAGTTTTCCACCTTTACTGTTGAGAAACTGACTGATCATGCCTTTTAAAATGGTCATTGTCAGAATGTTCAATGAGACAGTGAATGCGGATGACATTTGTTTGTGGCTGGGCAGATATTGCACTGTTAAAGGCCAGGCTACCAAAGTGAGAGATGAAGATGGCATTTGGAACTGCGCTTGGAGGGTCCCCATCCAACAATGGCAGGACCCTCAGGGCTTCCAGGGCCTGAAACATCTGCCATCTGTGATATTCCTTGGAAATAACAGAGGCTACATCCATTACCAGAGCCAGCCCAAGCTCTGAAGAGAAATTGGGCATGCTTTTGAGGAATGTACCAAGGGCAGAAAGTGTAATCTCTGTGGAGAAACAAACCACCTCTTCAGAGACTGCCCTAAATCATTTGCCAACAAACTGAAGCGAGGAAAGCGAATGGAGAACAAACAAAATGGCGGACAAGACGAAGCAGTTAGAGAGCTAATTGAAGAGGCTGGGCTAGAAAATTCAAATCTCCTGTCAAATCCCGTGATTGGAGAACAGGGATCAGGTGAGGCAGGAGAGGGGGAGGGGCCTGCTATTGCCCCACAAGTGGAGAATAGTGAGGAAGATGGGGCAATGCAGGCAGAAGACAGAGCTAGCACAGAACAGGAAAATGACCAGTCACAGGGCGATAGCGAGGATGTCCCCCTCCCCAATGCCCAGCAGGCCAAGAGACCTATATCAGAATTGTCCTCTGAGTCTCCTGGAGTCTCAGAGAAGAGGGGAAGAGCTGGGAGCCACTCAGACAGTTCATCTGTGGAGGAAGCCAGAGTCTTCCCCTCCAATTCTCCGAGTGAGGTCTCTTTTTTAACCGTAGCTCTACAATCAAAATACAATCAAAAAGGACTCAAAATTCAATGCGACCACGCGTCCGAGGCCGACCCCTAGAGTCCGACAGGGGAATGAAGCTCAACCCCGTCACCTTTCACCCATGAGAGTGAAGGAAGAGCTCCATTCACAAGAAATTGACTAACTGCTCTTTTAGCATTGTAATTCCCTTTTTAGTCTTTTAAGATCTCATACCTGTTATTTTTAAGCGCTTGGGAGGAGGTGCTAAGAAGCAGCCATTGTTATGCGCAATTAAAATGACTGCACCACGACAAGGGAGAACTGTTCCAGGAGGTGGCCTCAATAAGCAAACAGTTAGGGCTCATCGCTTCTCGGCCTTTTGGCTAAGATCAAGTGTAGTATCTGTTCTTATCAGTTTAATATCTGATATGTCCTCTATAAGGGGACAACATATTAATTGGATTTTTAGCACCAGGAGCTGAAAAAGGGGCTTGCTCCGTTCACTCCACGCATCGACCCGGTATTGCAGTGCCGCCGGGCACGGTGCGCCCTTCACCTGACTTGTGGAAAAAACAAACACTGACTCAAAGAGAGAAGTTCCTCGCTCTACTTGGCATTGGACCAAAAGGCGTGAGTCAAGGTGGATTGCAGTATTTACGGCTTGGACGTGCGGCAAAACCCTCTGTTGGCTCACTGATGTCCCTCGTGGAACCTCATTGGGGTCCAAGTCTCAAAACACTGTTTGTCAGCCGTGAGAACTGGGGGAGAAAGTGCAGAGCAGAATCAACAGCCAGGTGAAGCCTCAAAAAATGCAGCAAGATTTGCACTTTTGATTGGCAGAAAAAGAGGGAATATTGCCCTGTTGCGACCGTTATACAATACCTGTTAGATGTGCCCTGCATTTTCCCTCCCCTTCTCTCACTTGTCACAGAGAGTCTGCAAGTGCCTGAGTATTTCTGATGTCTGGTAGCCTGCGTCTAAAAGCCAGGCCTTCATTTCTCCGCAATCCGATTGGATAGGGCCTGTGATATAGCGTGGGGGTGGGGGTGGCCTGGTATTTGGGACTCGATAAGCAGAGCGAGGCTTACCGTGAGGGTAGTGACTGGGACGACTAGGCTCGTCGGCTGCTCCTGAGGACAGGCCCGTACTTACTCGGGTTTCTCTTCATCACGTACAAGTCTTTCGCCTTTTACTAAAGACTTCCGTGGAGAGGAACAACAATGAGTTCAACCTATTTTTGGCAGGCTTTGCCGTTTAGCTGAGCCTTGTGCGTTTGTGAAAAGCAAGAAACTGGCAGTTAACAAGATTACGAGCTGCAACGTGAGTCAGGGTGATACTACGGACTGATTAAAAACGGTCACGACAGTTTTCTTCACCTGTCCTGATGAGTTATAGGACTTCGGAGGTCACCAAACCTATCCCAACAACAAGCACTTACTGCGTTCAGAACTCAAGTCAGTGCTTATGTTGGTGACAAATGTATGCATTTAGCTAGTCATGTGAAAATGATGAAAGTGACAGTGATATGTCTGTTGAACAACTCGCAACCAAGACAGCCCCAAAGAAAAGCACTTATGAACACAACAATCTCCAGTGTTTCCATTTGAGGTGTCCTGAATGTGATTCCAATGACATCACGCTTAAGTAACATTCTGTAACAGAACATTCTGTAGCACTTGTCACCCAGCAGCAAATGGTTTAGAATCGCTGTCCTGATGTATTGTAGGACTTCAAAGGCCGTGACATCACACTTAAGTAACGTTCTGTAACAGAACATTCAGTAGCACTTGTCACCCAGCAACAAATTATTTAGAATCACTGTCCTGATGAATTCTAGGACTGCAAAGGTCAGCAAATCACCGGTGGCTGTATTTGAGATTGATTCTCACAAAATACGGCATCCAATACACTCGGTTGCTTTTGTCAGTTAAAACTGCCCCAACAAGTAGCACTTACTGAATTTAACAGTCAAGTCAATGTCAAAAAGATGTTAAGCTCCTGGGGATGTCGAGACTCGACTTCTCCAGGAAGCTTATCCAAAAAAAGAAAAACGTTGAATTTTACCCCTGATGAGTTTAACCGCATTGTGACCCTGCCATTCAGTAAAGGGTTTGATGTAAGCTTTCGTACGGCTATTTTGTTTAAAGACTTTTGGACACGCTTTGAAAATACGAAATCCCAGTTTTCCTCTTTCACTGTTGAGAAACTGACCGATAATGCCTTTGTCAGAATGTTCGCTGAGACAGAGAATGCGGATGACATTTGTTTGTGGTTGGGGAGATACTGCACCGTGAAAGGCCAGGCTACCAAAGTGAGAGATGAAGATGGCATTTGGAACTGCGCTTGGAGGGTCCCCATTCAACAATGGCAGGACCCTCAGGGATTCCGGGGCCTGAAACATCTGCCGTCTGTGATAATTCTGGGAAATAACAGGGGCTACATTCGTTACCAGGGCCAGCCCAAGCTCTGAAGAGAAATTGGGCATGCTTTTGAGGAATGTACCAAGGGCAGAAAGTGTAATCTCTGTGGAGAAACAAACCACCTCTTCAGAGACTGGCCCTAAATCATTTGCCAACAAACTGAAGCGAGGAAAGCGAATGGAGAACAAACAAAATGGCGGACAAGACGAAGCAGTTAGAGAGCTAATTGAAGAGGCTGGGCTAGAAAATTCAAATCTCCTGTCAAATCCCGTGATTGGAGAACAGGGATCAGGTGAGGCAGGAGAGGGGGAGGGGCCTGCTATTGCCCCACAAGTGGAGAATAGTGAGGAAGATGGGGCAATGCAGGCAGAAGACAGAGCTAGCACAGAACAGGAAAATGACCAGTCACAGGGCGATAGCGAGGATGTCCCCCTCCCCAATGCCCAGCAGGCCAAGAGACCTATATCAGAATTGTCCTCTGAGTCTCCTGGAGTCTCAGAGAAGAGGGGAAGAGCTGGGAGCCACTCAGACAGTTCATCTGTGGAGGAAGCCAGAGTCTTCCCCTCCAATTCTCCGAGTGAGGTCTCTTTTTTAACCGTAGCTCTACAATCAAGCCCTAAGGACTCAAAATTCAATGCGACCACGCGTCCGAGGCCGACCCCTAGAGTCCGACAGGGGAATGAAGCTCAACCCCGTCACCTTTCACCCATGAGAGTGAAGGAAGAGCTCCATTCACAAGAAATTGACTAACTGCTCTTTTAGCATTGTAATTCCCTTTTTAGTCTTTTAAGATCTCATACCTGTTATTTTTAAGCGCTTGGGAGGAGGTGCTAAGAAGCAGCCATTGTTATGCGCAATTAAAATGACTGCACCACGACAAGGGAGAACTGTTCCAGGAGGTGGCCTCAATAAGCAAACAGTTAGGGCTCATCGCTTCTCGGCCTTTTGGCTAAGATCAAGTGTAGTATCTGTTCTTATCAGTTTAATATCTGATATGTCCTCTATAAGGGGACAACATATTAATTGGATTTTTAGCACCAGGAGCTGAAAAAGGGGCTTGCTCCGTTCACTCCACGCATCGACCCGGTATTGCAGTGCCGCCGGGCACGGTGCGCCCTTCACCTGACTTGTGGAAAAAACAAACACCGACTCAAAGAGAGAAGTTCCTCGCTCTACTTGGCATTGGACCAAAAGGCGTGAGTCAAGGTGGATTGCAGTATTTACGGCTTGGACGTGCGGCAAAACCCTCTGTTGGCAGTATTTACGGCTTGGACGTGCGGCAAAACCCTCTGTTGGCTCACTGATGTCCCTCGTGGAACCTCATTGGGGTCCAAGCCTCAAAACACTGTTTGTCAGCCGTGAGAACTGGGGGAGAAAGTGCAGAGCAGAATCAACAGCCAGGTGAAGCCTCAAAAAATGCAGCAAGATTTGCACTTTTGATTGGCAGAAAAAGAGGGAATATTGCCCTGTTGCGACCGTTATACAATACCTGGTAGATGTGCCCTGCATTTTCCCTCCCCTTCTCTCACTTGTCACAGAGAGTCTGCAAGAGCCTGAGTATTTCTGATGTCTGGTAGCCTGCGTCTAAAAGCCAGGCCTTCATTTCTAACCGGATTGATAGGGCCTGTGATATAGCCGGGTGGCCTTGGTATTTGGGACTGGCTAAGCAGATGCAGGGGGCTTACCGCGAGGGTGGGTAGTGACTGGACGATTAGGCTCGCCGGGTTGCTCCGGAGGACAGGTCCGCATCTACTCGGCTCTTCATCACGCATAAGTCTCGCCTTTTACTAAAGACTTCCGTGGAGATGAACAACAATGAGTTCAACCTATTTTTGGCAGGCTTTGCCGTTTAGCTGAGCCTTGTGCGTTTGTGAAAAGCAAGAAACTGGCAGTTAACAAGATTACGAGCTGCAACGTGAGTCAGGGGGATACTACGGACTGATTAAAAACGGTCACGACAGTTTTCTTCACCTGTCCTGATGAGTTATAGGACTTCGGAGGTCACCAAACCGATCCCAACAACAAGCACTTACTGCGTTCAGAACTCAAGTCAGTGCTTATGTTGGTGACAAATGTATGCATTTAGCTAGTCATGTGAAAATGATGAAAGTGACAGTGATATGTCTGTTGAACAACTCGCAACCAAGACAGCCCCAAAGAAAAGCACTTATGAACACAACAATCTCCAGTGTTTCCATTTGAGGTGTCCTGAATGTGATTCCAATGACATCACGCTTAAGTAACATTCTGTAACAGAACATTCTGTAGCACTTGTCACCCAGCGGCAAATGGTTTAGAATCGCTGTCCTGATGTATTGTAGGACTTCAAAGGCCGTGACATCACACTTAAGTAACGTTCTGTAACAGAACATTCTGTAGCACTTGTCACCCAGCAACAAATTATTTAGAATCACTGTCCTGATGAATTCTAGGACTGCAAAGGTCAGCAAATCACCGGTGGCTGTATGTGAGATTGATTCTCACAAAATACGGCATCCAATACACTCGGTTGCTTTTGTCAGTTAAAACTGCCCCAACAAGTAGCACTTACTGAATTTAACAGTCAAGTCAATGTCAAAAAGACGTTAAGCTCCTGGGGATGTCGAGACTCGACTTCTCCAGGAAGCTTATCCAAAAAAAGAAAAACGTTGAATTTTACCCCTGATGAGTTAAACCGCATTGTGACCCTGCCATTCAGTAAAGGGTTTGATGTAAGCTTTCGTACGGCTATTTTGTTTAAAGACTTTTGGACACGCTTTGAAAATACGAAATCCCAGTTTTCCTCTTTCACTGTTGAGAAACTGACCGATAATGCCTATGTCAGAATGTTCGCTGAGACAGAGAATGCGGATGACATTTGTTTGTGGTTGGGGAGATACTGCACCGTGAAAGGCCAGGCTACCAAAGTGAGAGATGAAGATGGCATTTGGAACTGCGCTTGGAGGGTCCCCATTCAACAATGGCAGGACCCTTAGGGATTCCGGGGCCTGAAACATCTGCCGTCTGTGATAATTCTGGGAAATAACAGGGGCTACATTCGTTACCAGGGCCAGCCCAAGCTCTGAAGAGAAATTGGGCATGCTTTTGAGGAATGTACCAAGGGCAGAAAGTGTAATCTCTGTGGAGAAACAAACCACCTCTTCAGAGACTGCCCTAAATCATTTGCCAACAAACTGAAGCGAGGAAAGCTAATGGAGAACAAACAAAATGGCGGACAAGACGAAGCAGTTAGAGAGCTAATTGAAGAGGCTGGGCTAGAAAATTCAAATCTCCTGTCAAATCCCGTGATTGGAGAACAGGGATCAGGTGAGGCAGGAGAGGGGGAGGGGCCTGCTATTGCCCCTCAAGTGGAGAATAGTGAGGAAGATGGGGCAATGCAGGCAGAAGACAGAGCTAGCACAGAACAGGAAAATGACCAGTCACAGGGCGATAGCGAGGATGTCCCCCCCCCCAATGCCCAGCAGGCCAAGAGACCTATATCAGAATTGTCCTCTGAGTCTCCTGGAGTCTCAGAGAAGAGGGGAAGAGCTGGGAGCCACTCAGACAGTTCATCTGTGGAGGAAGCCAGAGTCTTCCCCTCCAATTCTCCGAGTGAGGTCTCTTTTTAACCGTAGCTCTACAATCAAGCCCTAAGGACTCAAAATCCAATGCGACCACGCGTCCGAGGCCGACCCCTAGAGTCCGACAGGGGAATGAAGCTCAACCCCGTCACCTTTCACCCATGAGAGTGAAGGAAGAGCTCCATTCACAAGAAATTGACTAACTGCTCTTTTAGCATTGTAATACCCTTTTTAGTCTTTTAAGATCTCATACCTGTTATTTTTAAGCGCTTGGGAGGAGGTGCTAAGAAGCAGCCATTGTTATGCGCAATTAAAATGACTGCACCACGACAAGGGAGAACTGTTCCAGGAGGTGGCCTCAATAAGCAATCAGTTAGGGCTCATCGCTTCTCGGCCTTTTGGCTAAGATCAAGTGTAGTATCTGTTCTTATCAGTTTAATATCTGATATGTCCTCTATAAGGGGACAACATATTAATTGGATTTTTAGCACCAGGAGCTGAAAAAGGGGCTTGCTCCGCTCACTCCACGCATCGACCCGGTATTGCAGTGCCGCCGGGCACGGTGCGCCCTTCACCTGACTTGTGGAAAAAACAAACACCGACTCAAAGAGAGAAGTTCCTCGCTCTACTTGGCATTGGACCAAAAGGCGCGAGTCAAGGTGGATTGCAGTATTTACGGCTTGGACGTGTGGCAAAACCCTCTGTTGGCTCACTGATGTCCCTCGTGGAACCTCATTGGGGTCCAAGTCTCAAAACACTGTTTGTCAGCCGTGAGAACTGGGGGAGAAAGTGCAGACCAGGTGAAGCCTCAAAATGCAGCAAGATTTGCACTTTTGATTGGCAGAAAAAGAGGGACTATTGCCCTGTTGCGACCGTTATACAATACCTGTTAGATGTGCCCTGCATTTTCCCTCCCCTTCTCTCACTTGTCACAGAGAGTCTGCAAGAGCCTGAGTATTTCTGATGTCTGGTAGCCTGCGTCTTAAAGCCAGGCCTTCATTTCTCCGCAATCCGATTGGATAGGGCCTGTGATATAGTGTGGGGGTGGGTGTGGCCTGGTATTTGGGACTCGATAAGCAGAGCGAGGCTTACCGTGAGGGTAGTGACTGGGACGACTAGGCTCGTCGGCTGCTCCTGAGGACAGGCCCGTACTTACTCTGGTTTCTCTTCATCACGTACAAGTCTTTCGCCTTTTACTAAAGACTTCCGTGGAGAGGAACAACAATGAGTTCAACCTATTTTTGGCAGGCTTTGCCGTTTAGCTGAGCCTTGTGCGTTTGTGAAAAGCAAGAAACTGGCAGTTAACAAGATTACGAGCTGCAACGTGAGTCAGGGGGATACTACGGACTGATTAAAAAAGGTCACGACAGTTTTCTTCACCTGTCCTGATGAGTTATAGGACTTCGGAGGTCACCAAACCTATCCCAACAACAAGCACTTACTGCGTTCAGAACTCAAGTCAGTGCTTATGTTGGTGACAAATGTATGCATTTAGCTGGTCATGTGAAAATGATGAAAGTGACAGTGATATGTCTGTTGAACAACTCGCAACCAAGACAGCCCCAAAGAAAAGCACTTATGAACACAACAATCTCCAGTGTTTCCATTTGAGGTGGCCTGAATGTGATTCCAATGACATCACGCTTAAGTAACATTCTGTAACATAACATTCTGTAGCACTTGTCACCCAGCAGCAAATGGTTTAGAATCGCTGTCCTGATGTATTGTAGGACTTCAAAGGCCGTGACATCACACTTAAGTAACGTTCTGTAACAGAACATTCTGTAGCACTTGTCACCCAGCAACAAATTATTTAGAATCACTGTCCTGATGAATTCTAGGACTGCAAAGGTCAGCAAATCACCGGTGGCTGTATTTGAGATTGATTCTCACAAAATACTGCATCCAATACACTCGGTTGCTTTTGTCAGTTAAAACTGCCCCAACAAGTAGCACTTACTGAATTTAACAGTCAAGTCAATGTCAAAAAGATGTTAAGCTCCTGGGGATGTCGAGACTCGAATTCTCCAGGAAGCTTATCCAAAAAAAGAAAAACGTTGAATTTTACCCCTGATGAGTTTAACCGCATTGTGACCCTGCCATTCAGTAAAGGGTTTGATGTAAGCTGTCGTACGGCTATTTTGTTTAAAGACTTTGGGACACGCTTTGAAAATACGAAATCCCAGTTTTCCTCTTTCACTGTTGAGAAACTGACCGATAATGCCTTTGTCAGAATGTTCGCTGAGACAGAGAATGCGGATGACATTTGTTTGTGGTTGGGGAGATACTGCACCGCGAAAGGCCAGGCTACCAAAGTGAGAGATGAAGATGGCATTTGGAACTGCGCTTGGAGGGTCCCCATTCAACAATGGCAGGACCCTCAGG
>SEMN01002143.1:0-14569 GCA_005408345.1 Macquaria australasica | reverse complement strand
TCAAAGAGAGAAGTTCCTCGCTCTACTTGGCATTGGACCAAAAGGCGTGAGTCAAGGTGGATTGCAGTATTTACGGCTTGGACGTGCGGCAAAACCCTCTGTTGGCTCACTGATGTCCCTCGTGGAACCTCATTGGGGTCCAAGTCTCAAAACACTGTTTGTCAGCCGTGAGAACTGGGGGAGAAAGTGCAGAGCAGAATCAACAGCCAGGTGAAGCCTCAAAAAATGCAGCAAGATTTGCACTTTTGATTGGCAGAAAAAGAGGGAATATTGCCCTGTTGCGACCGTTATACAATACCTGTTAGATGTGCCCTGCATTTTCCCTCCCCTTCTCTCACTTGTCACAGAGAGTCTGCAAGAGCCTGAGTATTTCTGATGTCTGGTAGCCTGCGTCTTAAAGCCAGGCCTTCATTTCTCCGCAATCCGATTGGATAGGGCCTGTGATATAGCGTGGGGGTGGGTGTGGCCTGGTATTTGGGACTCGATAAGCAGAGCGAGGCTTACCGTGAGGGTAGTGACTGGGGCGACTAGGCTCGTCGGCTGCTCCTGAGGACAGGCCCGTACTTACTCGGGTTTCTCTTCATCACGTACAAGTCTTTCGCCTTTTACTAAAGACTTCCGTGGAGAGGAACAACAATGAGTTCAACCTATTTTTGGCAGGCTTTGCCGTTTAGCTGAGCCTTGTGCGTTTGTGAAAAGCAAGAAACTGGCAGTTAACAAGATTACGAGCTGCAACGTGAGTCAGGGTGATACTACGGACTGATTAAAAACGGTCACGACAGTTTTCTTCACCTGTCCTGATGAGTTATAGGACTTCGGAGGTCACCAAACCTATCCCAACAACAAGCACTTACTGCGTTCAGAACTCAAGTCAGTGCTTATGTTGGTGACAAATGTATGCATTTAGCTAGTCATGTGAAAATGATGAAAGTGACAGTGATATGTCTGTTGAACAACTCGCAACCAAGACAGCCCCAAAGAAAAGCACTTATGAACACAACAATCTCCAGTGTTTCCATTTGAGGTGGCCTGAATGTGATTCCAATGACATCACGCTTAAGTAACATTCTGTAACAGAACATTCTGTAGCACTTGTCACCCAGCAGCAAATGGTTTAGAATCGCTGTCCTGATGTATTGTAGGACTTCAAAGGCCGTGACATCACACTTAAGTAACGTTCTGTAACAGAACATTCTGTAGCACTTGTCACCCAGCAACAAATTATTTAGAATCACTGTCCTGATGAATTCTAGGACTGCAAAGGTCAGCAAATCACCGGTGGCTGTATTTGAGATTGATTCTCACAAAATACGGCATCCAATACACTCGGTTGCTTTTGTCAGTTAAAACTGCCCCAACAAGTAGCACTTACTGAATTTAACAGTCAAGTCAATGTCAAAAAGACGTTAAGCTCCTGGGGATGTCGAGACTCGACTTCTCCAGGAAGCTTATCCAAAAAAAGAAAAACGTTGAATTTTACCCCTGATGAGTTTAACCGCATTGTGACCCTGCCATTCAGTAAAGGGTTTGATGTAAGCTTTCGTACGGCTATTTTGTTTAAAGACTTTTGGACACGCTTTGAAAATACGAAATCCCAGTTTTCCTCTTTCACTGTTGAGAAACTGACCGATAATGCCTTTGTCAGAATGTTCGCTGAGACAGAGAATGCGGATGACATTTGTTTGTGGTTGGGGAGATACTGCACCGTGAAAGGCCAGGCTACCAAAGTGAGAGATGAAGATGGCATTTGGAACTGCGCTTGGAGGGTCCCCATTCAACAATGGCAGGACCCTCAGGGATTCCGGGGCCTGAAACATCTGCCGTCTGTGATAATTCTGGGAAATAACAGGGGCTACATTCGTTACCAGGGCCAGCCCAAGCTCTGAAGAGAAATTGGGCATGCTTTTGAGGAATGTACCAAGGGCAGAAAGTGTAATCTCTGTGGAGAAACAAACCACCTCTTCAGAGACTGCCCTAAATCATTTGCCAACAAACTGAAGCGAGGAAAGCGAATGGAGAACAAACAAAATGGCGGACAAGACGAAGCAGTTAGAGAGCTAATTGAAGAGGCTGGGCTAGAAAATTCAAATCTCCTGTCAAATCCCGTGATTGGAGAACAGGGATCAGGTGAGGCAGGAGAGGGGGAGGGGCCTGCTATTGCCCCACAAGTGGAGAATAGTGAGGAAGATGGGGCAATGCAGGCAGAAGACAGAGCTAGCACAGAACAGGAAAATGACCAGTCACAGGGCGATAGCGAGGATGTCCCCCTCCCCAATGCCCAGCAGGCCAAGAGACCTATATCAGAATTGTCCTCTGAGTCTCCTGGAGTCTCAGAGAAGAGGGGAAGAGCTGGGAGCCACTCAGACAGTTCATCTGTGGAGGAAGCCAGAGTCTTCCCCTCCAATTCTCCGAGTGAGGTCTCTTTTTTAACCGTAGCTCTACAATCAAGCCCTAAGGACTCAAAATCCAATGCGACCACGCGTCCGAGGCCGACCCCTAGAGTCCGACAGGGGAATGAAGCTCAACCCCGTCACCTTTCACCCATGAGAGTGAAGGAAGAGCTCCATTCACAAGAAATTGACTAACTGCTCTTTTAGCATTGTAATTCCCTTTTTAGTCTTTTAAGATCTCATACCTGTTATTTTTAAGCGCTTGGGAGGAGGTGCTAAGAAGCAGCCATTGTTATGCGCAATTAAAATGACTGCACCACGACAAGGGAGAACTGTTCCAGGAGGTGGCCTCAATAAGCAAACAGTTAGGGCTCATCGCTTCTCGGCCTTTTGGCTAAGATCAAGTGTAGTATCTGTTCTTATCAGTTTAATATCTGATATGTCCTCTATAAGGGGACAACATATTAATTGGATTTTTAGCACCAGGAGCTGAAAAAGGGGCTT
Source organism: Macquaria australasica (assembly GCA_005408345.1). NCBI lineage: Eukaryota > Metazoa > Chordata > Actinopteri > Centrarchiformes > Percichthyidae > Macquaria > Macquaria australasica. The sequence continues at coordinate 11,675 of SEMN01002143.1, read as the reverse complement.
GCTCCGTTCACTCCACGCATCGACCCGGTATTGCAGTGCCGCCGGGCACGGTGCGCCCTTCACCTGACTTGTGGAAAAAACAAACACCGACTCAAAGAGAGAAGTTCCTCGCTCTACTTGGCATTGGACCAAAAGGCGTGAGTCAAGGTGGATTGCAGTATTTACGGCTTGGACGTGCGGCAAAACCCTCTGTTGGCTCACTGATGTCCCTCGTGGAACCTCATTGGGGTCCAAGTCTCAAAACACTGTTTGTCAGCCGTGAGAACTGGGGGAGAAAGTGCAGAGCAGAATCAACAGCCAGGTGAAGCCTCAAAAAATGCAGCAAGATTTGCACTTTTGATTGGCAGAAAAAGAGGGAATATTGCCCTGTTGCGACCGTTATACAATACCTGTTAGATGTGCCCTGCATTTTCCCTCCCCTTCTCTCACTTGTCACAGAGAGTCTGCAAGAGCCTGAGTATTTCTGATGTCTGGTAGCCTGCGTCTTAAAGCCAGGCCTTCATTTCTCCGCAATCCGATTGGATAGGGCCTGTGATATAGCGTGGGGGTGGGTGTGGCCTGGTATTTGGGACTCGATAAGCAGAGCGAGGCTTACCGTGAGGGTAGTGACTGGGACGACTAGGCTCGTCGGCTGCTCCTGAGGACAGGCCCGTACTTACTCGGGTTTCTCTTCATCACGTACAAGTCTTTCGCCTTTTACTAAAGACTTCCGTGGAGAGGAACAACAATGAGTTCAACCTATTTTTGGCAGGCTTTGCCGTTTAGCTGAGCCTTGTGCGTTTGTGAAAAGCAAGAAACTGGCAGTTAACAAGATTACGAGCTGCAACGTGAGTCAGGGTGATACTACGGACTGATTAAAAACGGTCACGACAGTTTTCTTCACCTGTCCTGATGAGTTATAGGACTTCGGAGGTCACCAAACCTATCCCAACAACAAGCACTTACTGCGTTCAGAACTCAAGTCAGTGCTTATGTTGGTGACAAATGTATGCATTTAGCTAGTCATGTGAAAATGATGAAAGTGACAGTGATATGTCTGTTGAACAACTCGCAACCAAGACAGCCCCAAAGAAAAGCACTTATGAACACAACAATCTCCAGTGTTTCCATTTGAGGTGGCCTGAATGTGATTCCAATGACATCACGCTTAAGTAACATTCTGTAACAGAACATTCTGTAGCACTTGTCACCCAGCAGCAAATGGTTTAGAATCGCTGTCCTGATGTATTGTAGGACTTCAAAGGCCGTGACATCACACTTAAGTAACGTTCTGTAACAGAACATTCTGTAGCACTTGTCACCCAGCAACAAATTATTTAGAATCACTGTCCTGATGAATTCTAGGACTGCAAAGGTCAGCAAATCACCGGTGGCTGTATTTGAGATTGATTCTCACAAAATACGGCATCCAATACACTCGGTTGCTTTTGTCAGTTAAAACTGCCCCAACAAGTAGCACTTACTGAATTTAACAGTCAAGTCAATGTCAAAAAGACGTTAAGCTCCTGGGGATGTCGAGACTCGACTTCTCCAGGAAGCTTATCCAAAAAAAGAAAAACGTTGAATTTTACCCCTGATGAGTTTAACCGCATTGTGACCCTGCCATTCAGTAAAGGGTTTGATGTAAGCTTTCGTACGGCTATTTTGTTTAAAGACTTTGGGACACGCTTTGAAAATACGAAATCCCAGTTTTCCTCTTTCACTGTTGAGAAACTGACCGATAATGCCTTTGTCAGAATGTTCGCTGAGACAGAGAATGCGGATGACATTTGTTTGTGGTTGGGGAGATACTGCACCGTGAAAGGCCAGGCTACCAAAGTGAGAGATGAAGATGGCATTTGGAACTGCGCTTGGAGGGTCCCCATTCAACAATGGCAGGACCCTCAGGGATTCCGGGGCCTGAAACATCTGCCGTCTGTGATAATTCTGGGAAATAACAGGGGCTACATTCGTTACCAGGGCCAGCCCAAGCTCTGAAGAGAAATTGGGCATGCTTTTGAGGAATGTACCAAGGGCAGAAAGTGTAATCTCTGTGGAGAAACAAACCACCTCTTCAGAGACTGCCCTAAATCATTTGCCAACAAACTGAAGCGAGGAAAGCGAATGGAGAACAAACAAAATGGCGGACAAGACGAAGCAGTTAGAGAGCTAATTGAAGAGGCTGGGCTAGAAAATTCAAATCTCCTGTCAAATCCCGTGATTGGAGAACAGGGATCAGGTGAGGCAGGAGAGGGGGAGGGGCCTGCTATTGCCCCACAAGTGGAGAATAGTGAGGAAGATGGGGCAATGCAGGCAGAAGACAGAGCTAGCACAGAACAGGAAAATGACCAGTCACAGGGCGATAGCGAGGATGTCCCCCTCCCCAATGCCCAGCAGGCCAAGAGACCTATATCAGAATTGTCCTCTGAGTCTCCTGGAGTCTCAGAGAAGAGGGGAAGAGCTGGGAGCCACTCAGACAGTTCATCTGTGGAGGAAGCCAGAGTCTTCCCCTCCAATTCTCCGAGTGAGGTCTCTTTTTTAACCGTAGCTCTACAATCAAGCCCTAAGGACTCAAAATCCAATGCGACCACGCGTCCGAGGCCGACCCCTAGAGTCCGACAGGGGAATGAAGCTCAACCCCGTCACCTTTCACCCATGAGAGTGAAGGAAGAGCTCCATTCACAAGAAATTGACTAACTGCTCTTTTAGCATTGTAATTCCCTTTTTAGTCTTTTAAGATCTCATACCTGTTATTTTTAAGCGCTTGGGAGGAGGTGCTAAGAAGCAGCCATTGTTATGCGCAATTAAAATGACTGCACCACGACAAGGGAGAACTGTTCCAGGAGGTGGCCTCAATAAGCAAACAGTTAGGGCTCATCGCTTCTCGGCCTTTTGGCTAAGATCAAGTGTAGTATCTGTTCTTATCAGTTTAATATCTGATATGTCCTCTATAAGGGGACAACATATTAATTGGATTTTTAGCACCAGGAGCTGAAAAAGGGGCTTGCTCCGTTCACTCCACGCATCGACCCGGTATTGCAGTGCCGCCGGGCACGGTGCGCCCTTCACCTGACTTGTGGAAAAAACAAACACCGACTCAAAGAGAGAAGTTCCTCGCTCTACTTGGCATTGGACCAAAAGGCGTGAGTCAAGGTGGATTGCAGTATTTACGGCTTGGACGTGCGGCAAAACCCTCTGTTGGCTCACTGATGTCCCTCGTGGAACCTCATTGGGGTCCAAGTCTCAAAACACTGTTTGTCAGCCGTGAGAACTGGGGGAGAAAGTGCAGAGCAGAATCAACAGCCAGGTGAAGCCTCAAAAAATGCAGCAAGATTTGCACTTTTGATTGGCAGAAAAAGAGGGAATATTGCCCTGTTGCGACCGTTATACAATACCTGTTAGATGTGCCCTGCATTTTCCCTCCCCTTCTCTCACTTGTCACAGAGAGTCTGCAAGAGCCTGAGTATTTCTGATGTCTGGTAGCCTGCGTCTTAAAGCCAGGCCTTCATTTCTCCGCAATCCGATTGGATAGGGCCTGTGATATAGCGTGGGGGTGGGTGTGGCCTGGTATTTGGGACTCGATAAGCAGAGCGAGGCTTACCGTGAGGGTAGTGACTGGGACGACTAGGCTCGTCGGCTGCTCCTGAGGACAGGCCCGTACTTACTCGGGTTTCTCTTCATCACGTACAAGTCTTTCGCCTTTTACTAAAGACTTCCGTGGAGAGGAACAACAATGAGTTCAACCTATTTTTGGCAGGCTTTGCCGTTTAGCTGAGCCTTGTGCGTTTGTGAAAAGCAAGAAACTGGCAGTTAACAAGATTACGAGCTGCAACGTGAGTCAGGGTGATACTACGGACTGATTAAAAACGGTCACGACAGTTTTCTTCACCTGTCCTGATGAGTTATAGGACTTCGGAGGTCACCAAACCTATCCCAACAACAAGCACTTACTGCGTTCAGAACTCAAGTCAGTGCTTATGTTGGTGACAAATGTATGCATTTAGCTAGTCATGTGAAAATGATGAAAGTGACAGTGATATGTCTGTTGAACAACTCGCAACCAAGACAGCCCCAAAGAAAAGCACTTATGAACACAACAATCTCCAGTGTTTCCATTTGAGGTGGCCTGAATGTGATTCCAATGACATCACGCTTAAGTAACATTCTGTAACAGAACATTCTGTAGCACTTGTCACCCAGCAGCAAATGGTTTAGAATCGCTGTCCTGATGTATTGTAGGACTTCAAAGGCCGTGACATCACACTTAAGTAACGTTCTGTAACAGAACATTCTGTAGCACTTGTCACCCAGCAACAAATTATTTAGAATCACTGTCCTGATGAATTCTAGGACTGCAAAGGTCAGCAAATCACCGGTGGCTGTATTTGAGATTGATTCTCACAAAATACGGCATCCAATACACTCGGTTGCTTTTGTCAGTTAAAACTGCCCCAACAAGTAGCACTTACTGAATTTAACAGTCAAGTCAATGTCAAAAAGATGTTAAGCTCCTGGGGATGTCGAGACTCGACTTCTCCAGGAAGCTTATCCAAAAAAAGAAAAACGTTGAATTTTACCCCTGATGAGTTTAACCGCATTGTGACCCTGCCATTCAGTAAAGGGTTTGATGTAAGCTTTCGTACGGCTATTTTGTTTAAAGACTTTGGGACACGCTTTGAAAATACGAAATCCCAGTTTTCCTCTTTCACTGTTGAGAAACTGACCGATAATGCCTTTGTCAGAATGTTCGCTGAGACAGAGAATGCGGATGACATTTGTTTGTGGTTGGGGAGATACTGCACCGTGAAAGGCCAGGCTACCAAAGTGAGAGATGAAGATGGCATTTGGAACTGCGCTTGGAGGGTCCCCATTCAACAATGGCAGGACCCTCAGGGATTCCGGGGCCTGAAACATCTGCCGTCTGTGATAATTCTGGGAAATAACAGGGGCTACATTCGTTACCAGGGCCAGCCCAAGCTCTGAAGAGAAATTGGGCATGCTTTTGAGGAATGTACCAAGGGCAGAAAGTGTAATCTCTGTGGAGAAACAAACCACCTCTTCAGAGACTGCCCTAAATCATTTGCCAACAAACTGAAGCGAGGAAAGCGAATGGAGAACAAACAAAATGGCGGACAAGACGAAGCAGTTAGAGAGCTAATTGAAGAGGCTGGGCTAGAAAATTCAAATCTCCTGTCAAATCCCGTGATTGGAGAACAGGGATCAGGTGAGGCAGGAGAGGGGGAGGGGCCTGCTATTGCCCCACAAGTGGAGAATAGTGAGGAAGATGGGGCAATGCAGGCAGAAGACAGAGCTAGCACAGAACAGGAAAATGACCAGTCACAGGGCGATAGCGAGGATGTCCCCCTCCCCAATGCCCAGCAGGCCAAGAGACCTATATCAGAATTGTCCTCTGAGTCTCCTGGAGTCTCAGAGAAGAGGGGAAGAGCTGGGAGCCACTCAGACAGTTCATCTGTGGAGGAAGCCAGAGTCTTCCCCTCCAATTCTCCGAGTGAGGTCTCTTTTTTAACCGTAGCTCTACAATCAAGCCCTAAGGACTCAAAATCCAATGCGACCACGCGTCCGAGGCCGACCCCTAGAGTCCGACAGGGGAATGAAGCTCAACCCCGTCACCTTTCACCCATGAGAGTGAAGGAAGAGCTCCATTCACAAGAAATTGACTAACTGCTCTTTTAGCATTGTAATTCCCTTTTTAGTCTTTTAAGATCTCATACCTGTTATTTTTAAGCGCTTGGGAGGAGGTGCTAAGAAGCAGCCATTGTTATGCGCAATTAAAATGACTGCACCACGACAAGGGAGAACTGTTCCAGGAGGTGGCCTCAATAAGCAAACAGTTAGGGCTCATCGCTTCTCGGCCTTTTGGCTAAGATCAAGTGTAGTATCTGTTCTTATCAGTTTAATATCTGATATGTCCTCTATAAGGGGACAACATATTAATTGGATTTTTAGCACCAGGAGCTGAAAAAGGGGCTTGCTCCGTTCACTCCACGCATCGACCCGGTATTGCAGTGCCGCCGGGCACGGTGCGCCCTTCACCTGACTTGTGGAAAAAACAAACACCGACTCAAAGAGAGAAGTTCCTCGCTCTACTTGGCATTGGACCAAAAGGCGTGAGTCAAGGTGGATTGCAGTATTTACGGCTTGGACGTGCGGCAAAACCCTCTGTTGGCTCACTGATGTCCCTCGTGGAACCTCATTGGGGTCCAAGTCTCAAAACACTGTTTGTCAGCCGTGAGAACTGGGGGAGAAAGTGCAGAGCAGAATCAACAGCCAGGTGAAGCCTCAAAAAATGCAGCAAGATTTGCACTTTTGATTGGCAGAAAAAGAGGGAATATTGCCCTGTTGCGACCGTTATACAATACCTGTTAGATGTGCCCTGCATTTTCCCTCCCCTTCTCTCACTTGTCACAGAGAGTCTGCAAGAGCCTGAGTATTTCTGATGTCTGGTAGCCTGCGTCTTAAAGCCAGGCCTTCATTTCTCCGCAATCCGATTGGATAGGGCCTGTGATATAGCGTGGGGGTGGGTGTGGCCTGGTATTTGGGACTCGATAAGCAGAGCGAGGCTTACCGTGAGGGTAGTGACTGGGACGACTAGGCTCGTCGGCTGCTCCTGAGGACAGGCCCGTACTTACTCGGGTTTCTCTTCATCACGTACAAGTCTTTCGCCTTTTACTAAAGACTTCCGTGGAGAGGAACAACAATGAGTTCAACCTATTTTTGGCAGGCTTTGCCGTTTAGCTGAGCCTTGTGCGTTTGTGAAAAGCAAGAAACTGGCAGTTAACAAGATTACGAGCTGCAACGTGAGTCAGGGTGATACTACGGACTGATTAAAAACGGTCACGACAGTTTTCTTCACCTGTCCTGATGAGTTATAGGACTTCGGAGGTCACCAAACCTATCCCAACAACAAGCACTTACTGCGTTCAGAACTCAAGTCAGTGCTTATGTTGGTGACAAATGTATGCATTTAGCTAGTCATGTGAAAATGATGAAAGTGACAGTGATATGTCTGTTGAACAACTCGCAACCAAGACAGCCCCAAAGAAAAGCACTTATGAACACAACAATCTCCAGTGTTTCCATTTGAGGTGGCCTGAATGTGATTCCAATGACATCACGCTTAAGTAACATTCTGTAACAGAACATTCTGTAGCACTTGTCACCCAGCAGCAAATGGTTTAGAATCGCTGTCCTGATGTATTGTAGGACTTCAAAGGCCGTGACATCACACTTAAGTAACGTTCTGTAACAGAACATTCTGTAGCACTTGTCACCCAGCAACAAATTATTTAGAATCACTGTCCTGATGAATTCTAGGACTGCAAAGGTCAGCAAATCACCGGTGGCTGTATTTGAGATTGATTCTCACAAAATACGGCATCCAATACACTCGGTTGCTTTTGTCAGTTAAAACTGCCCCAACAAGTAGCACTTACTGAATTTAACAGTCAAGTCAATGTCAAAAAGACGTTAAGCTCCTGGGGATGTCGAGACTCGACTTCTCCAGGAAGCTTATCCAAAAAAAGAAAAACGTTGAATTTTACCCCTGATGAGTTTAACCGCATTGTGACCCTGCCATTCAGTAAAGGGTTTGATGTAAGCTTTCGTACGGCTATTTTGTTTAAAGACTTTGGGACACGCTTTGAAAATACGAAATCCCAGTTTTCCTCTTTCACTGTTGAGAAACTGACCGATAATGCCTTTGTCAGAATGTTCGCTGAGACAGAGAATGCGGATGACATTTGTTTGTGGTTGGGGAGATACTGCACCGTGAAAGGCCAGGCTACCAAAGTGAGAGATGAAGATGGCATTTGGAACTGCGCTTGGAGGGTCCCCATTCAACAATGGCAGGACCCTCAGGGATTCCGGGGCCTGAAACATCTGCCGTCTGTGATAATTCTGGGAAATAACAGGGGCTACATTCGTTACCAGGGCCAGCCCAAGCTCTGAAGAGAAATTGGGCATGCTTTTGAGGAATGTACCAAGGGCAGAAAGTGTAATCTCTGTGGAGAAACAAACCACCTCTTCAGAGACTGCCCTAAATCATTTGCCAACAAACTGAAGCGAGGAAAGCGAATGGAGAACAAACAAAATGGCGGACAAGACGAAGCAGTTAGAGAGCTAATTGAAGAGGCTGGGCTAGAAAATTCAAATCTCCTGTCAAATCCCGTGATTGGAGAACAGGGATCAGGTGAGGCAGGAGAGGGGGAGGGGCCTGCTATTGCCCCACAAGTGGAGAATAGTGAGGAAGATGGGGCAATGCAGGCAGAAGACAGAGCTAGCACAGAACAGGAAAATGACCAGTCACAGGGCGATAGCGAGGATGTCCCCCTCCCCAATGCCCAGCAGGCCAAGAGACCTATATCAGAATTGTCCTCTGAGTCTCCTGGAGTCTCAGAGAAGAGGGGAAGAGCTGGGAGCCACTCAGACAGTTCATCTGTGGAGGAAGCCAGAGTCTTCCCCTCCAATTCTCCGAGTGAGGTCTCTTTTTTAACCGTAGCTCTACAATCAAGCCCTAAGGACTCAAAATCCAATGCGACCACGCGTCCGAGGCCGACCCCTAGAGTCCGACAGGGGAATGAAGCTCAACCCCGTCACCTTTCACCCATGAGAGTGAAGGAAGAGCTCCATTCACAAGAAATTGACTAACTGCTCTTTTAGCATTGTAATTCCCTTTTTAGTCTTTTAAGATCTCATACCTGTTATTTTTAAGCGCTTGGGAGGAGGTGCTAAGAAGCAGCCATTGTTATGCGCAATTAAAATGACTGCACCACGACAAGGGAGAACTGTTCCAGGAGGTGGCCTCAATAAGCAAACAGTTAGGGCTCATCGCTTCTCGGCCTTTTGGCTAAGATCAAGTGTAGTATCTGTTCTTATCAGTTTAATATCTGATATGTCCTCTATAAGGGGACAACATATTAATTGGATTTTTAGCACCAGGAGCTGAAAAAGGGGCTTGCTCCGTTCACTCCACGCATCGACCCGGTATTGCAGTGCCGCCGGGCACGGTGCGCCCTTCACCTGACTTGTGGAAAAAACAAACACCGACTCAAAGAGAGAAGTTCCTCGCTCTACTTGGCATTGGACCAAAAGGCGTGAGTCAAGGTGGATTGCAGTATTTACGGCTTGGACGTGCGGCAAAACCCTCTGTTGGCTCACTGATGTCCCTCGTGGAACCTCATTGGGGTCCAAGTCTCAAAACACTGTTTGTCAGCCGTGAGAACTGGGGGAGAAAGTGCAGAGCAGAATCAACAGCCAGGTGAAGCCTCAAAAAATGCAGCAAGATTTGCACTTTTGATTGGCAGAAAAAGAGGGAATATTGCCCTGTTGCGACCGTTATACAATACCTGTTAGATGTGCCCTGCATTTTCCCTCCCCTTCTCTCACTTGTCACAGAGAGTCTGCAAGAGCCTGAGTATTTCTGATGTCTGGTAGCCTGCGTCTTAAAGCCAGGCCTTCATTTCTCCGCAATCCGATTGGATAGGGCCTGTGATATAGCGTGGGGGTGGGTGTGGCCTGGTATTTGGGACTCGATAAGCAGAGCGAGGCTTACCGTGAGGGTAGTGACTGGGACGACTAGGCTCGTCGGCTGCTCCTGAGGACAGGCCCGTACTTACTCGGGTTTCTCTTCATCACGTACAAGTCTTTCGCCTTTTACTAAAGACTTCCGTGGAGAGGAACAACAATGAGTTCAACCTATTTTTGGCAGGCTTTGCCGTTTAGCTGAGCCTTGTGCGTTTGTGAAAAGCAAGAAACTGGCAGTTAACAAGATTACGAGCTGCAACGTGAGTCAGGGTGATACTACGGACTGATTAAAAACGGTCACGACAGTTTTCTTCACCTGTCCTGATGAGTTATAGGACTTCGGAGGTCACCAAACCTATCCCAACAACAAGCACTTACTGCGTTCAGAACTCAAGTCAGTGCTTATGTTGGTGACAAATGTATGCATTTAGCTAGTCATGTGAAAATGATGAAAGTGACAGTGATATGTCTGTTGAACAACTCGCAACCAAGACAGCCCCAAAGAAAAGCACTTATGAACACAACAATCTCCAGTGTTTCCATTTGAGGTGGCCTGAATGTGATTCCAATGACATCACGCTTAAGTAACATTCTGTAACAGAACATTCTGTAGCACTTGTCACCCAGCAGCAAATGGTTTAGAATCGCTGTCCTGATGTATTGTAGGACTTCAAAGGCCGTGACATCACACTTAAGTAACGTTCTGTAACAGAACATTCTGTAGCACTTGTCACCCAGCAACAAATTATTTAGAATCACTGTCCTGATGAATTCTAGGACTGCAAAGGTCAGCAAATCACCGGTGGCTGTATTTGAGATTGATTCTCACAAAATACGGCATCCAATACACTCGGTTGCTTTTGTCAGTTAAAACTGCCCCAACAAGTAGCACTTACTGAATTTAACAGTCAAGTCAATGTCAAAAAGACGTTAAGCTCCTGGGGATGTCGAGACTCGACTTCTCCAGGAAGCTTATCCAAAAAAAGAAAAACGTTGAATTTTACCCCTGATGAGTTTAACCGCATTGTGACCCTGCCATTCAGTAAAGGGTTTGATGTAAGCTTTCGTACGGCTATTTTGTTTAAAGACTTTGGGACACGCTTTGAAAATACGAAATCCCAGTTTTCCTCTTTCACTGTTGAGAAACTGACCGATAATGCCTTTGTCAGAATGTTCGCTGAGACAGAGAATGCGGATGACATTTGTTTGTGGTTGGGGAGATACTGCACCGTGAAAGGCCAGGCTACCAAAGTGAGAGATGAAGATGGCATTTGGAACTGCGCTTGGAGGGTCCCCATTCAACAATGGCAGGACCCTCAGGGATTCCGGGGCCTGAAACATCTGCCGTCTGTGATAATTCTGGGAAATAACAGGGGCTACATTCGTTACCAGGGCCAGCCCAAGCTCTGAAGAGAAATTGGGCATGCTTTTGAGGAATGTACCAAGGGCAGAAAGTGTAATCTCTGTGGAGAAACAAACCACCTCTTCAGAGACTGCCCTAAATCATTTGCCAACAAACTGAAGCGAGGAAAGCGAATGGAGAACAAACAAAATGGCGGACAAGACGAAGCAGTTAGAGAGCTAATTGAAGAGGCTGGGCTAGAAAATTCAAATCTCCTGTCAAATCCCGTGATTGGAGAACAGGGATCAGGTGAGGCAGGAGAGGGGGAGGGGCCTGCTATTGCCCCACAAGTGGAGAATAGTGAGGAAGATGGGGCAATGCAGGCAGAAGACAGAGCTAGCACAGAACAGGAAAATGACCAGTCACAGGGCGATAGCGAGGATGTCCCCCTCCCCAATGCCCAGCAGGCCAAGAGACCTATATCAGAATTGTCCTCTGAGTCTCCTGGAGTCTCAGAGAAGAGGGGAAGAGCTGGGAGCCACTCAGACAGTTCATCTGTGGAGGAAGCCAGAGTCTTCCCCTCCAATTCTCCGAGTGAGGTCTCTTTTTTAACCGTAGCTCTACAATCAAGCCCTAAGGACTCAAAATCCAATGCGACCACGCGTCCGAGGCCGACCCCTAGAGTCCGACAGGGGAATGAAGCTCAACCCCGTCACCTTTCACCCAGGAGAGTGAAGGAAGAGCTCCATTCACAAGAAATTGACTAACTGCTCTTTTAGCATTGTAATTCCCTTTTTAGTCTTTTAAGATC